>OZ018319.1:229196652-229716652 GCA_963969495.1 Ceratothoa steindachneri | reverse complement strand
TGAAAAAATTTCCCTCTCCATTGCATCAAGTTTTTTCAGTATTGGTAAGTGTAAATGATTTTATTTTTTTCTCCTTTTTTGTATTTGAGTTAACTCTGAAGTTTTAATTCTTTAAAATATAGCATTTGAGGGATTGGGCATAGTTTGTTGACTATCAAGGGTCAGAAGGAGTTATGTATTGGTGTACATTTCATCGCTTCTTTGTTGAATTATATGAAAGAGGAGTATTTTCCTTGAACATTGATCATACTGAATACTAAAGATGCACACAAATTGATATTCCAACCCATCCACAATAATTACACAACATTGAGAGATGTACTTTCATTCATCCACATGATGTAACCCACTGGATGTTAACTGTTATCTAGGGAACTTGGTCCTGTACCCCCATAAATGGTCATATTAATTACAGAAGAGGAGAACTGTGTTTATCTGGTTCCCAATACTCCAAGTATTCTCCTTTGGATGCTCAGCTTTGAGCCTGCTATGCATTTTCACTTCACTTAAAAAAAAAAAGATATATGCCATGCCACTTTGAGGCTTCCCTCATATTAAAAACAAGTAAACGGTGCCTGGAGAGAAGAATGATCTGCACCTCCAAATACTCAAATCAACCACTTGGGGCTTCATTACCTTAAGTGTGCCCTATTACCAAGATCCATAACTTATGCTTGGACTGCATGCCAGGGACAAAGAGAAGACCTTTATCTTTATAAATGTGAACTTTCACTAGAAAGGGAAACTTTACAATTACGTTAGAATGAGAGCATTCTTCAATTGATAAGCTCTTGCCTAGATCGATCTTGGCTATGATTTAGAAAAAAATATTCATATTTTAATTGTTTGGTAAAACAATCAGCTGAACACTTGATGTCTGTGTGAATTTATTGAAAATTAATTGGTTATTATGGCAGATAAATCCACTGACTTAGAGATATAAAAAATATTTAGGAAGTGAATCTTCAAACTGCCAACAAAATCTAATTTGTTGTGAAGGGAGCTTGATCAATTGATACCATTTGGGCTGTTGTGGTAGTTGAAAAGGGAGAAAAATAAAGATAAGATGGGAGGGTGAGAGAGATGATGGTGAATGCTATAGTGCCTAGAGGTAGGCCAAGGAAAGCATGGTGGGATTGTATTAAGGTGGATGTGAAAAACCACAGTGTTAGCGAAGAGTTGGTTTATAATCGTGAGAGGTGGAGATCAGCTATCAAACGTCCAACTCTCCAAGGAGGAACATAGTGGCGTAAAATGTTAAGAAGAGAATAGAAATTTTGTGTGAGTAAAGCACCCTGCAAGGAGACTTTGTAATGGAACATGGGTAGATTTAGGAGAGCTGCCTTCCATTTTTGTCCTTAGCATCTCCTTTTACTTTCCTTACAAATCTCCTCTTAAAGACCTTATACCTGAAGTTTTCTTATTGATTTTCTTAATTTTAAATAAATTCAATGCGAATAAGCCAATTTAAGGTTATTTATATCTATTTTCATTTTATTAGGGAAACCTGGGAGTAAGTATTCTGAGAAAGTGGTCCATAGTCTTAGGGAGCGTATCAATGGGAAGGACTTGAGACGAGTAATCACTGCTCTTAGTGGCTGCCCAGCTGGCCTTGATCCTGTGTTAGAAAAGGCCTTGGCATTTGGAGCTGGTTTTCATCATGCAGGTAAGTCAGATTTTCGCAATTCCTGCAGTGTTTATTCATCTAAGGTAGGCACATTTTGCACTTAAGTTGGTGAATAACACATTGTTTCATTGAGTTCTTAATAAATCCCTCCTTTCTTATTCTTAAAACTGTGAATGTATAAACACAGACTTGACCACACAAACATCTGCCCAAAATTTCCAAGCTCACAGCTACACATTACAACTCTCGGAAGACCAGGTAGTGGTAGGTATCTGCATGATAGGGTCTCTGGAATGACAGTCCCTAGGAAACCACAACAAATTTAACATCGTAAAAAATCATTGTACTACTTCCGGCTAAATTCACTCACTTGGTATCTTAAGAAGTAAGACTTTTTTGCTCATCTGCTGAAAGACTTTACTGAATGTAATTTCTTTTTGCCATTCCATTCACTGCATTGTTTTGAAGTTGCTCCTGACTTGGGCTCCTTTTCCTAGGTGAACTGACTTGATGGGATCCTCCCAGAAATTGAGTGGTGTATCCATGCTTTTTTCTCAAGTTCTGCATGTTTTAGGCATGTTGTGAATATGTTGTGTCTGGCTCCTGATAGTCGTGAATGCAGATTTTGGTGTTTGTCAATTGATTGCAGTGTGGTATGGTGGGTTCCATGACAGATCATGTAGTGGGTAACTCCCCCCCCCCTCCTTAATTTTGTATTTGGTCTAGAGCATTGTTTATGTCAAGAAACCGCAAATTTCAAATGTTAGGTTGATCCAAATAATGGTTCAAAAGTTATTGCCACCCCCAATTTGGGTGGGTAGCTTGAAGGCCCCTACCCCAATTTAAAATTGTTATATCTCGGCTCCTAATTGGGCTAGAATATTGATTTAAAGTGCATTCAAAAGATAATTTACCAACAGTTAAATGAGTATAGATACATAAAATCAGTTTATGAATAAAAGGTTATAACCACTTAAATATTTAAAGGTGGTTTACCTCCACCTCAATCAATTTCTGAATTTTTTTTTATTAAAGTCTGACATTATTTGAATAAATGACATCCAAGAAACTGGTGTGTATTTTGGTTTAAATTGTGCATTTTGGGAATTGAATATTGGTAACTTCTCTGAAAAACTGTATTTTACACTCAAATATATCAGACATTTTTCTTGTTTACCTTTGCAGCAATTTATTTTATTAGCTAAAATATTGATTTAAACTACTTTTGAAAGATAATTTGCCTTATTAAATGAGTATAGATATAAAAAACATTGAAGTTGATAAATACAATTTCATAACCCTATTAATTTTTAAATCTATTTTTTAGATTTTTTTTTTTTTAAAAGGAAAACTATGCCTAATCATATCTGCATAAATAGCTTCCTAGAAACATGTAGTTTGGCAATAAGTCATATGATTTTGGACTTGAATAGCAATAATTCCCCCCCCCCCCAAAAAAAAAACACCTTCCTAATTTGTTGGCTATATTAGCTGTAGCTATATTTAAGTAGGTATTTCAATTATGCTGTTTAATATGTAGCTACATTTACTCAGTTGGAAAGATGTTGGAAAGATGTTGAAAGAAACGATAAATTTCTTAACCCTTTATTCCCTAAATTTATTTTTTAAAATGAAAAACATGTTAATTACATTTATCGTCTATTAAGTGGTAAATAGTTTGTTATGGTAAGTGGTGCACAAATCTGTTGCAACCCTTGTGTGAACTTAAATAAAACATGTGTTGTACTCATCACACTTGCTTGCTAGATGCCACACATGTAATTTCTCTAGCTATAAACCTTTATTTTCTATTTGACGAATTTGTCACATACGGGCATAAAGGCTTAATATCTTTTATTTGCATTAATTTCTAAAAATATCAATTACAAGTTACAATGTAGCTATATTATTACTGTAGGTATTTGATTATACTCCATATGAGAGTTCTAAATACTAGAAATCATTTATAGCTACTGTATATACATATATACCTATGGAGTTCACTTGGAGTTATCTTGCACAGAGGATTGAGGTATGATTGAGTCATTGGAACAGGCTGGTCTCTTTCATAGTATTTTATTATCTGGGTTGTTGGCATAATTTAGCCAGCCCTTTGAGTGTAGTAGATGTCCCTTTGGCATGAGAGTGTGTCTTCTTATGTTTGTTGTTTCTGTCTATGAGTTTTGTGGTTTGATTTATCAGTCTGTTTTGTTTGTTTTGCATCCTTTTTTTTTAATTTATTGGCTTGTTATTTTTTGTTGTTTTATTTATTTTTAATTAGCCAAGAATTATACTTGGTTATAATTTCAGCAGCTGTGCCTTTGATGCCCCGCCCCGGTGTACAGAGACTCGACAGTCCACTGATAAATGATTAAATTTTCAACAAGAAACAGGATTATGCCTGTTTCTTGCTCATGTTTTCTTCTTTTCCTCTTACAGATTTATTCTTTCTGCATTTATATTTTATAACTTTCTTTAATAATACCTTTTTACCCATGTGGCTGGTATCATGGACTAGCTGCGACCTCCATGGCTGTTACAACGTTGTTTATTTGTTGGATGGTTTGGAAGTTTGGCCAATGTTCTGTCTTTGCTGTGTTGTTTTTGCATCTGGACAGTTTGTGTTGTTGGTTTGGTATATTAGGTGTTTTTGGTATTATAAATATGTGTGGTGACCAGATCTGAGCCTGGATAAGGTTATTGTTGTCTCTGAGTAGATGTTCTTCATTCTAATAATATCACCTATTGATATTTTTGATATTTGATCAAATTATACTATCTACTTTTTAATTAATCTACTCCATCCTGTTTAGTTCATAAATCAAATAAGAATATTTAATACATTTGACCATGAATTTCTTTAACACTGATTCTATTTTACTCAGAAACCCTTTGACTAAAACATCCTATATTTCACACAAAATGCTGCATGCCATTATGTAAGTTATCACATTGCAGGTCAGGGTTGGCCAGTCTCTCAATTCAACTCATTTCTAGGTCACTTAAACAAATGTGTGCGATTATTCTACAAGAGGGCAGGTTTCCAATCGATTATATCTGCCAATTTCACTCTCAAGTGCTCAGCCACCTTTAGTTCAATACAATGCTTACTAGACACAATGGCAGTGATATTGCTACCTTCCCCAGTGCCATGCTTTTTTATTTTCTCCTTCCGTAGGCTTGACTTTCGATGAGCGGGACATTCTTGAAGGAGCATTTCGTGCTGGCTATCTGCCTGTCCTCGTTGCTACTTCAACACTGTCTTCTGGAGTTAACTTACCTGCCCGACGTGTCATCATACGATCCCCCAACAGCGGGAGTGAGCTATTGAATCCACTCGTCTACAAACAAATGATCGGCCGAGCTGGGAGGAAGGGGAAGGACACACAAGGTATACTTTTATTACTCCATTGAGGGAGCAATGTATCATCATCAACTGCTTTTCCCACAAGTGAGGAGGTGGGGGGGGGCACATTAATGCCATTAGTGGGCAGGGGCCTTGGCAGCCCTGTCTATTAGTGCCATTGCATATGAACACACAGGAGCAGAATTTTTGGTGTGTAGCTTCAAAGGCCAGCCTCCTTTATTCAGATTTAGTCACGTTTTATGACATGCTGGAAGACAGTATTAGTGTTCTTGCTGCCCCACATACCATTGAGGCATCAAAATAACGATGGTTCAAATTCAAGGTCATATTTGCTATGGTACTGACCTCCTTATAGGCTGCCTATTCCTTCTCTCTCTATTCCACCTATCCATTGTTTCCCTACACACTCATAGTACTAAGTTGCATTTAAGTAGTTTCTTCTTTAGGCTTCTCGGGTTATATTATTATTAACTTTAAGAAGCAAAAAACAATGATGGTATCTTACCATATAGTTTGAGAAGTGAAGGCTCGTCATGCAAGGATGGAGAGGGTACATGGAAGAGTCTGTGTGTGTGTACAATTCTCAAGAATTTGTCTAACTTTTGCAATGGAGTTAGATCCCACTGCAGGGATTTGGGCTAGAAGGGTGCATCTGATAATCCTTTGCTGTTTTGTTTTAGTTTGAATTAAACCATTTTCAATCTTAATGTAACAATACTTGCTAAGAGGCTATTTGACTTAGGATCCTTAGTGAGTTTGGTCTAAGTTATGAATCCTAGACAGCAGCTACAAAATGATGTTTTTTTCCTTTCCAAATTGAGATACATCAGTGAAATGTGTGGTAAAGTGTGCACAAGCCTTGATTGGAAACTCTTTGGTAGTGGTTACATTCTCAAGAGTTGACTGACATCCAAGAAAATAATCTTGAGTACTCACTTGCCACTTGTACCATAACTGCAGGTGTTATTGAAGAGGGTGCCTGTAATTAGTTATCTGATTAAGATCATGAGTTTATTCATTATTTTTGTGTGATGCCAAGATAAAGGAAAATAGTATTGACAATTCCAAACACCCTGGTAATGTGATTCAAGTGTCTAGAAACTTGAATTTCTCTGGTCATTTGGGTCTGATGATGATGCATATGCAAATCTGAACCAATCCAAGTAAAGAGGTGTCTCAACTATATCCTTTTGTTCTCTGGGGAATCACCCATCCCAGACACTTGTTTTGCACGCTTTGTAGTGATGTTCCTGAAATGTTGTTGGTTTATTTTCAGGTGAAAGCATTTTAATGTGTGCCCCATATGAGAAGCACAAGGCTGAACGCCTGGTAACCTCTTCGCTGCCCCTGATCACTTCTTGCTTGCAGAGACACTCTTCCCTCAGCACTAGTATGAAGAGAGCAGTCCTTGAGGTCAGGAAAAAGGGAGTTTTCTCTTCATGATCAATTTGTTTGGGCTTTCGTCCCATGTAATTTGTCAGGTTGAAGGGTCAACTTACTCCATTTTTCTTTAGCATATGCAGCATTAAACCATTTTAATAACCCATGTTCTAAGTTTGTTTGTTTTTGCAAGGTGTATATGTTTGCACTGGGGAACAAATTGGTGTTGGATAAATGCTGCTTTTAATTTATCTAAGTACTAAGCGTATTTCCTGGGGTACCATTTACTTTAGCCATTTGCCCTTTAGATTTTAAACCCTCTTCAACTTCAAGCAGCACTTCGTACTTTTGTTCAATATCTTTAGTGTTAAGTTTGCACTTATTATTTTGAAAGAGGAATTTAGATTTTGTAAAAAATACCTTAAACAACTTCACTTTCTTAATGCAAATGTTTCAGTGATGCTGATGAAATACAAGTAAATATACTGTATTGGTTTCACCTTTATAGACTGATATAAAATTCGAGAAATTTTTAAAAATGAGCTCACATAATTAGGATTTAACTTAATGGATATCAAATTTTTGAAATTTCTGAACCCATAAGGTTAGTGATGCCCTTAAAATGCCTGAAAAAATACAAGATTTGTTTGAAGATTAACACTTCAAGTTAAGCCCGAGTAAAGGTCATTTTGGGCCAGCGAATTTGCTTTGAGGTATCAGGTTTTTTGACCGATCAGTTTTCAAATTAAAATGATTGAATTTAAAGTATTTTTTTATGGAATTTTGCAAGGAGTTAATGATTCTATCAACTTATCTGATATTTCAAGATAACAGTTTGACTTGATGAGGTTTCACTGTACATATTTTCAAAAAGATGATGAATTAGTAAATGAAATTTTCATATTACATAAAGGCATCCATTAATATATTTTATGAAGATTTCATATCATACAATCGTATATTCAAGAAATTATACAAAATAAAATATGGACACATGCAAAATAAGAGAACAATTTTATCAGGAACATTATAAAAGTTGTTGTCATACTCTGCAGAGATGCCACCACATGTGAAAGTGACTCATGAGCTCTGTTAGAGAATTATCTACTTGACGACTTCAGGGAGGTAGGAAGGTCCGACAGTGTGATTCTGTACATTCTGAAGTTTATAAAGAAAACAAACTTATAAATCTTCTGCAAAAGTCGGTCGACCCCTCATAACCACTGTCTGAGAAGACAGCTATTAGGCATTTCTCTATGAAAGATCTCTTTGAGACTGCAGCATGAATTTCTTAAAAAAATTGAGACCAATAGTGGCAAAGAATTGATCGTTTTCATAGTGTCCCATTGCCTTAATGCATCTAGTTTAAAAGCTTCTGCAGCAACCAAACCAATCACCACTAAGAAGAACCAGATGGCAAAACCAGAATACACAGAAGCTCATGTTATTTGGAGGGATGAAGATTGGGAGAAAATTCATTTCAGCAGTGCAAGTAAATATAATTTAGTTGGATCTGATGGCAGATGCTTTGTTAGATGCGTTAGAGGTGACGGACTTTACCCTAAATGTGTTAAAAAGTCTGCCAATCATGGAAGAGACAGTGTTATGGTGTGGGAGATGTTTTCCTCTGAAGGAGTTGATCCGCTAGTGCGAATAGTTGGAGTGTTAAATGCAAATGTGTACCTAAACCTCATATATTTTATACCTTCATTGCAAGCATCTCTGACCCAGCCAACCACTTGTCCCTTGTACTCCGGATGGTTCTTGCACACTGAATTGTGGACTTTCTGACTTATTAGAGGAGGCTGGCCTCTGCTTTATTTAACCGCTGTTGTTGTTTTATGTAGGTTCATGGAGTGTGCTTCCTGATTGTTGCCCCTTTTCATTTTTTTATTGTTGTTGTTTTTTGCATATTGTTATTTTAATGTAGCCTAGTCATTGGTTGTCAGGAGTACGCCCCGTAAGGGGCGCGGCGATTTGCCATCCTGGCCGCCGTGCTGACGGGACTCAGCACCCCGTCCGGCCCCAGCTTAGCCTCTCTTCCTTCCTCCGTAAGGGGCGCGGCGATTTGCCATCCTGGCCGCCGTGCTGACGGGACTCAGCACTCCGTCCGGCCCCAGCTTAGCCTCTCTTCCTTCCTTCAAAACACTTGTTTCCTATCTTTTCACACAACCTCTCCCACAACTTTCTCTGGTCAGCCTCTAATTTCACAGGGTAGATGCTGACCTTCCTTTCAGCCAACCGTCCTGGAGCGGGGCTGAGGGGGTGGGGAACAATGTTCCCTAACCCCTGAGCTCCGGTCTGGGGTGGCTGGTTTTTAACTACCTGCTTCATCCCCACCCATACCTTCCTCACATCCCTTTTCCTCTCCTCTTCACAATCTATTAATTTTTACGCCGTGTCTAAGGTGGAGCCGCCATGCCGATGTACTGCCAGGCCACCAGGCGGGAGGGGTGGTCTTAAATGGCGGCGCCCTGGCTCTGCCGGGCTTGTAAGCACCTCTCGCAGTGCGGGCTACTGCGAGAGGTGTGCGCGATTGCATCCCGTGTTTAAAAAAGGGTCACCATGCCCAATGATGATAAAAAAACAAAACAAACCCAACCCTCAACTTCCCCTGTTCCATCGACGGAGCCGCCCTCGGGCAGCTCCAGCAAAAAAATGGAGGTCCTCATCCCTGTGCTTGCACAGGGGACCCTCCATATTTCTCTAACCGGAGAGGAGGCTTACTCCTCTCCTTCGCCTACGGGTGCAGGGGACTCCCCCTCACCCCCTTCTCTGGAGGTGCTTTCGGGCACCTCCCTTTTCCCAGCAGCAGTCCCCTCTTTTCTTTCCAAGGGGACTGCCAAGAAAGCCGGCAGGCAGCCCTTAGCCAGCCGCTCCCCATCAAAGCGGCTCGGTAGGGCAAACCCCCTTAGGGGGGAGAGGGAAGCCAGGCCCCTTCGGTCGCTTCCCTCAAAAGACCTGCTGGCAAGAGTTTTAAACCTTGCTGGGGTCAAGGCCTGTGCCTCCCCACACAAGACTGGCGACACTGCCAAGGGGACCTGCGATGTCCTGGGAGGGGATGGCCAACTGGAGGCCCCTCCTGTGATAAACATGGTCCTTGAGGAGACCCAGCCTCAGACGGTAGGGCCTTCCATGGGGGGGAATTCGGGCTCGGCGCCAAGCACCGAACCTGAATCCGACCCTATGCAAGGTCCTCCTCAAATGGCTGAGGGCTCCGAGGCAGTAAAAGGAGGGGAGGGATCTCCTCCGACAGGTGCCCCTACGACAACCAGGACCTTCTCCATTTCAGAGAGGGACCTGGCTGAGGCCGGTCCATCTGGCCTGGGGGCTTCTGCCGGCGGAGGTGAAAAGCGGGTTCATTCCCCGCCCTCCTCTCCAAAAAAGAAAAAGACAAAGAAGACTAAAAAGACTCGGGGCTCCTCTCCATCCGCGGGGGCTGCGGGGACGGATGGGTCTGCTGCCACTTTGGTAGGCGACCAAGCCAAGATCGGCACATCCGGCCCCTCTACCCCCTCGTGTGCGGAGCCCCTGACCAAGACTAACACCAAAAGTGCACAGGGCGGAGCCTCGATAACATCGGGGCCCCTCATTCAGAGGTTACCTGGCGTTTTCGAGCCCGCTGGCTTCAAACGCTTCCTCGTCATTCGCTCCACTGATGGCACCATGTTGTCCAAGGGCAACATGATCCATCAGAGGAGAGGATTAGCTAGTGCAATTGTTAGAGAGCCGAAGGTGACCCGTTTCTCGGACGGCAGCCTTCTGGCGAATGCGGCGAATCCCGCCGAGGCGGCCAAGATAAGTGCTCTTCGGACACTTCATGGCACCCCGGGGTAGTGTGACGCCGCACTCTACCACGAACTTTGTGAAAGGAGTAGTTTATGCGAGGGAACTCGTTGACTACTCCATTGAGGACATCACCCTAGAGCTGGCCGACCATGGGGCGGTCAAGGTCGAACGTGTGATGAGAAAACAGGGAGTGGCTTCGAGACCCACCCCTACACTCTTCGTCACGTTCGACAGTGACAAGCTCCCTGAGTCGGTGCGTGCCGGTTGGTACCGCTACCGCGTGAAGGCATTCGTGCCACTGCCGCGGCGGTGCTATTACTGTCACCGCTTCAGCCATACGAATCGCTCATGTAGACGTGCAAAATCGGGGTCACCCGAAGTCTGTGTAAATTGCTCCAAGGTCGCACACGATAAGTCCAAATCGTGTGTGGCCAAGTGTGTCAATTGCGGAGAGCCGCACCCTGCTTCTTCGAAGCAATGTGGTGCATATCTCCTGGAGAAAGAAATCCTGGCCGTTCAGGCCCAGGATAGACTCTCATTCCGCGAGGCTAAGGACTTGGTCATGGCGCGCCCAGCTCTGCCTGGGACGTCATATGCCTCAGTAGTTCGAAAGGCACCCTCTGCTCCTGGCCCATCCAGGCCAACGAGCACGGTTGTTTCCGCGCCCATTCGGAGCCCTTCTGCGGGCTCTACTACACCCGGGCGCTCCCCTGGTAAAGCTGGCGGCAAAAAGGGTTCATACCCAGCCCCGGCTAAAACCAGGGCTCCCCCCTCTTCCCCCAGCGTGACCGTTTCCCGCAAGGCGAAACGGCCACGCGCCTCCACCGAGTCGTTAGACTCACAGGAGGCAACACCCCTGAAGATGGTCGCTAGGCTATCCTCAGGGGTTCCTAAAGCTGTCCCCCGAAAGGAGGACAGCAACAAAGGAGCTTCGGCTCCTTCGCCCACGCCCCGAGGTGGAGCGAGTGGCTCGGAGACGGTGGTTCCTCGAAAAGAGGCCTCCGAAGCCGCAGCGCCCGCCTAAGGTTTCGAGGCGGAGGGAGGAAAAGACTCGCATGGCGAGCCCAACCTCCCCCAATAAGTCCTCGAAGGCGACAGCGCCTCCAGCGCTTTGTCCGGCCAACAGTGCCCGGGGTTCTGCCCCCGGGAAGCGTACGGCCATTCCCGTGAGGGTCTTCAATTCGAGGAGGGCCCCCGCGTCTCCTTCGAGCTAGGCCTGGAGGGCATATTCCTTCAATGGAATTGCCGTGGACTCCGGGCCAACTGGGAGGAGCGGCGGAGGCTCGCCTCGTCCCGTTCCCCGTTAGCTATTTTTTTGCAGGAGACCATGCTAGGCGCGTGCCCCCTGCCTGCCCTCCCGGGGTATAAGGGTCTTGCGACCCCACCACCGCGGGATGGCCGGGCTGGGGGATGCGCGGTTTACACCCGGCATGATGTCTCCGTTCTTCCTTTCTCTTTAGATACCTCCTTTCAGGCAGTGGCTGTGCAGCTGCACCTGGATAGGAGGTATACTATCATTTCTGCGTACATTCCACCGTCAGCTGACTTCGACGCGGGGGACTTCCGCCGCGTCGTGGCACGGTTGCCGAGGCCCTATCTCTTGCTTGGAGATCTTAACGGCAGGCATCCTCTCTGGGGAGATTACTCCATAAATCCCAGGGGACAAGTCCTTGCCGATCTGATCGAAGAGCTTGAGATGGGTGTCCTAAACGTGGATGAGTTTACGCATCACTGTCCGAGAACCGCTTCATTTTCTTGCCTTGACCTATCTTTGTGCTCTTCGGATGCACAGCCTGATTTTGATTGGGGGGTGTTCGATGACCTCCATGGTAGTGATCACTATCCCATTCAAATATCATTTTCAGGGCAACTGCCGCCTGAGAGACCACCTCGGTGGTGCTTGGCGCGGGCGCGGTGGCCTGCATTTCAGGAAATGACTGAATTCTCTATCTCAGTCGAGGAGTTTAGGTCGGTAGATGAGGCCGTTGAGTTCTTCTCCGGCAACCTCATCGCCGTGGGCTTGACTACTATTCCTAGGACGTCTGGCCGTTTTGCACGCCGACCACTCCCATGGTGGTCGGCCGAGTGTGAGACGGCCCTCAAACAGAAGCGTTATGCCTACATGCGCTATAAGCGCCGCTGAACGATTTCACTGTCGCTGAATTTCGTCGGGCTAGGGCTAGGTTCCGGTATATTTCGAAGCACGCCCGACGCTCTTCTTGGCGGGCATACGTGTCTTCACTTAACGGGAAGACCCCTTTAGCTGAGGTGTGGAAGCGAGTCAAAAGGATTCGGGGCAAGTTCTCGCAGGGCTCCCCTCCCGTTCTCCAGGAGAATGGGACCGCAATCTCGGACCCCGCGTCCGTGGCGGAATCCTTAGCGACCGCTTTTTCCGCATTCTCTAGCCGTGATGCTGCTCCGCCAGCATTCAATGCACGTCGTGATGTCGCGGAAGGTCGCCGGCTGGACTTTACCTCCAGAGGCGGAGAACCCTTCAACGACAAGTTTACTGTGAGTGAGTTGCGTTCCGCTCTCGCTTCGTGCGCGGACACCGCCCATGGTCCGGACGATGTCCCGTACGCCATGCTTCGACACCTGGGTGAGCGAGGCATGGCCTTTCTGTTAGATTTGTTCAACAGGATCTGGGTGGAAGGTCTTCTCGCAGACTCCTGGCGAATCGCTACTGTGCTCGCCTTTCGCAAGCCAGGGAGAGATCACTCTACTCCGACCGGGTTCCGCCCAATCTCTCTAACCTCTTGCGTGTGCAAGTTGATGGAGAAATTGGTAAATGTTAGATTAGCCTTTTTCCTGGACAGCGGAGGCCATCTGTCTTCTGCACAGTGCGGCTTCCGTAAGTTCCACTCCACGTCGGATGCTCTGCTCCGACTGGAAAGTGCCGTCTGCGAGGCTTTCCTTCGTAGACAGCACTACGCCACGGTGTTTTTTGATCTGGAGAAGGCCTATGATACCGCATGGCGATACGGTATCATGGAGACTCTCCACACGATGGGGGTGAGGGGACGCCTCCCAATTTTTATATCTGAATTTTTGCGAGATCGTCGATTCCGCGTACGGGTGGGGGGAGCCCTCTCCGGCCCAAAGGAGCAGGAAGAGGGTGTCCCGCAGGGAAGTGTCCTCAGTGTCACACTCTTTGCCCTGAGCATCAACGGCATCACCTCGGTGCTGCCGGAAGATGTTCTCGCTACGCTATACGTGGACGACCTTTCGATCTCTTTTGGCGCGGCCCAGATGCCAACTCTGGAGCGTCGACTCCAACAGGCATTGGACCGCGTCTCTCGCTATGCCGAAGCGCACAGGTTTCGGTTTTCTTTGGCCAAGACTAAGGTGGTGCACTTCTGCCGCCATCCACGGCTTCACCCCGACCCAGATTTGTTTCTTAATGGGGTGCGCCTGGATGTGGTTGAGTCGCACCGTTTCCTTGGTCTTGTATTCGACCGACGCCTCACCTGGGAGGCTCATATTCGCAGCCTTAGGGTCTCTTGTACCCGCGCCATGGACATTCTCCGTTCCGTGACGTTCAGCGCTTGGGGCGCTGATAGGGCTACCGCCTTACTTTTTTATCGATCCTTTGTTCGCTCGAAGCTCGACTACGGATGCGAGTTTTATGCATCCGCAGCCGAGCGTTTATTGCGGAAGGTGGATTCGATCCACCACACCGGCCTTCGCCTTGCGACCGGTGCCTTCTGCATTTCCCCCATTGAGAGCCTGTTGGTCGATGCTGGGGAGATGCCACTCGCTCTGCGCCGCGTGCAGTGCATCACTCGCCTGTACGCGCAAGCCCGGCGCCTCCCTCAGTCGCCAACAGCTCTCACTGCATCCGCAGCTGATCTCGATGGTGCCTATGCCGCCGAGAGACGCCAATCATACCCTAAGCCCTTTGGGTTTAGGGCCAGGAAACTCCTTCGAGAAGTAGATATCGCTCTCGGGCCGGTGGCGCCCCTGGTTCTGCCCAGGACGCCACCCTGGAGGGTACCACATTTGGCTATTTGTCGCCACGCCTCTGCTCCCAAAGCTTGTACTGCGCCGGGAGTATTGCGTTCTACCTTTTTGGAGCACACTTCGTGTCACGCTGATACCGTGCCAGTGTATACGGATGGCTCCAAGTCCCAAGAGGGGGTCGGCTTCCACGCCGTATCCCCTCTGTTTGAAGTCAGCAGGGCTCTACCAGGCGCTGCGTCTGTCTTCACGGCCGAGCTGGTGGCAATACACCACTCGGTACGGGAGATTACGCGACGTGCCCGGTTCGGAGACCGGATTGTGATCTATAGCGACTCACAAAGCGCCCTGAGTGCTCTCGGGGCATTGGAATCTCCGCATCCCCTGGTTCGCGAAATCCGTGACGCCACGGTTTTGGCGAGCCGGGCAGATGTCGAGATTATCTTCTGCTGGGTTCCTGGACATGTAGGAATTGCGGGGAATGACGGCGCCAAAGAGTCCGCGAGGACTCTGCGACCGGACCAGCGTTTCGCTCTTCCTCACACTGACTACATGGCAGGAATACGGGCAGCTCTTCGGACTGCTTGGCAAAGAAGATGGGAGACGGTCGAGGGGAACTTAAAGTTGCGTGCCATTGCACCGCGACTGTTCCCATGGACCTATCCCCCAATGCCGCGGCGGCTTCAGGTTGCTTTCTGTCGTCTTCGAATCGGACACACTCGTGTGACGCATCGCTACTTGATGGAGCGCTCGCCTGTGCCCTATTGCAACGACTGCGTCGTCCCCCAGACTGTTCGGCACATTCTTGTCGAATGTCCCAGTCTGGGTGATCTTCGCGCACGATACCTGTCCCGGTACCGGGATGGGCGGGGTCGCTACCGCCTGTCCCTTGTACTCGGGACGAGTGCGTGCACCATGCCTAGTGGACTTATTGACTTTTTGGGGGAGACTGGCCTTCTCCCTTTCATTTAACCCAGTTTAATTGTTGTTGTTGTTTTTGTTATTGCTTTTTTATTGTTATTGTTTCCTGTTTAATTTTTAAAGTAGCCTAGAACTAGGCTGTTTGTTTACGGCGACTAATGCCTAAGTCGGCAGTCGCCAGATAGCCCCTTAATTAAAAAAAAACAAAACAAAAAAACCTCTCTTCCTTCCTTCAAAACACTTGTTTCCTCTCTTTTCATACAACCTCTCCCACAACTTTCTCTGGTCAGCCTCTAATTTCACAGGGTAGATACTGACTTTCTTCTCAGCCTACCGTCCTGGATCGGGGCTGAGGGGGGAGGGGACAATGTTCCCTAACCCCTGAGCTCCGGTCTAGGGTGGTTGGTTTTTAACAACCTGCTTCATCCCCACCCATACCTTCCTCACATCCCTTTTCATTTCCTCTTCACACTCTATCTTTTATACGCCGTGTCTAAGGTGGAGCTGCCATGCTGATGGACTGCCAGGCCACCAGGCGGGAGGGGTGGTCCCAAATGGCGGCGCCTGGCTCTGCCAGGCCTGTAAGCACCTCTTGCAGTGCGGGCAACTGCAAGAGGTGATGAGCTATTGCGTCCCGTAGCACAAATAGGGTCACCATGCCCAATGATGAAAATAAAAAAAAAAAACAACCCCCAACTTCCCCAAGAACATCAACGGAGCCGCCCTCGGGCAGCTCCACCAAGAAAATGGAGGTCCCATCCCCTTGTGCTTGAGCAGGGGACCCTCCATACTTCTTTAACCGGAAGGGAGGCTTACTCCTCTCCTACGCCTACGGGTGTAGGGGACCCCCTCATCCCCTTCTCTGGAGGTGCTTTCGGGCACCCCCCTAGCTCCAGCGGCAGTCCCTCCTTTGCTTTCTAAGGGGACTGCCAAGAAAGCCAGCAGGCAGCCCATTGCCGACCGCCCCTCGTGTAAGCGGCTCGGTAGGGCAAACCCCCTTAGGGGGGAGAGGGAAGCCAGGCCCCTTCGGTCGCTTCCCTCGAAAGACCTGCTGGCAAGAATATTAAACCTTGCCGGGGTCAAGGCCTGTGCCTCCCCACAAAAGACTGATGATGCTGCCAAGGGGACCTGCGATGTCCTGGGAGGGGATGGCCAACTGGAGGCCCCTCCTGTGATAGACATGGTCCTTGAGGAAAACCAACCTTAGACAGTAGGGCCTTCCATGGGGGGGAATCCGGGCTCGGCGCCAAGCACCGAACCCGAATCCGCCCCTATGCAAGGTCCCCCTCAAACGGCTGGGGATTCTGAGGCAGTACAAGGAGGGGAGGGATCTCCTCCGGATGATGCCCCTGCGACCACCAGGACCTTCTCCATTTCGGAGAAGGACCTGGCTGAGGCCGGTCCATCTGACCTGGTTGAGCGAGGCATGGCCTTTCTGTTAGATTTGTTCAACAGGATCTGGGTGGAGGGTCTTCTCCCAGACTCCTGGCGAATCGCTACTGTGCTCGCCTTTCGCAAACCGGGGAGAGATCACTCTACTCCGACCGGTTTCCGCCCAATCTCTCTAACCTCTTGCGTGTGCAAGTTGATGGAGAAATTGGTAAATGTTAGATTAGCCTTTTTCCTGGACAGCGGAGGCCATCTGTCTTCTGCACAGTGCGGCTTCTGCAAGTTCCAGTACACGTCGGATGCTCTGCTCCGACTGGAAAATGCCCTCTGCGAGGCTTTCCTTCGTAGACAGCACTACGCCACGGTGTTTTTCGATCTGGAGAAGACCTATGATACCGCATGGCGATACGGTATCATGGAGACTCTCCACACGTTGGGGGCGAGGGGACGCCTCCCAGTCTTTATATCTGAATTTTTGCGAGATCGTCGATTCCTCGTACAGGTGGGGGGAGCCATCTCCGGCCCAAAGGAGCAGAAAGAGGGTGTCCCGCAGGAAAGTGTCCTCAGTGTCACACTCTTTGCCCTAAGCATCAATGGCATCACCTCGGTTCTGCCGAAAGATGTTCTCGCTACGCTCTACGTGGACGACCTTTCGATCTATTTTGGCGCGGCCCAGATGCCAAATCTGGAGCGTCGACTCCAACAGGCATTGAACCGCGTCTCTCGCTATGCCGAAGCGCACAGGTTTCGGTTTTCTCTGGCCTAAGACTAAGGTGGTGCATTTCTGCCGCCATCCACAGCTTCACCCCGACCCAGATTTGTTTCTTAATGGGGTGCGACTGGATGTGGTTGAGTCGCACCGTTTCCCCTTGGTCTTGTATTCGACCGACGCCTCACCTGGGAGGCTCATATTCGCAGCCTTAGGGTCTCTTGTACCCGCGCCATGGACATTCTCCGCTCCGTGACGTTCAGCGCTTGGGGCGCTGATAGGGCTACCGCCCTACTTTTTTATCGATCCTTTGTTCGTTCGAAGCTAGACTACGGATGCGAGTTTTATACATCCGCAGCCGAGCGTTTATTGCGGAAGGTGGATTCGATCCACCACACCGGCCTTGGCCTTGCGATCGGTGCCTTCCGCACTTCCCTATTGAGAGCCTGTTGGTCGATGCTGGGGAGATGCCACTTGCTCTGCGCCGCGTTCAGTGCATCACTCGCCTGTACGCTCGAGCCCGGCGCCTCCCTCAGTCACCAACAGCTCTCACTGCATCCGCAGCTGATCTCGATGGTGCATATGCCGCCGAGAGACGCTAGTCATAACCTAAGCCATTTGGGTTTAGGTCCAGGAAACTCCTTCGAGATGGCTCCAAGTCCCAAGAGGGGGTCGGCTTCCACGCTGTGTCCCCTCTGTTTGTAGTCAGCGGGGCTCTGCCAGGCGCTGCGTCTGTCTTCACGGCCAAGCTGGTGGCAATACACCACTCCGGACGGGCGATTACGCGACGTGCCCGGTTCGGAGACCGGATTGTGATCTATAGCGACTCACAAAGCGCCCTGAGTGCTCTCGGGGCATTGGAATCTCCGCATCCCCTGGTTCGCGATATCCGTGACGCCATGGTTATGGCGAGCCGGGCAGAGGTCGAGATTATCTTCTGCTGGGTTCCTGGACATGTAGGAATTGCGGGGAATGACGGCGCCAAAGAGTCCGTGAGCACTCTGCGACCGGACCAGCGTTTTGCTCTTCCTCACACCGACTACATGGCAGGAATACGGGCAGCTCTTCGGACTGCTTGGCAAAGAAGATGGGAGTCGGTCGAAGGGAACTTAAAGTTGCGTGCCATTGCGCCACGACTGTTCCCATGGACCTATCCCCCAATGCCGCGACGGCTTTAGGTCGCTTTCTATCATCTCCGAATCGGACACACTTGTGTGACGCATCGCTATTTGATGGAGCGCTCGCCTGCGCCTTATTGCGACGACTGCGTCGTCCAACAGACTGTCCGGCACATTCTTGTCGAATGTCCCAGTCTGGGTGATCTTCTCGCATGTTACCTGTCCCGGTACCGGGATGGGCCGGGTCGCTACCGCCTGTCCTTTGTACTCGGGACGAGTGCGTGCACATTGACTGGTGGACTTGTTGACTATTTGGGGGAGGCCGGCCTTCTCCCTTTCATTTAACTATGTTTAGTATTGTTTTGTTATTGTTATTTCTTTTTATTGTTGTTTCCTGTTCAAATTTTTTAAAGTAGCCTAGAACTAGGCTGTTTGTTTACCTCGACTTATGCCTAAGTCGGCAGTCGCCAGATAGCCCCTTAAAAAGCAAAAACAATGCCGTTGCGGCTTCAGGTTGCTTTCTGTCGTCTCCGAATAGGACACACTTGTGTGATGCATCGCTATTTGATGGAGTGCTCACCTGCGTCGTCCCCCAGACTGTTCAGCACATTCTTGTCGAATGTCCCAGTCTGGTTGATCTGCGTGCACAATACCTGTCTCGGTACCGGCATGGGCGGGGTCACTTCCGCCTGTCCCTTGTACTCGGGACGGATTCGTGCGCATTGACTTGTTGACTTTGGGGGGGGGAGTTCTTTCCCTTTATTTAAGGTTCTTTTTTTGTTTGTTTTTGTTTTGTTTGTAGGTTGCACTCTCCTGCACCGGGGTGAGGGGGACCTTCCCCCCCTGCCGGAGATTGCTTCCTGATTGTTTAGTTTTTCTAATTTATATCATTGTTATGTTTTCATATTTTTATTTTAAAGTAGCCTAGTTCTAGGCTGTCGTGTTTTTTCGCGACTTATGCCCAAGTGGGCAGTTGCCAGATGGGCTCTATAATTTTTTTTTTAAAAAATCATCTCCCATTTCCTGTAAGCAATCTTGTTGCAGGAGACACCATTCCAGGCACATGCTTCCTGCCCACCCTCCCGTAATATAAGGGTTTCGTGAAGATGCGCCATTTACACCTGGCATGATATCTCATTACATCACTTTAAATACCTCATTTTCAGCAGTAGCAGTGCAGCTGCAACTGGATACAAGGGATACTGTTATTTCTGAGTACATTCCATGCTCAGCTGAAATCGATGCAGGAAACTTCTCTGCATTGTGGCACAGTTGCTGAGGCCTTTCTAATGCTCAAGCATTTGAATGGTAGACAGGGTGACCAGACCAGCACTTGGCTCTTGCTCAGACAGCTATCACTGCAGCCATCTGGGCTGTTTGGCAAAAAAGATGGGAGATGGCTGTGGGGAACTTAATTTTGAGTGCCATTGAGCCGCAATTGTTCCCGTGGACTTATCCCCTAATGTCACAATGGCTTTATGTTGCTTTCGGTCATCGTTGAAATGGGCATATTCACAGGACGCATCTCTATTTTATGGAGCTTTTACCTGCATCTGATTGCAACAACTGCATTTTCCCTAGACTCTTTAGCGCATTCTAGTTGAATGTCCCAGTGTGGGTGGTCTTTGATCATGTCACCTTTCCTATATTGGAATATGCAGCGCTGCTACTGTGTGTCCCTTGTACTCTGGACACATTTGTGTACACAAACTTGCAGACTCTTTGACTTTCTGGAGGAAGCTGGCCTCCTCCATTTTATTTTACTCTTTGTTGTAGATTTCATGTTCCTCGCCGAGGGGAGGCGAAGGCCCCCCATCCCAATGCTGGAGTGTGTTTTCTTCTTCTTGCTTCTTTGCTTATTTTTGGTTGTTTCTTTGCCTTTGTTTTGTTTTTATATGTTTGTTGTTTGGTCTTTGCATGTTTTTTTAATCTCAATTAGTATCAGGCTGTACTGTGATTACTGACTTATGCCTTAGTAGGTAGTTGCCAGATGGTCCCCATAAAAACAAATCAATAAATAACACTGGTCAACAACACACTTTTTGCTGACTTATGTTTTGTGGTTGTTTTTAACTATTTTGATGTGCTGATTTCAAATATGGCATCCATTTTTTTTGTAACTCATCAGGTTTCATTCTGCAGCATATTCCTATTTTACAACGTACTGCATGTATTTACTCAGTAAGAATAGTTTCCTAAGTGTTAGAGCCTCAAACCATAAGTTAAAATGTAAACAGAATTTGAAAGGATAAATGCATTGTAAGATAACATCACCTATTACTAAATACATACAGGTGGAGGAGGTAGGATATGATAGTTCTAGTGATAGTGAAGTTAGCCCCCTTAGATTAGTTAGAAATAGGCCTAGTGAGGATGGGGGACAGTGGAGAGTGGTTAGGAAACGCGAAGCTAGGGAGGCTTCTCCTGTTCTTTGTGAGAATAGGGTTGCCTCTGTTGAGGTTGTTAGCCAGGAGGACAATAGGTGTGTGAGTCAGAGGGACACAGAACCTATTAGCTTGACTAATAGATTCAGTGCCCTAAGAGAGGAAGTAACTGGAACTGATATGACGGGTGGGGGTGGAGGTAGAGTTACTGGTAGTTTGAATGAGAATAGGAGTGGGGATGGAGTTAGGTCTGTGGGGGTTAGGAATAGGAGTCTGACTGAAGTGCTTGTGATGGGTGATTCGCGAGTTAGATATTTAGATAGGAAGTTGAATGCAAGTAGATTGAATGGTTTGAGGGTGTGTTTACCGGGTGCTGGAGTGAGAGATCTGTCTGATAGGTATGAGGTGCTGGTGTCTGGCTGTGCAAGGGATGCGGTTGTGATTACACATGTAGGAGTGAATGATGTGAAGAAAGTGAGTGCATGTGAGTTATGTGAGAGGTACAAGAGGTTGATTGAAAAGGTGAAAGAAAGTAGAATGAAAGGTGTTGTGACAGGTGTGCTTCCAAGAATGGATGTTGGGGTAGAATGGATGTCTCGTGCAATTGGGCTGAATGATTATGTGAGGAGGATGTGTGAGATGGAAGGCGTCATGTTTGTGGATGTGTGGGATAGGTTTGTTGGAATGAAAGAACTGTATGCGATGGATGGACTGCATTTGAGTAGGAGGGGGATAGATGTGTTGTGGGAGGAGTATGATCGTGTTATTAGGTCTTTGCGGGCGGGAAACTAGATACTAATAGTGGTCAGGGAATTATGAGAGGACATTATAGTACTGAAAGTAGAATGGACTTGGCAGATAACAGAAATAGGTTCCAAGGTGATAGAGGTGAGGTCATTCAGGTTTCAAGAGGTGCTTCAGGGATAGGGTGGTTAAATTGTTTCTATACAAATGCTCGTAGTCTTAGAAACAAGAAGGATGAGCTATTTAGTTATATTAGCAATGAGGATATAGATATATTATGTGTTACTGAATCATGGGTTAATGAAATAGAATTTAGTGACACTATAAGTGAATTTGATTTACAGGGCTATAATATGTACATTAGTCAAAGGACAGGTAGGATTGGTGGAGGAATAATTATCTATATAAAAAGCAACATTTTTTCAAGTTTAAATACTTCAATAAAGCAGGATGGAGTTGAGTCACTTTGGATAGATATTAGGTTCAGTAAAAATAGAATGGTGCATTTGGGAGGTTTTACAGACCACCTGGGCAGACTGATGATATGGATGAACTAATGATAAGGGAAATAAGTAAGGGATGTGAAACAGATGCAGTTATTATTGGGGACTTCAACTTAAACTCTGTGGACTGGGAAAATATGATAGGTAGGGATAGAACAAGTGTCAGGTTCATAGAATGCTTTGAGGATAATTTTTTGAATCAATTTGTTAATGAGCCAACGAGGGGGGACAATATATTAGATTTAGTACTTTCTAACAGTGATCATTTAGTTCAAGAATTGACTGAGGGGAAAGCATTGGGAAATAGTGACCATCAGATAGTTCGTTTTAATTTGGGAATTGAGAAGGGTAAAATAACCATGAATGCTGAAAAAGTTCCAAATTTTCATAAGGGAGATTATGTAAAACTTCGAAGCTTGCTAAATTTGGTAGACTGGGATGTAGAATTCAGAGGTAAAAATGCTTATGGGATGTGGGATACTTTCAAGCATATAATAAATGTAGTCCAAGAACAATGTATCCCAATGAAGGCCATTAGGAACAAAAGTAGGAAACCATTATGGTGGAATCAGGAGATAGCTAGAAAAATTTCAGAGAAGAAAAGGGCATACAAAAAATTACAGGTTCAAAATAATATTCAAAATTTAAGTGATTATAGAATGGCTAGGAATGAGTTAAATAAGATTATAAAGAAGAACAAAAGGGGGTCAGAAATTAAATTAGCTCAGGATAGCAACAAAGATCCTAGAAAGTTCTTTAGTTACTATAAAATTACTAACAAGTCTGGCAGAGTTAAAATATGACCTATCAAATATGAAGGGGTTGTGAGAGAAACTGATGAGGAAATAGTTGAGGTACTAAATGGTCATTTTGCATCAGTATTTACAGAGGAGAAACTAAATAGTCTTATGTATAGTACTCATGGGTCAGGGAAAGAGGTGTTTACTACCATTAGTGTGGATCAGGGGATGATAAAAGGACTAATAGGTGAGTTAGATACTACCAAGGCCTCCGGCCCTGATAATATTCATTCTAGGATACTTAAAGAAGGGGTAGAAAGTATCTCAATAGCTCTGGAGAAGTTATATACTAGGTCAGTGGAATATGGAGAAATACCCGATGATTGGAAGAGAGCGAATGTAGTCCCCATTTTCAAGAAGGGTAGTAAAGAGGATCCAAATAACTTTAGACCGGTAAGCCTAACTCCTGTAGTCTGTAAAATTCTTGAGAAAATAGTTAAAAAAGGGATTTGCCAACATCTAGAGAGGGAGGGGTTAATCAGCGATGCTCAGCATGGGTTTAGATCAGGTAGATCATGTTTGGCTAACTTACTAGACTTTCTGGAGTTTGTAACAGATCAAGTAGATAAGGGAGAGAATGTAGATATAATTTACTTAGATTTTAGTAAAGCATTTGATAAGGTAGCACATAGGAGACTAGTTCATAAATTAAAAATGAGTGGGATATGTGGGGGTGTTTCAAATTGGATAGCTGAGTGGCTGAAAGACAGGAAGCAAAGGGTAGTGCTAAATGGTATAAAGTCAGAGTGGAGGGATGTTATCAGTGGGGCTCCTCAGGGATCAGTTCTCGGTCCATTATTATTTGTCATCTATATAAACAATCTTGGGGAGGCAGTTAATAATAAAGTGTCAATTTTTGCGGATGATACCAAATTAGCAGCTGTAGTTAAAGATATTGATGATAATTTTAAAGTGCAGGGGGATTTAAATAAATTATTATCCTGGGCACATAAGTGGCAAATGACTTTCAACCTTGATAAGTGCAAAGTTATTAACATGGGAAAAGATAATAGAGAATTTAACTATGAAATGGATGGGCATTGGCTGAGCTCAGTAGAGGATGAGAAAGATCTAGGAGTAGTAATAGATAAGTCATTAAGGTTTTCTAAGCAGTGTATTGAAACAAGAAATAGGGCAAATAGAGTGCTGGGTTTTATTAAGAGAAATGTCAGTTACAAAAGTAAGGAGGTTATTCTTAAACTCTATAACTCTTATGTTAGGCCACATCTAGAGCACTGTATACAGGCATGGTCCCCACATTTTAGACACGATATTAACCTTCTCGAGTCAGTGCAACGGAGGGCAACAAAGATTATTCCTTCCCTGAGGTACCTTGAATATATAGATAGACTGAGGGTATTAAATATGTTCTCGTTTGAAAGGAGGTGTGTGAGAGGGGATATGATTGAGCTCTTTAAAATTTTTTCCAGGATAGATAAATTGGATGTTAGCAAGTTTTTTGAGTTAGATGATGGAAATCGGACTAGAGGTTACCACTTGAAAATTAAAAAGCAAAGGTGTAGGTTGGATTTAAGAAAATATTTTTTCACCAATAGAGTGGTAGACTTCTGGAACAAATTGCCGCAGAGAGTAGTAGGTAGTCCAAATTTAAATGTATTTAAGAGTAGGTTGGATGAGTTTATGGGGAGGGAAGTTTGTGATGGTTCCTAAGTTTTGTATATATTAATATTTTTGTATATATCTATAGCTGCATGATTTAGTTCTTGACAAGCCTTGATTGGTGATACCCTTGTTTCTGGACGCAATCCTCTGGATGTAGTTTTCCTGGGAGTTTGGGGCCTTAAAAAAGAGGCCGTTTGACTCGGATGACCTATGATGAGCCCTTGTGGCTTTTGTCATCCGTGTAACTATGTTATAATATAATGGAGAAAACACAAGCAATCATACACCTATACATTCATGGAAGAAATTTTGCTTGCAAGAGTGTCTGGAGTGTTTGATGTCTACACAGTCTCGTTGAATACTCCAACAGTAGTCTGCTATCATGTTTGTATTCCATCAGCCTTGATATCTCTCCTCTATAATCTTAATATCTTGATGAAAACGCTCTCCGTGTTCATCACTCACATTGCCAAGATTAGCAGGAAATTCATCAAGATGGCTCTTGAGGAAATGAACCTTTATGCTCATGTTGCAGCCTAAACGATGAAAGCTATCAAGTAATGTCTCTACCAAATCCTTGTAGTTAGAAGCCTTTCTGTTTCCAAGAAATCCTTTCACAACACCCACAAATAAATCCCATGCTCCTTTTTTTATGTTAGTCATCAAACTCGAGAAGTTTTGGTTTTCCATTAACTTTCTGATTTGTGGACCATCAAAAACTTTAGCCTTTATTTTATCATAACTTAAGCCAGGAAATATTGTACCTATGAATTTTAAACAGTCACCCTCCACATTAAGAACTTTCACAAATTGTTTTATCAGCCCTAGTTTAATATGAAGGGGTGGGAAGATGATTTTCTCTCACTCAACAAGTGGTTGGTGTATAATATTCTTCTCCCCATCAGCCAAACTTTCTCTAACTGGCCAGAGTTTCTGTTCCCAATGTTTGTCCTTGGCTCGGCTGTCCCATAAGCACAGGAAACATGAATATTTTGTATAGCTTCCTTGTTGGCCAAGTAAAATGAGTAACACATTTTAGACTCTTCTTTGAAATATCTATAAAAAGTCTCCATTCACTTGGATCATACTCTGAAAGACCCATCGCATTTAACAGTCCCGCCCCGTCACAACAGTAAACAAAATCTTCTTCAGCCTTAAAGAATGCCAAGAGATCTCTCCCTGCTCCAATAAAAAGTTACATTTGTTTTTTCCTGCAACAAATTCTTGTCTTTAAGTCTAGAAGCTAACACTTCTGCTAACTCTTTTGGCAGGCCTAGGTCTCTAATTAAATCATTCAGTTCTAATTGGCTGAAGTTTCCACGTTCTTGGGTCGATGTATGTACAAAGTCTGGAAAACCAAAACTGCTGAATCAAGATTTGGGTAACTTATTTTATGTCACATTTTCTTGCTCTTACCAGAAGTCTTTGTGAGACAAAAGTATCAATCATTTACATGGTATTTTGGTTCCCGCCATACCATAGGAATGCGAAATCCTAGTTGTTTCCTTGTGCCCTTTGTCCATTGGTGTAGATTTTCGACACGTGGTTTACAAACATTGTGCGGGGCCCACGTTTATCCTGATCACCTAATTTAATCTTAAAGTAATCCAAGTATGCTCTTTTCACAAAGATACTAATGTTCATTCTTTGAGTTGGTACAGTAAAACAACCATATATATAGCAAAACGAGTCAGAGGAATTCAAACATTTCCCTCATAATGAGGCCATACCACTGAATGTTATTTCATAAAACAAATCTGAAAAAACACAAAATTATATTATACACAATTGCTTTATATATCTAGATGTGCATAAAGAGAAGTCTAAATGTTTAGATAAAATAAGAAGAATACCAAACGCCTCCACTTCTGTTCACTTGGTTGTAAGATAGCCTGCTACTCTGAGTGGGACCAATATGGACCAATCCACAAATAAAAAAACTTGTGATAGAAGAAAACTATTGCCACTTTTAAACTCAGTTTCCCTGAATTTCCCAAGAACAGGTCTCAAACTTACAGTGGGTGCAATAAATATCCGATACATGGTCAAAAGTTTATTTACCATAGTTATACAACAGCAAAGTAATAATAGAGAGAGAGAGACTTAGTAACAAATCGCTACAAAACCCCTTTGTATAATGAAGTAAATGTAATGCCAATTTTCAAAAGAGGAATAAAGCCTGCTCCTTCCTACTCTTACTTCTTATGTGTAAATTTCTGTAGGCCATTATTAAAGCTAGGATTGTAGAGCATTTAGAGTTAAAAAATAATAATAAATGACTAGCAGCACAGCTTTCAAATGTGGCTGCTTATGCTTAAGTAATTTGCTTGATTGTTTTCAATTGATGATAACCTTTGAACAAGATAAAGCTGCAGGTGTTGTCTATCCCTTTTTAAAAATGCTTTTGTTACCATTAGAAATGACTTCTCATAATGCTAAAAGCACACAGAATAGGGGGCAGTGTATTGAAGGGGATTGAAGATTAGTTGGAAAACCATAGGCAGAGAGTTATACCTTGAAATATTTCCTTGTATACATCAGTTTCTAGTGGTTTTCCTCAGTGATCTGTACTAGGACCCTTTCTTTTTTAATATAAATGATTTTGACATGGATTTATTATGTATGGTTTTAAAGATGGCAGAGGGAATTCAACATGAAAACGTTTAGCTATTCATATATGTCATAATAATCTATAAATAAATTATAATATGGGTTGTAAATTTTAAACAGGGTAAACATGGAACAGAATTATAGTGTATTAATCTCAAGTAATCTGAAATTTTCAAAACAATGTACTATCACTTCACAAAGGGCAACTAGGGTTCTAGGATACATAGCTCAACATTTTGCTTTTACATCAAAATACCTTATTCCTGCCTTATATAAGCCCTAAATTAGACCACACTTTAAATGCTGTGCAATATACGAAAGGATATTGCAATATTGGAATGTGTCCAGTGATGATATTAATTCCTGAACTAAGAAATAGATGGTATGAAGATTGGCTGAAGCAGCTCAATTGACAGTCTCCTGAAGGTCTGTATTTGTGTAGCCAACTTATAAAATATTCAAAATATTATTTGGGTTCGCCATTATAAGTTAATATTGGAATTAGATTACTGTGTCCCATCTACAAATAACATTTACAAGCTATTGCAAGCTATTAAACAAAAGATTAACCCCGCAATAGCAATAAATTTCTTTAATAAAATAACAACTAGGAATACCTTGTCTAGGAATGTCATTTAAAGCACTACAGTCAATGCTTAAGAATAGAATTGATAAATATTAGTTTCAACTTCAACTATTTTATCACAAAGTAGGGTTTGTACACCCCATTACGACTAAAAACCTGCCTGCTTCAATTATGCCCATTAAACACAAGGCCATCCATAATTTTGTCTATGCCAAAGGCAAGTCATAGTAATGGAGTGCTGTGTGCAAGAGCATCTCATCCAGTCAAGGTTCATCCCTCCGCAGAAGGCCTCTAACATGTGCCCCCCTTCCCATGTATTCCTCAAATTGTCCCTTTGCACCGCTCTTACTCAAGATCTTTCCTCCTCCCATACCATTGTCAATCTCATGCACTAATGTTGGCACAGCATACTCTCATGCAACTTCTTGGCACATATTCCAAGCTCAAACCTTTAGCATTCACTAGCATTATAATTACTCCATAGAATTTCCTATTATTTAAAAGCCTGAGGGCACAATCTGCTTATTCTGTGCCTCCTATTCCCTCCTTTCCCTTTCCTCATTCCCTTCCTCTTTCTAGTTGTAAGGACCTGACTAGCTACATGTTGCAAGAGACTAGGCTTGTAATGTCCTGGGTATCTGGGTGCAATAATAGGAGGGGGGCTTTGCCCCAATAACCCCCTCCCTTCATTTGATGGGCTGACCATCTAACTGCGGCATTCCTTGCTGCCCCATAAGGTTGTACTGTTTATGCTACATTCCAAATCTTGAGATCCTGGCTGTCGAGGACTAGTACAACTTAGTAAGAGATTTTCCTCTGGCGCACCTTCCTTGGGGAGTGACCATTCACTTGGTAACTTCCATTTGGTATGCATTGGCATACAGGTGAGAACATAACCCTTTAATCTGCCCTGAGTTGGATCTCCTTAAAGCTCGGAAAATCTGAAGTGGAAGTGGCTGGGCACGAGATATAGCCCCAACACCACCATTCTCATTTTTGTATAGTCACAATTTTTTTGTTTTTTGTGTACTCTGAAAATATTGAAAATAAAAGCTAATTTTTTTAAAAAATCAGCCTCACCTCACTTTCTTGTTGTTGGCAAGGCTCCTTACAATACAGATCTATCTGTTAGAGACGCTTCCCTTTCACCACCTGCATTTGGTCAGGGTGTTTACTGCCCTTGAATATATTTTTTGCCCTTGAAACCCTTGAAAAGTCCTTGAATTTGATGAAAAAGATAGATGGTCTTTGAATTTAAAAAAATAAATCATTGAATGATTGTTCAAATTTGATTTTTCAAATTCATTATATATATACTTTTTAATGTCTATTAGGAAAATAGTAATATTATAAGTTAATATTTAAGTTAATCTACTCACTAATGTGAGTGAACATATGTATGCTTTGGATGCATTGTATTTTATGATGGATGCTCACTATACTTCTGTGACTGTCGCTTGGATACCTTGCTCTTGTTTTTTTTGCACTGGTGAGTTGACTTTGGTTATGCTTTGCTTATAATCCATTTTTACCTTAAATACCTCACCTTCATCAATGTCCCATAATATTTATTGCTCTTTTTTAATTTAAAGAAAAAAAACAATGGCTAAAACCCATCCTTGATTATTTTTTAAAAAGTCCTTGAAAACCTTGAAGAAAAGTCCTTGACTTAAAAATCACCAAACAAGTAGACACCCTGTTGGTACAGGGATTTACCTTTTACCACTTTTGGAGCCACCCTCAGGCAACTCCACTTCAACCAAGGAAGCAACTCCCTCCCCCCCTCAATGCTTTCCCAGGGCCCCCTCCAAACATTTTTTAGCGGAGAAAGGGATTCCTCCCTCTCCTTTGTGTCCCTAGTAAGGGAGCTTCTCCCTCATTTATCTGTTTGGGATTTCAGCCTCCCACCTTTTGCATGGGCCCCAAAAGTGGCAAATCAACCACTTCAATAGGGTGATATGTTCCTGGAGGGACTACCTGAGGAGAACTATGGGTGGTGGGTACCAATTGGCCCTCTGTCCCTTTTTGTCTCACAAATTATGACCTTGGGAAGTGAAACGCTGGCTCCCTGATTTTTACCATTCAAGGTTGCCTTTGACTTGAAGACCTAAAAAGGGCCATGCACACATAGGGGCCCAAATGCCACAGAGTGAATGGCTGAAAGGGAGGGGTCTGAAGAAAACACAGTCCCCAGGGTTCCCTCACCCTGGATGACAGGGTTTTCCCAAGGAGAATAGGGACTAGGTGGGTATCATCTCCAAGTATGGTCTTCCCAATGGCCAGTATAGACAGCTGGCTTTTTGCCATCTCACCAAAGTACCAGGCTGAGGCTTGCCCATCCAGTCTTGGGGCTCACCCATGAGATAAGAATTGCAAAAACACCAACACAAGTGGCTTCGCAATTTACACCCATCTCCATCCTCTCTTTGGCTTTAAATAGCTCCTTTCAGGCTCTTGCAGGGCAGTTACACCTTGATAGGATGTTTACTATCATTTCAGTGATTTTCCACCATCAGCTGACCTCAATATGGCGAACTTCCGCCCTGGCCCTTTCTCCTTCTCTTAGATTTGAACTGTAGGCACCCCTTCTGGGGGGACTATATGATCAATCCTAGGTTTCAGATCCTTGCATACTGATCAAAGAGCAGTGGGTATATATCCTAAGTGTGGATCAATTCATTTAACATTGTCAGAGAACTGCTTCATTTGCATGTCTCGACCTTACTTATCCAAATATCCTTGGCCGGGCCACTGCTTACTGTGAAACTACCTTGATGGTGCTTTGGGTGAGCGTGGTGGAATGCATTCAAGGAAAGGACTAATTTTTCTATCTCGGTCGAGAATTTTAAGTTAGTTGATTTGGCTATTGATTTTTTCCACTGGTACTGTCATATCAGTCTGACTACCATTTTTCAAACATCTGGCTATTTTGCACATCGTCAGCTTCCTTGGTGGTCACCTGAGTGTGAGGCGATCCTCAGAGAAGCAATATCTGTATATACACTACGAGCCTCTTGAATGATTTTAGCATCTCTGAATTTTGTTTAGTGCAGACCAGGTTTCATTCTGTTTCATTGCACACTTGCCCTCTTCGTGGCAGACATACATTATGTCCAATCATTAGGAGAACTGGACTGCAATCTCAGACCATGGTATCCATTATGATGCCTTTCACAACTACTTTATCCACATTTTCTGGGTGTTTCTCTACCTTATAAATCACATGGCGAACTCGCTCGCTAAAGGCCACTGATTCGGCTTCATCTCCAGTATCTCCACAGATACTGCCTCTGGTCCAGATGATCACTCATACAACATGCTTTTACATGAGTGAGCGAGGCCATCCTTTTTGTTAACCTTAACAGGAATTGGATTGAGGGTTTACTCTCAGATTCCCAGTTAATTGCTACCGTCTTATTTTTGCAAGCTGAGGAAAGATCTCTATCCCAGTCAGTTTCCACCCAATATCTCTAACTTCCAGCATTTGCAAGATGATGAATTAATTAGTTAATGTTAGGTTAGATTATTTTCTGGACAATTGATGTTGCCTGTCTTCTGTACATTGCTGGTTTGGTAAGTTATACTTGACTTTGGTTGCTCTGCTCCACTTAGAAAATTTAATCTGGGAGGCTTTCCTTCATGTCAACACTTTTCATGGTGTTCTTTGATCTTGAGAAAACCTATGATACTGTATCTTGGGGACCACACGGGTAGTGGGAAGAATCCTTCCTATTTTCACATCTGAATCTCTACAAGATCGTTGATTCTGTTTCTCGGTAATGGAACACTCTTTGGTCCAATATGGCTGAAAAACGGTGTCTCACAGGAATACATCAACAGTGCCACTCTCTTTGCCTTCAGCATCAATGGTATCACATTGGCCCTGGGGCAGACAGCCTCGCAGTGAGGGTACCCTCTGTAGCCTGTTACCTTTGGTATCTGGATGAACTGCACATCCTCCCAGCCTGAGTGGAAATTAAAGAAGCCTTGTCACTGATGGGGACTGGTAAAGTTGTTGGTGCGCTTTCCCCTCCCTCTCCCCCTTCCCCAATCAGCATTACTTTACATTTTTATTATTATTATTAATTTTATATGATTTTTATATTATTAGTATTTATTATGAGATATTATTATGTATTATAATTATTTATTATACCTAGTATTAATTATTATTATTATTAGTATGTTATTAGTATTTATTATTATTTAATAATATTAATCATTATTATTATTTATTATCATGGCAGCTATCTGCTCAACCTTTTCTCCCTGTATTTTGTATTAGGAGGAGTGTTTCCACCTGTACAGAGTTTGGTCTGGTAGCCATGGTGCCTTGGTGGACTGCATGCCATCCTGGGATCACCTAGCACACCAGAGTATGATAATAATGGGTGATCACCCACCCTACTAGTTAGTGGGCCCATCTATCTCTACTTCTCTTCTATCCATAGGTTCTGGTTGCCTGGGGCACTTTCGTCCTCTTATGAGCCTTAGTTGAGTGGCATTATATACTGTGAGGGCTGAAAGCCTGCTGGCTAGGGCGAGTATTAGTTACAGGGTGTGCTGGACCGTCGACTTTGCTCAATATCCTCCAATATACATATACAGTTGCTAGCTATGTGGATACTATCCTTTATGAATGGGGTGCTAGGACGGATTATGTGTAAATGATCCCATTCTGGAATTTCTGATCCTCTGGAGACATTTCTCTTAACCTCCCCACTCATAGGGAGGTCATAGTATATACTTTTCATGAGGCCTCTTTTTATTTTTTACTCTGATCATGGTGGCAACAGAAGGCACTCTTGCAGCTCCATCTCTGTAAAGCAAGATCCCCCTCCCCCCCAGTGTTTTTCTCTGGCGACTCTCCAACCCTCTATTACCTGAGAGGAGGCATATTCCTCTTCTAGGCCTACGAGTGCAGGGGTTACCCCCTTCTGTGGAGTCGCCCATTGACAACTTCATCTTTTAATCGATTGCTGTCCCCCCCCTATTCTATCACAGGGGTCTGCCAGGAGAGTAGGCAGGCAGCCCAAAATTGACTGCTCCCGGTGTAGCAGGCCGAAAATCGATCCTTTAACCCCAATCAATCCAACCCACTTCCTACACTAATTCAGACATGAGAAATCGAGGGAGAAATAGAAATGAAATGACTTGGATATACAGTCCTTTATTTACAAAAAATATGGGATAAATATTTACAAGAGATAATTAAATTTTTATATGAGAATTAAATTTTTAAAAAAGTGTGCACACAACAAAACAAGGCCAAAATTCCCCAATCAAAAGACAAAATACAAAAAAAAACTTATGACAGGCGAACAGAACAAATTTGTACAATAACACCAATTGGTACTGGGTCAAACAGTGTGCACGCAACAAAAATGAAAAGAAAAACTGAACGGTATGAGATACTCCAATCAACACTGTACGATGCTTTGAACTAAAAGGGGGTACAGGGGTATCACTCGCAAGTTAGGGCAAGGCTAGCCATGGCCGTATAGTTCTCGGTTCAAGATGAGGGGTGGGGAAACTAGGTGTGGTTGTGGATTCCAATGAGAGGTTGTGTAAATCCTCCTATCAGAGCAGGGGTAGAAGCATTCTTGGCCTCTTTCCAACTTCCGCTAGAAGTTCATTGTCCCACGGTTGCGTCCACACGGTCTCCACTCTATATTCAAACTCGGTAAATTTTCTGGATAAACAATGTTCAAAATTCAAAAAAATTACATATATTGTTTCAACCTATGATTAACTTTAACTCTTTTGTCTGAAAAGAGAAAACAAACATCAATAAAAAATTGAGAAAAAAATAAACAAAATTTAAAAGCCAGTTATTCACATACACACTAACACAAAGAGAAGGGAGGGTATTGGAAAAAGGGTGGGAGAAGAATGGCCCTACAAACACACTCACATTCGCTCTACCACACCGGTAGGAGCAACTTGATATGGGCCAACCCCCTTAGGGAGGCAAAGGAAAGTGTGGGGGATCAGACTTTGCCCCCTGCAGTCCTGCAATCATATACTTTGACCTCACGGGGGGTCAGTATGACTGCCCCAGTCTCTTCCCCGATGGAGGACCCAGAGACTCGAGTTGGACATAAGATACCTCGATTTGGGATCCATGGTGCCTTTGTGGGAATGGCCACATGGAGGTCCCTGCTGAGATGGACATGTTCCCGGAGGGCAGGATCTCCCATTGGGTTACATAAGAACATAAGAAAAGAAGGAGACTGCAAAAGACCATTCATGGCCTACACCATGCTTGCTCCCCCAGAGAGTAAGATACTCTTTGTTTTAATTCCCTAGTCTGGGCGATCTTTGTTAGCAATACCTTTTCCAGTACCTCAATAGTTGGGGTCACTACCTCCACTCTCGGGTCCTAGTCTAATTGATATTTTTAGGTGGTGGGGGTGCTTCCTCCATAGTATATAATTATGCATATTATCATGCCCATGAGGTTGTCTAGCCTCTTTCCGGAACCTGAGTGTGCATTTATTCTCTCTGAGACTTTGTAGGATTTTGTTTTTATATATTTTTCATTTGTTTTGACATAGCCTAAATATAGGTTAGTTTGTTTTTTCAATGGGTATGGCCCTTCCTGGTGGTCGCTTAAGGAGACTTTGAGTATAAAAATCTTGGTTATTGTCTAGGTTTATGGTATTCTGTAATTGTGGTTGGTTCTTTTGTACCTGCATGATTGGTTCACAGACTTCTCAGTGATTTGCTTTATTTTTGATGATGATAGAATATCTTGTCAATTGGTGTTATAACATTGCAGGAGGAAATAACCATTAGACTGTTAAGTGTGTTAAATATTCAGTAATACTTATTGGGAGCAAACAGCAGATACTCTAAGCTTTACGTGACTTTGTAAAATTGTGTATCCGTACTTCCTGTAGGTGACATTTGGGTTCCAGAATATTAGAAGATATGCAGAGAATTATAGGAATGCTAGTTTATGTTATTTGAGATGTGATGAATGTGTTGTCCTAGTAGGTGGTAGTTTCTGGTGCTGCCAAAACTGAGGAAGAGATCCATCAATATTGGAACTGCACTCTGTTAGCTGCATCTGTAACAGAAGCTCAAGAGAATTCTTCCAGTCAAGTTTTGAGTCAGCCAGCCATTGAGGAGAGCATTCATTACCTCCTCGACTGTGAACTCGCGAGGTGTGTGGATCATATTTTATAATAATGAGCTTGCATCTCAAGGCCTTGTTTCTTTGTTGTTTCCTACCTCTCCTCTTTGTTGGGATCAATTGACTAGTAACCCATAAAAATCTCATGCACTGCGCTCAGCAAACACGATACTCATAAACATCTCAAACAAATATAATTCAATAAACATATACAAGTATACATGACTGTTATGGCAGCAATAGATGTAAGTGAAGTCTTTGCTACACTACCCAACACATATCAACAAAATACTTAATCCACTCTAGCACCACCTACATGACATGGTCTATCCACTTCCTCACACTCTGGCTCGCACAAGTAATGATACACTATGTCAGGACTTTACAAATTTGAAAGATACACATTGGTGTCACACTCACCTCTTCTTCTTTCTTCATGACATCCAATAGGCAACCTTTAAATTACTTTCTACAGATATGCTCTACTTCACCATATTCTCCTAACACTCATACTACTGTAATCTCTACAGCGCCATTTAAATAACTCCACACTTATTGCCTTCCTATCATGAGTGGTAATGGCAAAATAAATAAAAGGAAACTCAGTTTTGTATGTACATATTAGCATCCATAGACATATAATCACCGATTGAGCATGTTATATCATTAGGCAAAACCAAGAAAATCACATTATTCTCATCACCATATTTTTTAATGATGTACATGAAGACTAGAAAATTGGGGGGGGGAGGGTCACACCCAAATTAATGCAAGCCGATTGATGCGTCTGCTATGTTATTATCTTTACCTTTAAAGTGTTCTATCTTCAAATTATCAGTTGTGGGTAGTCCGTCACTGACGGACTCCCGTTTTGTTGGCGGACTGACGGCTGACGGAAACTTTGAAACAGTGACGGAATAAGCGCCGATGGAAGCGATTTTCGGCCGTCACCCGAACCGTCATTAACCCGAAAAGCAAAGACGACCTTCGGCAAATAATGTTTCCGTCAGTCGTCAGCGAAACGGGAGTCCGTCAGTGACGGACCTTCCGTCATCGGTACTGACGGACTGCCCACCACTGCAAATTATGTGGTTGCAACGCAATGACCACCGCAGTACTTACTTATTCATTTAGCGTTATTTAGTCGGTTGTTTTTAGTTTTAAATTTGCTAAATTAAGTGAATAGATTTCAATCACTGTGCACTCACTGTCTGTGGGTCTGCAAGGTAAAACTCAAATTTTTCAAGTGTTGTTGTTTGAAGCTCCCCAGGAGCAGATGGCATCTCTACTCCCTCTGACTGCTTGGGAAATTAAGGGTGAAAGCTGTGATCCTATATCCTGCCCTGTAGGAGGCTCCGTCAATGTTATCCCAATTAAGTGGGGCCGCACTTTCCATGAGGCTGTCCTGAAGGACCAGGTTAGAGTGGAAGGAGGCTGTTGCATGCTGTGGGAATTTTATAGCCGCCCCCACCCATCCATTGCTAGTGGGACATGCAACAACCTGGAAGTGGAAGTTCTATTGCAACTTAACCTCACGTGGAATACATCCAAATGGGGTGGTCCCACTCGAGGAAAGCATCCAGGTGGGATGGTTGCATCATATCCACTATCCACTTAAAACTGACTGACCATCCTACAACTTTTTCTCTTTCTCTACAGGTCGGCTAGACCTTAAAAACATGCTTGCCTGCCTGGCAGCAATTTTTCAAGTGCAAACATAAAGGCAAAAAAGTTACTTCTCGACAATTGAATTTCATGGGACGCTATTTGGCTTCATCGCGAGGCCGAGACATGATGAGAGAATCCATGTTCATCTTTCGGCAGAGGCACGGCAAGAACACCGGTGTTGGAGGCATGTTCTTAAAGTCAGAAGTCTCGTTGAAATTTCGGCATTTTTATAATAGAATCCGAGACGAGCTGAATGGCACTTTGGGGCTAACAAGGTTTGGGCTTGGTGGCACTACTGCAGAGGAATTAAGACTAAACCTCCCTCAGGTTGGTGGATGAGACCGTTTAGGTCTCATCCTAGAACGTCTGGCCATTTTGCAGGCCGACCGCTTCCGTGGTGTTCAACCCAGTGTGAGACAGTCCTCAAACAGAAGCATTATACTTACATGCGCTATAAGCGTCGCCCGAACGATTTCACTTGGTGAATTTCGTTGGTATGCTTCGAAGCACGCCCGCTGGGCAAGTTCTCGCAGTAGCCCCCCTCCCGTTCTCCAGGAGAATGGGACCGCAATCTCGGACTCCGCGTCCATGGCGGAATTCTAAGCGACCTCTTTCTCCGCATTCTCTAGCCGGGATGCTGCTCCGCCAGCAGTCAATGCGCGTCGTGATGTCGCGGAAGGCCGCCGACTAGACTTTACCTCCAGAGTCGGAGAACCCTTCAACGACAGGTTTACATTGAGTCAATTGCGTTCCGCTCTCGCTTAATGCGCAGACACCGCTTCTGGTCTGGACTATGTCCCGTATGCCATGTTTCGACACCTAGTGAGCGAGGCATGGCCTTTCAATTGATTTGTTCAACAGGATCTAGATAGAGGTTATCCTCCCAAATTCCTGGCGAATGGCTACTGTCTTCGTTTTTCGCAGCCCGGGAAGAGATCACTCTACCCCGGCCGGTTTCCGCCCAATCTCTCTAAATACATGCGCGTGCAAGTTGATAGAGAAATCGGGAAATGTTAGATTAGCTTTTTTCCTGGACAGCGGAGGTCACTTGTATTTTGCACAGTGCAGCTTATGCAAGTTCCACTCCACGTTGGATGCTCTGCTCTGCCTGGAATGTGCCGTCTGTAAAGCGTTCCTTTCTAGACCACTAGCCCACGGTGTTTTTTGATCTGGAGAAGGCCTATGATACCGCATGGTGGTACGGTATCATGGAGACTCCTCACTATGGATGAGAGGGGATGCAGCCCACTCTTTATGTCTGAGTTTTTGAGAGATCGTCGATTCCGCCTATGTGTAGATGTAGCCCTCTACAGCACAATAGAGCAGGAAGAGGGCATCCTTGCGGTCAAGTGTACTCACTGTTACACTGCCCTGAACATCAACAATATCATCTCGTTGCTGCCGGAAGATGTTCTCCCTACACTCGGCATAGACGACCGTTTGATCTCTTTTGGTGTGATCCAGTTGCCAATCCTGGGGTATTTATTCCAACTCTTTGAGCCGCATCTATCGCGATGCTGAATTATACAGGTTTCGGCTTTCCTTGGCAAAATTAAGGTAGTGCCATCCACGGCTCCACCCTGACTCGAACTTGTTCCCAAACAGGTTTACCTGGAAGCGGTGGTTTTGCACCGTTTCCTTGGTCTTTTTTTCGACCGACACCTCACCTGGAAGACATATTCGCAGCCTTATGGTCTTGTATCTATTCCATAGATATTCTTCGTTTCAGGACGTTCAGCATTTCGGGTGCTAATAGGGTATTTCCTTGCTTTTCTACCGATCCTTTGTTCGTTCGAAGCTTGACTACAGATGCGAGTTTTATGCATCCGCAGCCGTGCGTCTATTGCGGAAAGTGGACTCGATCCACCGCACCAGCCTCCGCTTGGCGGTCGGTGCTTTCCGCAAGTCCCCTATTAATCGATGCTGTGGAGATGCCACTCGCTCTCATTGCATCCGCAGCCTATTTCGATGGTGCCAAAGAATCAGCGAGGACTATGCGACCAGACCAGCGTTTCGCTCTTTCTCACGCCGACTACATGGCAGGAAACAGGGCTGTCTAGCAAAGAAGATGGAAGATGGCTGAGGGGAACCCTAAAGTTGCCTGCCAACGTGCCGCGCCTGTTTCCATGGACCAACAATCCAATACCGCGACGGCTTCATGTCGCTTTCTGTCTTCTTCGAATTGGACGCACTCCTATTTGATGGAGCGCTCCCCTGCACTTTACTGCGACGACTGCGTTTTGTCCCGGACTTTTCTGCCTATTTTTGTTGAATGTGCTAGTCTGGGTGATGTTCGCGCACGTTAGCTATCCCGCTAGCGGGGTGAGCGGGCTCGCTACCACTTGTCCCTTATACTCGGGACGGGTTGGTGGTTCACAGACTTGTGGACTATCTCACTTTCAGAGAGTAGGCTGGCTTCCTCCATTTTATTTGGCTAAGACAACTAATTGTAGAATATTAATATCAAAGGTGCTTTGTTTCTCAGGTATTTGGAAAACGGTGAGAAAACCCTGGTTGGAACTCAGTTGGGCAGCGCAATTTTAGCGTCCGGTCTTTCTCCAGACGAAGGGCTCCACGTTTTCTCAGAATTGCAACGCGCTCGCCAATGCTTCGTGCTCGAAAATGAACTTCATCTCGTATATCAAGTGGGTGGTGACTTTATAGCCATAATCTCCGCCTTTCTCTATCCATTCCGCTCCGCGATAGGGTCCCACTGTAACTTGTTAGACCTGGACCAGGACCAGTCAGTGCCCCCTGCAGTCTCGAACTAGATTAAGACTACCTGGGGCTTTATTCCTAAACATTTCAATATAACTTTAGCGTTTTATCGACACTTTATTTGCAAGTTTCTTATCACCTATTTCCTCGGCTGGCTACTAATTTGGGGGTTAGGATGGTGGTTTTTAACATGGCTCTTTCTCTTTCTCTTGGTTCCCATCCTTCTTTTCATTATTTATCCTTTTAATTAAACACCCGTAATGGGATGATATATTGTATAGCAATGGCAACCTTACTGCGGTTGACATCTGAAGACTCCTGTGCCTTCCCAGTTACAACACCTATAGTTTGCCCTCCCAACGTTAAAAGCTGCAGAAGGATCTGCTTCTATCTTTCACACATTTTCACTATCTCTACTTTTACTACTTTCTTTACAGATATCTCCTTACAAACGTTTTTGCGTGAGATGCTCTCGTTGGTATTACACTGTGAATTCGAGGGGTTGGGGAATCTACACGGACTTTCTTGTGCCCTCGGAGAATAAATTCACAATTATTAACAATGAAAAATTGGACTTTCACTCAAATATGAATCCTTTGGAAGCGATATTTTCTGTTATCCTCTGGGTCGTGCTCTCATGCTCTGTATATGTGAATCCCCGTAAAGAGCACGGCGATTTGCTCTCCTGGCCGCCGTGCTGATGAGACTCAGCGCCCCGTCCGGCCCCAGCTTAGCCTCTTCTCCTTTCTTTCAGCACACGGAGCCTAAATAAAGACTGTGCGTAAAAACTATTAAAAAAAATTGTATTTGTGAATGTGCCAGTCTGGGTGATCTTCGTACACGTTACCGGTATGAACAGGGTCGCTATCGCTTATTCCTTGTACTCGGGACGTGTTCGTGCACACAGACTTGTGAACTATCTGGTTTTTGGTTTATTTGACTTTGTTGTAGGTCGCATGTTCCTGATTTCTTTTTTGCTTGTTTCTTTGTTCTTTTTTTATCTTTATTTGGTTTGTGCATGGGTTTTTTTTTTATTAATATAATCTATTAGGCTGTAGCGTGATTACGGCGACTTTTGCCCCAGTAGGTAGTCGCCTGATGGGCTCCTAAAAAAAAATCATGCTCTCATGAATTATAATAAATCTTACAGATGTTAGAATCTAGAAGCTTCATCTTTGCAACCAATAGCCACATTTGCCAGAAGTTAGATGTCTAAAGGTAAAAAGTATTTGATTTATTGAAATCCCTCATTAAATATTTGGACTGCACTTTGCCAAGTAACCCTGAGTCCAGATTTATGAGGATCACCTGGAAGTAGAACCTAATTTCTGACTAAGAAACTGTTTCATTTTCCTTTGTAGGTGACCCCAGTTTATGTGAGTAATTCTTGGCCTAATATTGACTGGTTACGTTTCTTACAACTCTGGGATGGTCTTCCGCCAGGCATGAAGAAGGTCGGGGAACTTGTCGGAGTCGAGGAAAGCTTCATCGTCCGGGCCATGAAAGGCATTGTCAATTCTAAGGTTGGTTAAACCACCGAACTGAGGCGAATTATGATGTGTCCGGGGATTTAAATAGAGTTTTACTATCGTTGAGATTGTGAGAAATTTTTACCTCGTTTATTCTCTATGTTAACCACACTACGATAGAATAGGGGAGAGTAGATAGGATTTTTTTTTAATAGTGTAAAAAAAAAAGGCACCTAAATTCGGGTCCCAGTAATTTCCAGAATTAAGACAAGGCCATTTAATTCCTCTATGGAATTATGAGGCTCGGGTTCGCAACCTCGCGTCTTCCTTATATGACGACTGGATGCACTTAAATTTAGTGGCAAGCGGGCTCTAATTCGTATTTGTGAGAGCCCATACATTTTCTACGAACGCATTCTTCCATAGGGTCGAAGCCAGGCTCGGCGCCAAACACCGACCTGACTCCGCCCCTGTGCAAGGTTCTCTTTTACTTGTGACGCTCAGCACCTGAGGTGTTTTTCTATCGATCCTTTGTTCGTCTGAATCTTGACTACAGATCAGAGTTTTATGCATCTGCAGCCAAGCGTGTATTGCGGAAGGTGGACTCGATCCACCATACCAGTGTCAGGCTGGCGACCAGTCCCTTCTGCATGCCCCCCTTTGAGAGTCTACTTGTCTATGTTGGGGAGATGCTACTCGCTCGTTGCCGTGCATTATGCGCTTGTACGCGCGAGCCCGGCGCCTCCGTCAGTCGCCAACGGCTCTCGCTGCATCTGCAGCCGATCTCGACAGTGCCTCTGCCGCCAAGATACGCAGGTCAATTCTAAGCCATTTGAGCTTAAGGCTAGGACCTCCTTTGAGAGTTTGATGTAGCTCTCAGGCCGGTGGCGCCTCTGGTTCTACCAAACCCATCACCTTGGAGGTTACTACCTTTGTCTATTTGTCGCCATGCCTCTGCTCGCAAAGCTTCTACAGCGCCTTGAGTATTGCGTTCGGCCTCTAATGAACACATTTCGTCTCGCTGGATCCGTGCCAGTGTATACAGATGGCTCCAAGTTCCAGGAGGGGGTCGCTTTCCACGCCGTATCCCCTCTGTTTGAAGTCAGCGGGGCTCTAGAAGGCGCTGCGTCTTTTTTCAGGGTCAAGCTGGTTGTAATACACCTCTCGGTACGGGAGATAATCGTCGTACCTGATTTGGAGACCGACTTGCGATCTTTAGTGAATCACAAAGCGCGTTCTGAGTGCTATCGGGCCATTGGAATCTCCGCACCCTGTTATTCGTGGTATTCCTGACACCACTGTTAGCGCGAGCCTGGCGGATGTCGATATTATCTTCTGCTGGGTTCCTGGACATGTGGGAATGAGTGTGCCAAATAGTCCGCGAGGACTGCGACCAGACCAGCGTTTTGCTCTTCTTCACACTGACTACATGACACTAATCCTATCAGCCTTCCGGGTTTCCTGGCAAAGTAAATGGGAGACGGCCGAGAGGAACTTAAATTTTTGTGCCGTCGCACCCCGACTATTACCTTGGACCTACCTACGAATGCCGAGGGAAGTTTCCGCGGTCGCTTTCTGTCGTCCTCGATTTGGGCACACTCGCAGGACGCACCGCCATTGGATTGAGCTCTCCCCTGCACCTTACTGCGATGAATGCCCCCCCCCCCCCCACCCGACTGTTAGCACTTGTTGAATGACCCAGTCTGGGTGATCTCGCGCACTTTATCTTTCCCTGTACCCAGTAGAGCAGGATTGCTACTGCTTTTCTATTCTTCAGATAAGTTCGTGCACACAGCTGCTTTATGGACTATTTGACTCCTTGGAGGACACTGGCCTCCTCTATTTTATTTGACTGGTGTTGGTCGCTTGCTCTCGAGCCGGTGGGAGGCGGGACTTTGACGATGCCGGAGCGTATTTCCTTTTCTTTTTTTTTTTGCTCGTTTTTTAATCTGGCCTATCATTAGGCTGTAAGATGATTATGTATTGTGACTTATGCTCTATTAGAGAGTGGCAAAATGGGCGCCTGGTGGTGATTTTTTTGCCCTTAGCATTGGGCTATAATTATGGCCACTTATGCTCTTGTAGGTAGTTGCCAGATGGACAAAACAAAAACAAAATATTCACTTTGTTTGAAGTCAGCGGGACTCTTGCAGGCGCTGCGTCTGTCTTCACCTTTGAGCTGGCGTCAATACACCGCTAGGTACGGGAGATGACGCGACGTACCCGGTTCGGAGACCTAAATATGATCTTTTACCGACCTACAAAGCGCCCTGAGAGCTCTTGGAGCATTGGACTCTCCACACACCCTGATCCGTAGTATCTGTGACATGTCAGAATGAAGGTACCAAAGACTCCGCGAGGACTAGGCGAATCAGATCAGCCCTCCGGGCTACCTTTCAAAGAAGATGGGAGACGGCCGAGCGGAACTTAAAGTTGCATGCTACTGCGTCGCGACTGTACGTACCCCCCACTGCCTTGGCGGTTTCAGGTCGTTTGTAGCTGGGACGTTTTCGTATCCACGATGGATTATCTGACATTTTAGAGGAGGCTGGCCTCCATTTTCTTTGACCTGACCTTTTTCTGGCCCATGATGTGTGTATTCTCTGGCACCTCCTTCTGATGCCCTCGTTTGCCGTTTCTTGCTTGGCTCTTTTGTTTTTGTTTTCATGTTAAATTAATCGCGTAAGATTAGGCTAAAAATCTGTTGTTATTCTCGGCGACTTATTTCCTTTGTGGCATTCGTCAGATGGGGGCTCTAAAGAACCCCTCCGAGGCAAAAGTAGCTAGATTAATAAGCGACTAAATGGGAGCCTACTAATCTTTGAAAGACTTGCTACCTGCGTTGTATACCCGCTCTTGGATAATAGCCCTGTTGATGTATTTAATGACATGCTCAGGGGCCTTGCCCTTGCCGCCCTTCAAGTAGACTATTATATTTTTTCTTATCTTCACCCCGGGCCTAATCCCCACCAGGTGGATCTGCCGCACATTTTCCCTTCCCCTCCTGAAAAGTGAATTAAGTGTTTGAGTGAGGTTCAAGTGGATGATATTCGGTGTGACGGGTGTGCACGGAGGGCGTAGGTGTAGGTGGCCTGCTAGGGGCCTTCTACCTAAGGATGAATCCTGACTGGACGAGATGTTACAGTACATAGCCCCTACCCTACTTGAGTGAAAGTGTTAAAGATGAAAAGTTGGGCAGGTATCAGTTTGTAAATTTCATTTGGATCGCGATTTAATCTTCTCTTTTTATGGCAAAAGATCTTGAAGCAAAGAAGCCTGGTTGCGATTCATCAGCGCTTCTATGCAGCCTTGGCACTCTACGATCTTGTGCACGAAATGGCGTTGGGAGCCGTTGTCGACAAGTTCGGAGCCACCAAAGGACTTTTGCAAGCGCTCCAACAATCAGCAGCTACTTTTGCAGGTGTGTCATTTAACCATGATTCTTTAGCTAGCACTATGCCAATTAGTTATGGAGGTTTGGTTCTGGATATTGGAAAGTAAACCAGTGTATGCAGTGATGGTATGCAGTTATTATACCGATGAATAGACACCTTCACACGGCATCTAGCACGCCTGGGGGACGCTCCTCATCCACGCCCGGTCTGGGGAAGCTGGTGCATTCCATCGGTCCATTTATGCACCTTTTCCACCACGACTGTCCCTATCTTTTCCCCCTTCCGTTTACCCTCTCTCCTAGTACCTTCTTTTTAGACCCGGTTTTTATTTCTCTTCTACCAGATGTTTGGCATGGTGACCCCAATGCACTCCTTGGCCAGTCACCCAGCCAGATCCGCCACTTCGATTTGCCTATCACGCCATTTGTAGTCTTCGGTGTGGGGTTCCCAAGAAGTGGCGGCGAAGGCGTATGCAGCCCGTCTTAGCGTCATCAGCAGGGCACAAGAGAAAGGCCCCAACTACGCTGATCTCTTATTGGGGTCAGATTGGGCAGGTGCAGTGGATTTTCTCGAAAAAGCAATAAGTGACTATATTCCCATTGGCAAAACCTCTCCCAACTTTGGTGTGTGGGTGGGCGAGGAGCTCAACAACACACTTGTGGGTGGTGAAATGACTCCTTCCCCTCACCACTCCCTTTTGTTAAAGTGGTTTCCCTTTACCACACTTTTAGTCGTACTCGGGCAGCTTCCCCTCTGAAGAGGGGATGCCTCGCCCTCGTGCTTTCTCAGGGGCCCTCCAACCTTCTAGTGTAGAAGGATTTTCCCTTCTATATCTTTAGGTGAGGTGGCTTTTCCCTCGCACCCTTCCTTGGAGTCTCGCGTTGACGATTTCAACGGTACCAGCGGTGCCCCCAAATTGACCACACTATTTGAGAGCGGGGCGATAGGGCGAACTCGCTTAGAGGGGCTAGGGGTGGCAGGGCTCATCGTGGAGTGTCCTCCACAGTACAGGACACGTGTTCTGACACTGTTTCACAATGACGCTAACCACGAGCCATAGACCCTTTAAGTTCCCAGTAGGATCCCCAACACATTTGGGCGGGGCTGGCCATTTGTAGCCCCATCCTAAGGTGGAAATGGTCGCGGAGGTGCCCCCCGTCCCCAGATGGTAGTCTTTCCTGGGGGTGAACCAAGACTGGTTGGGAGAAGTCCATTCTATAGTCCGCCACAGAGAACTCATGAGGAGACGAGGGACCTCCTTTCTCAATTTGTGCCCTCTTGTCAGCCAGGGACGTCCCCATTTTGGAGAAGGGCATAGATGAGACTGGTTCATCCAGCCTTAAGTCCCTTACCAGGGTCGAGAGAAGAGGGCTCACTTCCCATCCTACTCTCTTCAAAAGGTAAAACATGAAGAAGACTGTCAATCCGGTGGTTGACAGATCTCTTGTCGTTTTGGCATGTGACTAGGCCATGATTGACACTTGCAGCCCTTCGGCGAGGAAGCCCAGACAACTCAAGATGGAAGTAGGGTAAGTGGACCCTGGATGATGTCGGGACAACTCATTGAGAAACCTCGTGGCATTTTCGAACCCACTGGCTTCAAAGGCTTCTTAGTTATTCCCTCTACTGATGGCAACATGTTGGCGAAAGGGGAACTTTAGCTAGGGTGATTAATAGAGAGTCGTAGATCACCCGTTTATTTTTCTGACCGGAGCCTTATGGCGAATCCGTGGACCCTTTCCAGGCGGTGATTAGTAGTGCTTTTCAGACACTCAATGGCTCGTTTGTGCAAATGACGCCGCACTCTACCATGGATTTTGTAAAAGGGGTGGTTTATGCTAGGGAATTTGGGGACAACTCAGGAACATCACCGAAGAGTTGGCCAACCGAGTGATGAGAAAATGGAGGGGGCTAGCCTTTAGACCCATGCCCTACTCTCTTCGTCGGAACCTTCTCCGACCCAAATGTACAGTAAGACTGCGTCCACTAAGGAAGTGTCCTCAGTGTCCTTAGCATCAACGTAAACTCAAATCGAAAGCTCGGTGTAGCTCTCGGGGCCCGTGGCGCTTCTGGTTCTGCCCTGGAGGGCACCACCTTTGACTATATGTCACCACGCCTCTGCTCGCAAAGCTTCTACAGCGCCGTGAGTATTGCGTTCGGCCTCTAATGAGCACATTTCGTCTCGCTGGATCCGTGCCAGTGTATACAGATGGCTCCAAGTCCCAGGAGGGGGTCGCTTTCCACGCCGTATTCCCTCTGTTTGAAGTCAGCGGGGCTCTACCAGGCGCTGCGTTTGTCTTCACGGCCGAGCTGGTTACAATACACCTCTCGGCACGGGAGATAACGCGTGATGTCCTGTTCAGAGACCGGATTGTGATCTGAGCGACTCACAAAGCGCCTTGAGTGCTCTCGGGCATTGGAATCTCCGCATCCCCTGGTTCGCGATATCCGTGACGCCACGGTTTTTGTGAGCCGGGCGGATGTCGAGATTATCTTCTGCTGAGTTCCTGGACATGTAGGAATCGCGGGTAATGAGCATACCAAAAAGTCTGCGATGACTGGACGACCACACCAGCGTTTTCCTCTTCACACCGATTACATGGCAGGAATCCAGGTAGCCCTCCGGGCTGCTTGGCACAGAAGATGGGAGATGGCCGCGGGGAACTTAAAGTTTGAATACTTTTGCGCCACGACTCTTCCCATGGAACTATCCCCTAATGACGCAACGGCTTCAGGTTGCTTTCTGTCCTCTCCGAACTGGTCTCGCTCGCCGGTACCTATTGCGACCACTGCGTTGTCCCCCAGACTGTTCGGCACATTCTTCTTGAATGACCCTGTCTGGGTTATCTTACGCACGTTACCTGCCGGTACCGGAATGAGCGGTGTCGCTACCGTTTGTCCCTTGTACTCTGGACTGGTTTGTGCACACCGACTTGCAGGCTATACGACTTTTTGGAGGAGGCTGGCGTCCTCTTTATTTGACACTTTGTTGTCGGTCCCATGTGCCTGCACCAGGGGGAGGCGGGCCTACCTCTGATGCCAGGGTGCGCTTCCTTCTTGTTCCTTTTTACTTATCCTGTTTTTTTAACTTGTTTCTGTTTTTATCCTTGTTTTTTTAATCCAGCCAGATTGGCTCTTAAAAAAAAATCAAGTCACTTTCATCTTCGAATTAGGTACACACACAGGTTGTACCACCCCTTGATAGAGCGCTCTCCTCCACCTTTCTGCACTCAATGGGCTGTCCCCCTAGACTGTTCTCTACAGCTTGTCTTTTGTATTTAGAACATTTTCATGTACACACTTGGATTTTTGGAAGAAGCCAGCCCCTCTACTTTTGGTGTTGATCACCTGGAGAAGGTGGGCCTCTCTCCGACGCTCCAGCATGCCTTTTCTTCTTTTTTTTTGTTTTTTCATCTGTTATAATTGTTTTGTTTTTTAACAAAATGGCCTAAACTTTGGCTAATAGTTCTTTGGGGAGGGTTAACATGCCTTTTGTGGCAGCTGCCAGATTGGTGCTATTCAAATACCTCGCTCCCACATTTTCACTGCAGTCTTTCCATAGGAATGGTTACCATCTTTTGCAACCGCCTTGAGTGGCAGAACCTGGAGCTCCTTATTGACCAATACCAGAATCGACTTCAGTTCGGCATCCAGCGAGACCTGTGTGACCTCGTCAGGATCTCCTTGCTGAATGGTCGACGAGCCAGACTTCTCTTTGATGCAGGACTCGAGACTGTTGCTCAGATTGCACACAGCAACTGCAAGAGCGTTGAAGATATCTTGTTGAATGCTGGACCCTTTCAGAGGTAAGGGGCACTGAAGATTCCACTTCAACTTACTGTACTATGCTTTGTATACAAGAGAAATGCAATCGGGGAGGGGTGCAATTTTCTTTTTTCTTGTGTCTGTCATTCTTTCCTCACTGACTGAAATGCCTTAATCATTACAAACTTCATTATGAGGCCTGATCAGTCAGCAAGTCAACTTTTTTTCTGATGCATGTATCTTAATATTTTCAACACTCCTTCTAAAGAAGAAAGGGAAAAACAAATGATAATTAAAATTATGATTGGAAGAAAGGATTGCTAAAAGTAGAGTAATTATTCATACTGTAGTTCTTGAAACTGAATCAGTGGATTTGTAAAAAAAAAATGATCAGAGGAGATGCAAGGTGTTCCATCACAAAAACTTGTCACCTAAGGATGCTTTACAAGCTTTAGGAATTGGCTTGTAGAGACAAGCACACAAGTCCCTTTACACCATCAGAATTTGATCATAAGTCTAAGTCCAGCTATTTTCCGATTGAAATATTCGCTGTACATCTGTATTCGATAAAAAAACCTGCATACCAAACCGTGTTTGACAGATCATTCGTGGGGGATTTATCCATAAATTGGTCAGTATAATTAATGAATGGATGTTGTCACTTCACCATTCATGTCACTATAAAATTATAAGAACCCCCTTTTTTTATGAAGTCAACAGTGCATTTGAATTTGGGATTTTCAGTCGCAAAGATGCTGCACATGGGTTCATTCTGGCTCCTAATGGCCGCCCCCTCTCCATTGCTGAAGCTTCCAAGTCAATTGTGAATGAAGCAAGAAGACTCCTTCAAGTAAGTTATTCCAACGGGCCAATGATATCAAGTTTTAGCCATGGGAATCAATCCTGGCAGTTTGAAGGCTTGTTGATTGCATTTCATTGAGGTAAAGTCTAGGCTACAACACTGTAGGTGGTAAAGCTAGTGTAGTGGATACAGCATTGGAAGTGTGTGTTTTGGGTACCCACCAGCGATCAGGTATGAGGAACTTTAGCTTACCCCTGGATTACACGGCAACTCATTCCGCATTAGGGTTTTGTGGATACAAATACCCATCGGCACGATTCCTTGCAAAGACTGGTGTTGTGATTGGCTGTGTGTACTGATGTATACAAAATCCCCCTACCTCCATGAGGGAAAGCACAGTATGTCCACCATTCATTGGCCATACCCCTCTGTACGCTCATGTTTGTATTCCTTCTTGATTGGGATTGAACCAGGTAAGTACACATCACATGGTATGGAGAAACATAAAACTACAAAATAAGCTTCTCCTCAAAATCAGACAGCCTATGATAATCACCAACATGAAAATCCTAATTCTGGTTATTAAATCATCAAAGAGGAGAATCAATGAAATTCAGGAAGGGAGACAATCAAAAGACTTCAATTCCCAAAACAGAGAATAAGACATAGACAAAGCCATTAACTCCCAAAGTGGTAACACATTTCTTGGGGGCTGCCAAGGGTCCGCGCCGGTGGTACATCAGTTACCAGTGGAAATAGGTAGATGAGTATGCATTTAATATATTTTATAAAAACTTCATATGATACAATCATATATTCAAGGAATTATACTAAATAAACTAACAAAATAAAATATTGACAAATGCAAAATATGAGAACGATCATTCACAGAGCTGCTTACCAAGCAAATACACTAGAAACAAAGTAAGATTTGACAACGATGAAACTTAAAACACTTAATATGAGTTGTTGAAGCCTTTGTTTTCTATTACTTCCGGACAACGATGACTACACGACCTCAGCCGTTTCTTGCAAAATTCTGGTGCTATTTTGTTCCATTCTTGTTCAATTTTCATTTATAAATCTCACATTTAAAGGCTGCTCCAATGATCTTGCAGAGGTTCTTTATTGGTTTCCGGTCCAGGCTCTGAGCAGGCTACTTCATTACTTCGATATCTTCTTGTTCAAAATAGTATTTTACTCACTTTGCAGTTCATTGCATGTCATCCTGCATAAATTCTGTTGGCTGGTTCAGAGATGATCGGAGTGAATGTATAACATGTTGTATGAGGTTTAGGTACACATTCGCATTTACTATTCCAATTATTATCACTAGCGGACCAACTCCTTCAGATGAAAACATCCTTCAGACAATGATGCTGCTTCCTCCATGTGTGGTAGACATTTTAACACATTTAGAGTGTAGTATCACCTGCACCGTGCCTAACAAAGCATCTGCCATCAGATCCAACTCAATTAAATTTACTTTTGTCGCTGAAATTAATTCTCTCCCAAACTTTATCCCTCCAAACAATATGAGCTTCAGCATATTTGAGTCTCAATCTCTGGTTGTTGTAGAATGAACTTTTAAACCAGATGCATTGAGGCTACACAACACTGTGAAATGGCTCACTTCTTTGCCATTATTAGTCTTAATTTTTCAAGAAATTCCTTCTGTAGTCTCAAAAGGATTCTTCATAGAGAAGCGCGTAATAGTTGTCTTCTCGGACGGTAGTTAGACAGGGTCGACTGACTTTTGCAGTAAATTTATAGGTTTTGTTTAAATTGTATTACTTCAGAACATGTGAAATCACACTCTTGGACCTCCTACTTCTCTTGAAATCGCAGAAAGAGTCCTCCCTAAAGTCTTCAAGAGAACATTTCTCTGAGGGATCTCAGGAGTCCTTTCACATGTGGTGGCTTATTTGCAGAGTGAATACGACAACAATGGCGGTTGTACAGTTCTTCTTACCTACTGAGCAAAATGTTGCCAGATTTCAAGAAACTTCTAGAATGTTCCTGAAAAAAAAAATCATTCTCTTATTTACACATGTCACTATTTTATTTTGTTAGTTTATTTAGTATAATTTCTTGAATATATGATTCTATCATATAAAATCTATTAAATGCATGCCTTTATGTACCATTGAAATTTCATTTACTTACTCATCGTATTTTTGAAAATCTTTCTTATTTTGCTCGGTAGTGTAAAGGTGAGATTGGGCAGTAACAGTAGTGTTGTGTTCAGATTGAGGGGGATTGTATTGGTGAGCCAGGAATGGTTAAAATTTTCTGTGATGGGTGAGATTGCTGTGTTGTTTAGTGTGGAGAAATGGCTACATTAAGCCTCCTGGAGGAGTATAGGTACATTCAAGCCCCCCTCCCTTCATGAGGAGAAGCGTGGGAAAGGTATCCGGCGAAAATGCTTACCATGTGTGATCTCCTCGCCGCTGTGGGCAGTTGGAGCTAACATATGTTTGAAGGCGACCACCTAAGGTCCTTAAACGACGCTCTAACGATCGTATTACCTACGAGACCCATAAACCCGTGGTTAGGAAAAAAAAACCGGTGTGAGTCAGAAGGCACGCCAAGTAGCGGTGCGGTTGCGAGCCTATAATTTGCGAGCTGACTTGGGCACCCCAGTGCCACCTCAGGAATTCTCGCTCTCCCCAGATGCTAACTCTCCATTCGCTCCCCCCCCTCCTTTTGCATCTGTGGCCTGGTCACTTCCCCCTTTAGATGGGGCGGCAATCCGCCTATATATAAGCCCCGCAAAGAAAGAGAAGAAGATTATCTGAAGTCGATACGCCAGAGTAGGATTAGGTCGTGAAGATCGATCCATCGGCCAGACAAGAAGATTATTAGAAGTCGATTCGCCAGAAGAAAGATTAGTTCGTAAAGATCGATCCTTCAGCCATACAAGACTATTTCCGTGAGAAACGATAGGATCAGATTGAGAAAATCGATCCCCCCCCTTTCAGGGCCGTATTAACCTAATTAGTCAAGTTTTATATCGGTGCCATACCGAAGAAGCCTTTTCCGTCTGCAAAGAAGTCCGACTGAAGAAAAGTAAAGCCGCTCACACTCGAGTGATTCTCACATCTCAAGCACCGTAAGAGTGAGAGGAGAAGAACCCTGCCCCAACGAGCTCCCGTTCTTTAATTACGTTTAAGTAGCATTCCCTCCTCGAAAATTTCAACCAGCGGCCACACCACTTCAAAGCGAGAGATAAGTCCTCCAGCGACATCCGGCAATCCCTAATACCTACCTGTAAGTTAACAATAACATTTATATCTCTATTGCGATAGTAGAAGTTTAGTACGTCCCACGTTTTAAAGGAGAGTAGAAACCATTATTCTTGAACCTAGGTCATATGTGTTTGTAGATGACAGTACGTTAATTTAAAGTTTTATGCTAATCAAATAGGGTCGTGATAAAAATACTAATTGGCAATTGGAATGTTTACTGAAAGCCTACTTGTTTATGTTTTGTCATTGAAAAATCTTGGAGGCCAAATATAGAAATGTGTTTACTGTTGGTTTGTAATATTTGATTTAAAATACAAGTTTATTTTGGTAGATTCTGGTGTTTCCTCTTATCCTTATGTGTTTAAAAATAGCTCTTCCTTAAGGACTCAACCACTAAAATAGCACTCTTAGAACAAAGCCTACTTCATCATAGAAGTAACTCACGCCCCTTAAAGCATACCGCTACTAAAAGGGTGTCAAAGCGTAGAGTGATCAAAGCCAAGGGTCATTCTACGACATTTAGTTTCTTGAGCTGGATGTTAGATATGTTGTATGAACTAGTGGCTTTTGAGTTTTGGAGCAATTTGCTGGGGTTTTTTTATGTTTTATATGGTGAAGGTGAGTGCTTTGTCTTTGGATATGTGTATGCTCTTGATTTGTATGTGCATTAGTGTGAAACTAATGTTCAAGGAGTGTTTCATGAGAATGTTAGTTTTGTCTAGGTGTTCCAATTTGGTTGTTTCTGGTAGTCACATGTGTGTGGGAGCTGAAGTAGTATGTAATGTGTGGATTTCATTTATGGTTCTCAGAGTTGTGTTGTGTTTTGTATGGCATATTGGTTCCAGTTTTCTGTTTGCTATTTAGTGATTTAGGTGGGGATGTGGGAGTTGAGTAATTGGATTTGTTGTTTCTTGTGAGGGGGCACTGTTTTATGTAATCTATTTATTTTGTGAAATCAGGGTTGTATTTTTTTCTGTGACCATGAAGGATGAAATTTACTGCTTGCCTGTGTGATGGTATTGTTAATGCATTGTAGTGCTTTGTCTAGTGAGGGGTAATTGTCTAAGCTGAAATTGAAAAGTTTGTTTTCTCTGTATTGAGTGTAGCTTTATAAGTCATCTTATTTTTTAGTTTACATATGTAGTTTTGAAGAGGTTGGTTGTGGGTACATTTTCTTTAAGCATATAATAATGGGTAGGTGGTCTGAGAGGAGGTGGGCTATTGTGTTCCATGTAGTTCTGGTAAGATAAGCAGAGGGTTATGTCTGTGGAGGAGTTATTTCGTGTATTGGTAAGGATATGTTATATGGTGAGAGTGCAGTTTCTCTGCTATGTGGGTGCCTCTGCTGTTTGGGTTCTAAGCCAGGATGGGTGGTTTGCATTAAAATTGTGAGGTGTTGTAGGATAGGTGCGTTGTTTTGAGTTATTCTGGGGGAGGTGTGGTGGATGTAATGTTTATTAGGTTCTATTCTGAGCTTTTGATCTTTGTTCTCATGGATTGTGTTTTTGTGGAGGGAGGGTTCACTGCATGTAATAGTTGTATACTAATGTTTATGAGTCTGTGGCCTCTGTGGGTGTTGTATTGGTGGAAAGGATCGTCTTTGTTGTTGTTTCAGGTTTTTCTTGGATGTTGTATTTGTGAAGGAAGTCTTGTAGTTTAGCATGTTTTTGGTGATGATGAATCTTGTTGTAGGAGTTTAGCGCATGTTCTGGAAGCTTGTTATCTATGGGTGTTGGGGTAAGGGGCATCCAGTGCAAATCCAACTTCTGGTGTAGCAGTGTGTGTGTATCCAGTGTTTACATTTTAACAGAGCCCTGGTTCTTGTGGATTTTTTGGTAGCAGGTGTGGCATGAAAAGGTGGGTGAACCAGGTTGAGTTTTATGTCCCCAGCAATTTGGATAAGCATGGGGAAGGCAGAGTCATCCTCACTCATAGGAAGATGAAATATGAAGGGAGTTTTGAAAGTTGGGCAGAGACCTGTTGGATCTGATCCTGAAATCGAGGAACAGCCTCAGGGCTGTCTTTGTACCTGTCACCTGCTGAGTTTTCCTTTTTGGAGTTGATTGTTTCCTTCAGTGTTCCTTAAACCTACGAAGAATAATTGTTAAAAAGAAAAGACTTATTGAGGCAGAAGTAGATGATATTGTATACTGTTTATGAGGTGGCATGCTTTGGTCTTATATCTAAGAAATAACCATTACATGGCAAGATACTACAGCACATTGCACACCAGAAGGTCCCTTGGCTCTGAAAAATGTTCACAAATTAAGTGGTGATGTTAGGTGGCTTGAAATCTGACTCGCCAAAAGGAGAGACTACCAATAGGCCTTGGGAGAACCCACATCTCCCAAGTTCCTTACTGAAGGTAGGTCTCAAAAATGGGCCAAAAATCTGAAACTAAAATTTTGTATATTACTTCCTGAGATAAAAACTACTAAATTTGTTTTTCTTTTGATTTTCTGAACAGAAAGAACTAGGTCTAGAGTATATTGACTGGAATCAGAGTGCCTTAAATAAGGTAGTATCTTCTGTGAAGAAGGAACAGAAGAACCTTACTGCTACCATCATATGTGAAAAGTCATCAACATCATCCGTTTCCCTGTATAAATCTGAATCTACCCTAATGACCTGCGTTAAAGATCCTGCTTCCCCTAAAATGTCTTCTCCATCTTCAAAACGGTCAAGTCCAACACCCTCTGAAAGTGAAAGGGAACGCAAAACTCCCAGGTTGGATGCAGAGACAATGACTACTTGCGAGAGACATCCAAAAGCTCTTGAAAGTACTGAAGTTAGTGAACACAATTTCTCAAACAAAAAGGAAAGTAATCCCCAGCAGTTTTCATCTGGTAAGAACTTTGCTAAACCCATCCTGTCCTCTGATTTTGATGATTATGATCAAGTGACAGAAGATAAAAGAGAGAATTTGCTTGAAGGAACAAGCAAAAAAGGTTACAAGCTCTCAAATCCAGACTCGCCTCAGATTGCCGATCAGAACCAGTTATCTGAACCATATTACTCTGACAATTGCAATGCATCTAAATTGTCCCATAATACAAAACCACTAAAACTTAAATTGAAAGGTAGTTTTCTTTTTGCAAAGCCCAAAACAGATGTAATAGATAAGGATGATTCCCATTCTATATACATTCCAGAATCTCAAGAAAGCCCTTCAAGTAGACGAAATGTCTCTTCTAGAATACCATCAAGCACTACCATCATCAAAGTAAAAGAAGTACCTTCTGAAGTGATGCCTTTGTCTCAAGATAAAAAACTAGCCCTTTATGCAGAACCTGAACTTAATTCTGATGTTGAGCTTTCTGAATCTTTAAAAGCTGCCTTATTTGAAACCATGTTTGAAGATGATGGCCATTCTGATCAAGCAGTGCTTCAAGCAACCAACGCTAGAACATCTTCTCTAAGTGCAGATCTCTTTGATTCTTCAGATATGGAAGAAAAACGAGAATCAAGCTGGTTAATTTGTTCCCCTGAATGTGAGCCATTAATGCCCCAAAATCAGTTTTCTTTAAAAAAAGTCAAAAGTGCTGAAAAGAAAGGTAATTATGAATTAGGTTCCAGAGGGAAAATCAAAAATATAGGTAAAAAGAGCATTGTAAGAAATGGTGAAATGAAGACTCCTTTGTACCATGCTTGCTCAGAACGTATCAACTTTACTTTTAATGGATCTTTCAGTGAAATTGATGATCAGGAAACACTACTAAAGAATAGGGATAACTTGTGTAAAGAAGGTTCTGAATTAGACTCAAGAGGCACTTCCGCGGCAAACACGGATGATTTGTTTCTTTCAGATGCCCCTCAGAACTTAATTTCAAAATTTTCAAAGTGTGATGATAATTTGTTAACAGCTGACACCAATGGCAAAGATGATATCATAATTATGGAAGCAGGAGAGCTGTCCCTGACCAGAGAAAACATTGAGGAAGATCTCTCAACCTTTGAATCAACAGTTTTGAAGGTCTTCAATGGAGAAGACAATGATGTAATATCCTCATCATTCCTTAATGACGCTGGAAACTGGAGCTTTGTACAAATCAGAGAAAAGTCTAAGATAGAGGGAAAAGATAAAGAGGTTGATAAGCAGAATGAAGGTAGCAGTGGCTTAATATTACCCCCCAAAATCAACAGCCCAAATGGTGATATCAATGTTTTGTCCCCTTCACCTTTCGATGATTATAGTAGTATTGTTTTGACTCCTGGTACTGAAGCCATTTTACAAGGAAAATCTTTATTAGCGCCAAAATTAAAAACCTTGAAAAAAGAAAATGTGCCATTTGACGAAGTTTTAATAAATAATTCTCTTGGAAACTGTGACATATTGGAACCCGAGACATCTATTGTAACAAATAAGCATGAGAGTAAACACCCAAATATCTTAAACTCTCTCTCACCTTGGGAAGTAAAAAAAGTTCCTGTGAGCAAAAACCCCAAAAGTCCAGTAGGGTACATTCTGCCACTTGATACTACTTCCCAAACACCTGTTGATAAAATGAATCAGAATAGCAGTACTTTGAAAGCTTTTGAAAACCTTCAACAGAGAAGTCAATACATTTCCCCCAAGTTATCTCAGGAAGCCACACGTTCCCTCTGTATCATCGATGTTGCCAGTGACAAAAGACTGTTTGATGTATTCCTGAAGGAGTGGAAGAGCAAAGAACGATTTTCACTTGCCCTTGCTTGTGAGAAGTCTCCTGCACAAAAGAAAGTTGCCATAGGTAGGTATAGAAGTATTGTTTTGCTGTTATCTGTTTGTCTATCATACCTCCTTTATCATCACATCTAGCTTACACTGCATCAACATGCATTATTGTCCTATAATGAAAGAAAAAACATTATTTGAAAGTAACCAATATCTCTCCCTAACTAACATACACCACCATTGCTAGTTTCACTTGTGCATTTGTCAAGTGAAACTTTAAAAAATATATATTTTTTCCCCTACCAATCTATCCTTGCCTCCCATTACCCCACCTTAGTTCCTCACAGGTTATGTACTTTCCACATATTTTCACCTCCCATAATTTTCCAGTATCTTTATGAGCCTTTCTTCCCCCCAAAAATCGGTGGAGATGGCCCATTGGTTTTTATTTTCGGCTTTTATTTGTTATGCATCAATGTCATAAGATAGATAAAAATGGGGGAGGGGGAGAGATGGAATATTATAAAGAGTATAGTATCCCAGATGGCTTGTCAAGATTGATGAATCCACCCTCACTCAATCCAAGGTCATTTAACTTATGTTTGTTTTTTTTTAATACAAGGGGGTTTGTTCTCACTCCTACCTCATTACATTCACTTTCCTCCTTTTCAACACCCTGTAACAGTGTAACCTACACTAAATAGATCAAACTGAACCATAAGTACCACTCATCAATCTAGACTGAACCACTCCTTGAACTCCCAATTCACTGTACTTAAAAGGACCATAACCAATAACATCTATCTTATACACATACTGCACTACCTTATAATTTTCATTGAGTACTCCCTTATAATTTTCATTAAGCACTACCTTATAATTTTCATTAAGCACTACCTTATAATTTTCATTAAGAACTGAAAACTTTGTAATTCAATGCCAGATTATGTCTGTTTCTCTGGCCTCTCGTAGTGTATTCAGGAAGCTATTGTAAACTGGTCCATTATGAGTTGAGTCGATTTTATTCTTGCTTTACTTTCCTCTCTTGCTAAAGGTTGGAGATTTTGTGGTCGATCAAAGAGGGCGCTCTCCCAGAAGCAGCCAGTGGCAGGGTTGGTTATTCCGCAATCCGACTTGTATCTCACTGGCATCGCTATCGCGTGGGGGCATACAGATGCCTATTACATTAATTTGAAAACTAAATCTGAGGTATCTAGTAACGGTAAGATGGTAGTATCTCATATATTGCAATTAGGGTCTTGTCAATATGAGCTAAACTAATAAGTTGTAAGGAAAATGTAATATTTCTTATCTTTCTTAATCCTGATTTATTTATTTTCTTAACTGTCTGTTTCTCCCACATCTGCCAGAATCATATCAGGATCTTTCATTGTCTGTGAGTTCATTGAGCAACGACCAGGTTTCTCTTCAAGACCGTGTAAATGCTGTCAAGGAAATACTTTGCCATGGTAAACAATCTACTTTTTTACAAGCTCTGTCTTCTAAGATGGCAACCCCGAAAGCACCAGAGGCTAATCATCATTGCGAGTGGGTTTGGTGGGGCTAATAATACATATCAACACCAACCAGTGATGGTAGAATTCTCTTTAGTTCCTTAGAAAATGAGCGACTGCTGACAAGAAACAAAAGTTATGTCCTCTCACATCTTGATTTTTACCCTAGTTTAGCCCTCAATGACTTTTGGTCATTTTCTGCCACCTCCGAATCCGACGCGTGCAGAATGCAGCACCACCTGATAGTGCGTTCCCCTGAACATCTTAGTGTGATGACTGGTTCCTCTCTGCCCCCCTACTTTATGTCACATTGTAGTTAAATGTCTGAGTCAGTGGGAGCGTTGTGCAGTGTGCGCACTACCTGTTCCAATACTAGGATGAACAGGGTCGCTGCCACTTGGCCCTTGTACTTGATATTTGTTCATGCACATCCATCTGGGAAATTTTAGTAGTTTTGGCCGAGGCCGACCTCCATACTATTTACGTGTTGGTGGCTGCTATGGCGATGAGGGAGGCGGGCATCCCTTCGGCACCTGAGCATGCCTTTTGAGGTTTTTGTTTTTTCTGTTGTTTGTTTCTTTATCTTTTTTGTTGGCTGATGAATAAATTTTCGCACTGATTATCTTGCTCAAAGCTGCCAGAATATCTTTAAAATTAAAAAAATAATAAAAAATGTGGTTCCGCATCAGGAGTAGGTGGATATAAGTACCCTCATAGGGACACTAGTACTCCATCAGCAGAGTCCTTGAACCTTGAAGAGCGTATGTGTACACTGTACATATGTTGTGCTGTGAAGGTGGGGAGGAGGCAAATTAGACAGCGTTGTGATTGGCTATGTTCTTGGTAATTTCTGTGGTGCAACTCGCCCCTCAGAGGTGAATATCAGCCAATTGGAATCCAGCTCCTGATGATGCTGGAATGTTTATGTGTCCGCTCTTGCTGATTCACCCGTGCCTTGATACTGAATCCACAGGTTTAGTGAGAGCTCCAAGAATTCCAGTGGTGATAATTTAGGTTGTGGCTGAATGAAAAACTGCATTCACTATGGTCCTGTAACATGCAAACCTCCTTTGCTCAATTAATTTCCATTTAAGCTAAACTACAATGTGCACACTGATGGTATGCGGTTATTATAGCAATGGGTAACCCTTTCACACTGCCTCAGGCACCCGGGGGGGGGAGGGGTTACTCTTCATTCACACCAAACAAGTGACTATCCAATAGACGAGTATAACATCCTGTGTACTGAGATACCAAAAGTGGAGGTGGTTACTCATTGCTATGATAACTGCATAATTTCCATGTGTGTAGTTGTCAGTTAAATTTTTCTTGTCCCTAGTGTTTATTCTACCATTGTAATATAGTATCTACGAGGGGCGGTCAATAAGTTTTGCAATTCGGATATAAGGAAACGAGATATAAGGAAAAGTGTTTTAGTATTTTTCAACATAACTACCCTCGACTTCAATGCACTTGCGCCACTTGTCCCTGAGGATTCGAATTCCCGACAACCAGAAATCTCACGACTGCTGTTCAATCCACTCCTGGATGGCGAGCTGGACATCTTCATCGTGCCCAAACCGGCGTCCACGCAGTGCAGCCTTGAGCTGGCGGAATAAAAAGTAGTCGCTAGGGGCCAGATCTGGAGTGTAGGGGAGATGGTTGAGCTCCTCGAATCCGCACTCGTGCAGGGCAGCTTGTGCAACTCTGGCCTTGTGGACTTTGACGACGTTGAAGTCGTTCATGGGGCGTGAGGTTTCTAGGGACCCAACGGGCAGAGACCTTGGTCATGGCCAAATAGTCGTGGATGATGTTGATAACACTTCCATGTGATATTCCAAGTTCTCGCTCGATTTCTTCGACCTTCACCCGACGATTTTCGAGGATTATCCTCTCCACACGGGCCACATTGTCCTCGTTGGTCACGTCTGACGAGCGTCCTGGACGGGGGTCATCTTCCAGGGACTCACGACCATGGCGGAACTCCTTATTCCAGCGAGCAATGGTTGCATAGGAAGTCGCGGTGTCGGTGTACCCTGCAACCATGCGTTCATGGATTTCTTTTGCATTCTTGCCTTCCTTGGTCAAAAATTTGATCACTGCACGGTGCTCAACCTTCTCCATTATTGTAAAATTTGTGACTGACGATATGCGATCAGCTACTGCTTCTTAAATAGACGAGGCAGGAGCGTGCGGCTGCAGGTCCTGACTTGTCATAACTTGTCCTAACACCCCTACAAATATCCATCCCCCTTCCTCTGTTTTGCCCTACTGATTCGCAAAAATTATTGACCGTCCCTCGTATCTTCACTATTATGGACCTACAAGATGGTGGGCATGTAGTCTGTGACACCTGGTACCTGAAGGAGTGGCATACCTTCCTATCTCCTTGTTCCCAGCAGTCTCAAGTAGATTGATACTACCTAGGCTTTATTTCTTCACCATAAATAATCATGTGAGCCACTGCCTCCCCTGTACTGATTGCTTGATGAGTGTTTGTGCCTAAGCAATTATCAGTAAAATTAATTAAACAATATGATTAATAACTCCAGCTATGGCTATATATATCATCCACACATTTTCTCTTGCTTCACCACCTATCTAGATCTCTCCTTACAAAGTTTCTGTGTGATACGCCCTTGTTGGTATTGCACTTTAAATTTTAATGGTGGGGGTTCAATTATGACATTACTAGGGATGGGAAAAAATAGAAACCCAAGAAGAACCAGGTAGAACTGGTTTTGAAATGAAAGAAAATATTTATTTAATATTTTAAATGTTTATTTGAATAAGAAAAGTGATTTTATAATCAATTTTTATCCTATTAAATTAAAAGTAATACCCTTTAACAAAACCAAGTTACCTAATTCAAACTTTAAAAAAAAATTTATTTAGAGCATTGAGGCTTTCAGCCAACAATTTTGCCTTTATCTTATTTTTAAAAAGGCAGTAAGTGAAAAGGCACACTTTCATTTCACACTAGTTGCTTTAATGGTCAGTAAGGCTTGGTATAATAGTTTTTAATTGTTGCTTTGTATTTGTGTAGATTCAAAAGTTTAAATTCAATTATCACTTTAAAGCTTACTGAATCTTCTTTTGTAACAATTTGTTCACCCCTTTTTTTACTTCGTTCATATATTCTTGCATAAGATCAATGCAGTCAAGTGAACCCATATCACTTTAGTGACTTGAATTTACTAAAGTTTTCCCTTCTGACAATATCTTCTTTCTGTCTCAAAGAATACCTATACTGAAACATTTTAGAAGTTCTGATATTGGGTTTATATGCTTGGATTTTGAAAACTTTTTATAGATAATTTTCATTAACATATCCGCTTTAACATTTGTGTCCTCACAGCAGAGCATTCAGAAGTTTCCATTCATCATCAGAAATATTTTCAGCATTACTGTTTAATTGTAGGCAAGTGATATAGACAGTATATATATATATTCACTCATACTTCTAGTAATTTAATAAAAAAAATGAAATATAAACAATGACATTAATTTATATAAATAAATTGTTAGAGTAACACACATCACTGCCCTAAGCAACGACACAACTGTTCAAAACAGTTACTGAGTTTCACCCTTACAGCCGAACAAGATTTGAATTTAAAAAAATTTAATTGAAGATTATTTGTAAAGAAATTTCTTAAAATAAAATAATGATTAACTCACTTTATTATATACATCATATTATTAAGTGTTCTTAATTTACATGAGTAAAACATGACATAACTTACTACAACTCATTTAAGTGTATAATTGGAATACTGAGTTCTAGTCGGTTAAGAGGTAATAATTAACCAATCAGAATCGTGTGAAACAATTATATGCAAATCCAGACAAAGATCAGCCAAGTTTAAATGCTAATTATCCATTTTATTAGAAAATAACTAGAATGGCTATTTTTAGCCACTATACCTGTTAAGGTTTGATCAAATTAAAAATCTTAAAACAAAATTTCAGAACTGGTTCTGGAAATATGGTTCTTGATTCTAAAGAAAAAATTGAAAACTGATTAAAACCTAGTTTTTGAGAACGATTTCCAGCCATAGACATTGCCCATTCTTTCCTCTCATCTCTGTTCTTTTGTATTCTTTTTGCATATCATTCTTTCATTCCACATTTTTTGATTATAGGCAGATGTAAAAAATTTCCACATCTACACTGCAGTAAGACATATTTAGACCAAGCACACTACAGCTTACTCACCCTGATAAATAAGGACATACCATTCATTCTCTAACACCAGTAAGCACACAGAAAAACTTACAAAAGACCACATTACTAGACTCCAATCAGTTGTTATAAATGTCAACAAAAGCACATCAAACATCAACATCACACCTAGCTTTCCCCCAACACTGTCCAACAGACTTTTTGCCAAACCTGGTGCCTCTCTCACAGCTCCCTAACATCTTAAGAGTTGACTTCAATGATCACCATTTTGCCTATCTATCCTCACAGGAGGACCAATAATGCAACCACACCCCCATTTTATCAGACATAACTCTCTGTTCCCCTCACTTCCATACTAAAACCATCTGGCAAACTACTCTGACCACATTTCAACTAACTCAACTTATCCAGAATACTTAACAAACTGCAACAGAACCAAGTGGACTGACTTTACAACACACAGAAAATTCCCTATTCAACCTCACACTTAAGCAATTCTCTTGCTTTTACCAAGTACTCTCACCTCACCAACACACTCTACCATTCAAGCAAGAATTATATCCCTAAGAACCTAAAACCACTAATCCCAACTTCACACCAAAAATCAACAACCTGATAAAAGAAATGCTCAGACAAAAGAAAACACATGTCCCAACAATTCAAACAAATTCACAACTTAAATCTGCAAATCACTACTCTCATTTACACTAAACAACAAGAAAACTGAAAACAATACCTCCAAACAATCAACCACAAAACAAACAACTGCCAAATCTGACAAGCCAAAAAAATTTTATACATTACATACCCAATCACACCAACACATGAATCTCTCCTTACCAGAGACAGCAAAATACTAAGCTCAACTGAGTAATGCAACCAGCTCATAACTCACTACTCTAAAATCAGCCAACTACCCCCTAGTCACAACAAAAGGAAAACACTAACAAAAAAACTACACACTGCACATATACCCCACTATGCCACCTCCATTTTCACCTCATGAAACCACTCTCATCATAAAATAAAAAAAACAAAACAAGATAAAGGCCCAGCCCAGCTCAAACATCCCCCTAAAACACCTTCATCTCACAGTCATATCTGCACTCACAAACATCAACAATTTCTGGTTGCACAATTCCACCCTTCCCATCTTAAATATACTCAACATCCCCTTGCTCAAACCAAATAAACCCCTGAACCTCCCCCAGCCCCCACTTACACACCGATTTTACTCCACCCAACTATCTCAAAAGTTCGAGAAAAACTAATCATCAATAGTCCCAAGCCCATTACACTTCTCAAACACCCAACTGGGTTTAGAGAAAAACATCACAACCATACTTCTAACCACCTTAACAACTCATATTAAAAGGCTTCAACCAAAACTGGCCCCTGCAATGCACACTCATGGTCACAATAGACATCAGTAAAGATTTCAGGACTGTCCCGCACTACATCCTCATACAAAAACTATTAGACACTAACTACTATATTAATGACCAAAAATGGATAGTAAACTTTCCAACAAATATGGCCAAGTTCTCCATCACAGCATAATACAGAGGGAAAAGCTCCCGAACAGATTCGCCTAAGAGGCCATCCTCTCCCCCACCCTCTTCTACCTCTTCATGAATGACATGCCCCTCCCCACTACCCAAACAGTTGGACTAAACATCTAAGCAGACTTATCCATTTCATCCAAGTCTACCTCATTTCCACAAACTCAAGAAATTTCCACAGCTACCCACAGCTCCAAAACTGATTCACACTCAAAAGAACTGCCACCTTCCCACCAAATTCAACATGAACCCTTTTCCCTAACCTAAAACAACTTCTCTAACTCAGCCTGTAACCCCATGCTTCTGGGTGTCACCCTAGGCCAACAGAGGACCTTCACTCAATGCACACAAAACATCACCTTGAATCCCATTTTCAAACTCAACACCCTCAGTACACTAAAAAGTCACAAACTTTGGACAACTCAAACTAACACTCATATACAGACTTCATCAAAGTGACACTGAACTATGCATCCTCAGTCTGGGCACCAACCATTGCTAATATATACCAAACAGGTCAAAATGGGACTCATCATTTCAACTGGCGGCACAAAAACACCCCTATACAACCACCTCCATTCTGAAAAAAAATCCCTTTTGAGGATCACAAACATATGTACATAGTTCTTCAGTAAGTTGCTATGCCCTTCACATCCCCTAAACACACTTTTCCCCTCATATCCCCACTCTTAGAACCCCCCAAAGAACCCCGCTGCCCCTCTACACGATATTACAAAATAACCTACCCCATCCCCACTGAATCAGAACACATACTTGACCAGCATGTCACTTCCAAATCATCCTACCCCAAAGCTCCCCTCCACCCAAATCTTCAAATATAAAGCAACCCTAGATAACAAAACCATAGTTTCACTGTTCTGCCTCTGATCAGGACACCACTCCATCCTGCTGAAACCAAGAACAACATGAAAACACAGTTAATCTCATCCTATCCTCCCCATCCCCTCACACTTCTTTCCTTACTCTCATAACCTCTGTTAATGACTTTTCTTGGAGACCTCTGGAAAAGCACATGCTGTGGCAGTCTTCCTTAATTAAGAGAATAAGAGGGGTAAACAATTCACAACATAGCTGCTCCAACATCCTCTAAACCATCAATTGTAAGAATTCAATGAACCAAAAAGTAAGTCTAGAAAGAGGTGCCGGGGCTGTCACAAAGTAATAGCGAGCAAAGAAGGAAGGGATGCAGCAAGAAAATAGTAACTTATCACAATCAATTTTAAAGCCCTTTATGTACTTGCGCAAAAATCTTAAAGTTCCAATTTATTTACCCACTTGGGAGTATGAGTTAAAGGAAAAAATGTTAAGGTACCTGTACTACTCTCGATTTTGTTCCCATTTTGAATTCCACCATTAGATTACACATATTTCTGTTTTCCATCTCATTAATTACCAACAAGCCTCATGATGCATTTAAATCAGGTCATTTTAGCCTTACTAGATATTTTCTTTTAATCAACAGAAGCCCATAAGAAGACGATTGGAATGTGGCAAGTCAAGGAATCTTTGAAGTTTCTACATCGGTCTGGGATGGGCTTCTCTTGGTCTAACTACCTGGAACCGAGAGTGGCAGCCTGGCTCCTGGATCCAACAGCCAAAGAAAAAAATCTCCATAATATGGTAAGGACACTTTACTTCCCTAATTTACAAGTTCTCAAAAGGCATAGTTTTCTGCTTCTAGAATTTGCAAGTGGTTCAATTTTGCTTTTAATGATCATTTCATAAGGTTGACCTGGAAATTCCTCTCTTTACCAGAGCCCTGACTTATTAAAATCTTATAAAATTTGAGCCTTGCTCATCATGATCTCATGGATTCTCACATATCTATGTTCCAACTTACTTCGAATGTGACTATTGAAACAGTTTGTTAGCCAGTATGAAATAAGAAGTGTATGGTGAATTTATTAATTTGGAGAAAGCGTATGACCACATCGATATGTTATGACTGGTATGGAAGGTTACGCCAGTTTATGGCTGATGGCTGGTAATGTCATCTGTTACAACTGGAGAAAGCATGATGCTCGGAATGTCATCTGATACAACTGGAGAAGACAGGATGCTTGACGGAGGAGAAGAGGACCAGTCACTTGAAGATGTTATATTACATGGGACAGAAGTACTTAATGAGACAACTTTAAGGTGGTGGATTTGTGTATAAGACTCTTCTCTCTCTCAAGAAGTTTTATTTTTTTATACTCATTTCAAGTGGGTGTGGTTACATAAAATATTAAACATATGAGGGGTTTTATAATAATGGTTCCAGTTATATTTGATTTAGTTAGTAAGTTTTTAGATTTTACCATTGAGCCAATGGTTATATAGAGCATTGAACACAGTGGGATGGTTTTTACAATAACTATCCAGTTATATTTATCATAAGGTTAATGTTAACTAATAGCGTATAATTCAAGGTGATTAGTGGTGGAGCCAGACAGGGTTTACCTACAAATTTGTCTTTTGGCAAAGAAAAAGTGAAACCACAAGAAATTAGTTGGCGGTATTTACGAATTTTGCTACTTCAGTAAGAAGATTGTTTGTTGATACCATAGGGGTTGGCTGAAGCAGGGGGGCTGGGTCAGCAAAAAGGGAGTTGGTAAAATGGAATACCTACCTGCATCAGATACTGCAGGAGCTACTGTACATTTGTGTGAATTTCTGAGCTTATCTGATAATCCTTTAAATATCATTATCATTTACATTATTATTATCATTATTTCATAGTATGTACAACTGTAGTTTGATTATAGATAAGGATGTAATCCTAACAGGGTTAGGATTACAGGTGCATGCTGAATGTATTAATCTGGAGAAAGCGTATGACCACATCGATATGACGATATACTAGTGCTATGGCAGGTTGTAAGAATGTCTGGATAAGGTCATAAATTAGACAGTGTAGAAAGTTTATATGTTGGAAGTAAGGGTCGGTTCGGGTGGAAGATGACTAAAGTAAGTGATTTGATATCATGGTGAATAAATCAAGAAAGTATGTGATGCTGCCATGGCTGTTTTCTGTATTTATGGGTGGTGTTGAGAGAGAAGTGCAAGTAGGAATGAGGGACAGAGGTACCATATTGATGAGGCATGGGTGCTGTTTGTGGCTGAGAGTGCAAAAGGGATTTGGAAATGTTGATTGGATCTTTTGTCAGTGTATTCTTGAGAGGGTTAGGGAGTAAATGCAGAAAAGAGCAAAGTGATGGTGTTTGGGGATGGGATGTGATATTGGAGTCTGTGGTGTCCAGTTTGAGCGATTGCTACAATGTTTTAATTTTGTTGTGAATGATAGTTGTATTGATGAGGCAACTGCGATAACCAAGTTGATGTTGGTGTTTATTGATCCCTCCAACTGTTTGGGAAATGAAGGGAGAAAGCTTTGATCCTACAGCCTGTGCTGTAAGCCCTGTCAACATTGCCAAAATTAAGTGGAGCTGTGCTTTCTGTCAGACACCCCTGTGTGCTAGCAGTCCATGCAACAGTCAGGAAGTAGAAGTTCTATTACAATTTACCTCACACTGAATACATCCAAATGGGGTGTCCCACTCCAGGATTGCATCCAGGTGGGAGGTGGTTCAGTCATTGACTGACCACTCTACAACTCCTCTTCTCTTGCCTCTACAGGGTGGCTAGAGGTTAAAAAACACAGCCTTACCTGCTGCCTGCCAAAACAGTACAGCCATATGTACCCAAGAATGGCGCCTGGAGGTAGTCAACCCAGACACGCAGGGAAAGGGTCATTGTGGCAAAACCAATCTTTTGATTAATCACGCTCGCTACAACACCCAGTACTCCTCAAGTCCTGGTCTCTTGTGTCCTCCAGGCATTAAAGGGTGTTGCATATAGAGGTTCCAATGTGGCTCTTCTCACACTGCAGGAGGTAGCTGGTCAGATCCTTAAGCCTAGGCAAAGGATTTAAAGATGAGGAGAGTTGGTACATTTAGGCCGCAAGTAGATGTTAAAGGAGAGGGTAAGCTGGTGCCGGATGGGGCGCTGAGTCCCGGCAGCGCAGCACCCAGAAAAACACATTGCTGTGCCCCTTACAGGGCGATAAATAAGGATATGAATGCCATGAAAATCTCATGGATGATCATAGCACTAATAAATGCTAAATAGTATAAAATATCGAGACAGCAATGTGAGAGGATGCTGGTTCAAAAGTTAGTGAATGAAAATAAAATGAGAGAGTTTGAGATGGATGTTTGGGGCAGGGCACCCATTCTGCATCAAGGGTATGTAGATATTCATACCCTCATTGGATTCACTAGTACTCCATCAACTGGGTTCTGTAATGGACAGGAAAGTGGGTGTGTTACACTGAGGAGATGGGAAGGGAATGATAGCTCTGTTGCGATTGTCTGTGTGCACAATGCCACATGTGGAGCTACAGGGGTAAGTTGAATGTATCGACCAATGGGCAGCTTGTGACAGCTCTGAATGCTTTGTGGCCGCACTTGCTGTGCTTCAACGTTATACATCCAAAGTTGTATCTACTAGGCTAGCAGGAGTTCCGTCAGGGTACTTAGGGCGCTGATGTTCACCAACCCTATTTTTGTGAAAGATTGATGAGTTTGGTCGTATAACTCATATTAAACTATAGATCTTTAATACCCCAGATATGAGTTGTGAATCATTGATTTAAAAAAATAAAGCTGTTGCTTTCCGTTACAGTCACGTTTTTTCAGTTTTTCTTCACATGCTATGTGCTGTAGCATCTCATCCATTCAGGGTTACTCCTTGGGAAGAAGGTCCTCGCAAACGGCATCCATGCACACCTAACAACCACTTGCTCATAGGTCATCCTTTTCTCACTGAAACACTCATTCACAGAATCAACTTAAATTTTAAGCAACCTTCCAACCACTCACACCCTGATGATCAATCTCGTATATTCTTTATACAAGTCTATTCCAATTCTTCCGTTTAATATACCATACCATCTCAGAACACTAAGTCACAACCTTCACTCACACCATTTGCACTGCTCTCATGCAAGATCTTTCTTCCATACCGTAGTCTCACTCCCTTAAACCAACATGCTTGCTCATAGTTTCCTAGCACATTCCCCAAGACCATCATCTAATCTGATGTAACCAAGACCCAGGTGACACTAAACATCTTCTCGTCTAGCCTAATCATGCCCAAGCAGGAACCACGCACTCCATCACCTCACTAAGGCATCTATGGACCCACACTGGGGATGTGGTGATGTTCCTGGGTTCATCCGGCTTTACTAAAGACAGGTTGGGAGGCAAAAAAAATAAGTTCCACACTCAAACCCTTGTCATTATTAACTAACGCTCTGATCCCTACTGTGTATTTACTACCATTTAAAATGTGGTTGCAATCTGCTTCATTTGTGCCACTATCATTCACGACACATCCTAGATAGTTAAAACTTTTTCAAGGATAACACCCCTGACTTGTATATCACACCATACTCTATCTTTACCGACAAATACCATTATCAACCTTAACACAAGCACCACCATTTTTTAGCATCTCAAGACTAGGTCTCTTTTGCAGCATCCATCTTACTATCATGGGTGAGACATCCTCATCCTGAAGACACTACCCCCAACCGGATAATGAATGCATACAAAGATCAGGATGACCATTGCTTGTGAGCCTGAAGGCACCAGGGGCTGGACCTCATTGGTGAGGAAGGTGTCTGGAGGTTGTGGAACCCATTTGTGACACTTGGGAGGGGGGGTTCTATTAATTCCACAACCAACCCTGTCTCAGTCACTATATCATCTACTCCAGCTGCCATCTCAATTTTCAAATGTCATTGGTACTATCTAACTTACTTGATTCAATACCCTAATACAATATGTATACACCCGCAAAGTCAAACTACTCTCACCATTTACATTTGCCTTACAAGTACCCTTCCATTCTTGTTTTTGACATTCACACAGCATTCTATTCTTAGTTTTTCACCTTTCGCACTTCCTTTCAGAATAATTTTCTGTCCCCATCCAGATACTCATCTTCTATTCAAATGATTCATTTGTTTCTTTCTTACTCTGTTAATCACCTGTCTCACTTTTCTCTTTAGCCCCCTGTATGCACTCATCTACATTATTAAATATTTGCAAATTTGCTTTTTTGCTCTTCTGCACATTTCATGTCATTCACCATTCAGTGCTCTGCAAACGAAAGCAGTTTTTTTTAAGAGAACAATTTTTTCTTTCATCACATGGACTGGACTAGTTTGGGAGCATCATGTTCCATCTTTCAGCTGAACAACCACTGACAAAGTTTAACCTAAGACATTTCTTTTATACAAATTGATAAGAAAAAACAAAACAAACAGCAACAATAAAAAATAATACTAGTAATGCCCATGAGAGAATAGATACAAAAAAAAAGACACAGGGAAGGAATATTTAGAAAGAGGGACTGCCTTTTCCTAATGGTCAAATGATTCCTATCTAGCAGGTGATAATCGAATCGATTTGATGAACTGGTTGGACTCATTTCCCTTTTGAGAGATTAAAATTTGAGATGGAATCAATTAAAGCTGCCTCAACTACATGTCACTTAAGTCAGTCATTTAAAATATAAATAAATTCTGCCTCTCGTCATTGTGGAACTCATGTTTTTAAATAAACCATTAGACTCATTGCTCATTCATGCAGAATATTTATCTTCATAAATGCTCTAAGATATGCTATGTCCACTTCGTCCTATGTACATTTCATTGTAATATTTAGTATTTTTTACATAGAATTTTAGACACACCTACTTGATAAGGGGGATGGGGGTCCTTATTCAGCATTCAGTTCATTTTAAGGAGAATTTTGGAAACAAAACTAAGATTAGAATTTTCTAAATGACTATTAATACATTTAAGGGAGGGGTTGTAAGGAAGAACAATGCACTTAGGTTAAGAATCATTCCTACTATGAGTGAAGGGTTAGAATGAAAAAAATTCTGGCTTTTAAATGAGTTTCACTAATAAAGATTTAGGATACAAGAGGCAATAAAACATATTCTGAATATTATTAATTTCACTTTCAATGAATTTAAGATTACATAATCTCTTCCCCACTAGGAACATTGTCGATACAACCCTTTTCTTTATCGTATCACTAAGAACAGAGTAAAAATTTATGTAACATTTGAATGGATATGTTTATGATAAACAGTAAATTAGAGATGGGAATCTATATCAGTGGATAAGCACATCAAAGAAGAGAAGAGTGAAATTTAATTCCTGTTCAAATTTCAATTTAATGGAGGGATAGAGATTATTAGATTGACTTAGAACGTTATTAAAATTTGTATTTTCTGTCCATATTGAAAATAGATCATCTACATAATGCCAAGGTTTTATTTGTGAAATATTGGGTTATAATTCCAATTCAAAGTATCCATGGAGGCAACAAAGAACAATGCACACCGAGCTTCCCATGGAGAAGCCATGAAATCTTCATCATTTGTAATGTGTCCCTGAAGTACTGCCTATTTATTTTCCATTACCACCATAGCAAATTGGGCTTACACAGCAAAAGTTTTGAGTGCACCTGCCTGAAAGCATGTTAGGTATTCTTCCTACCCCACAAACAGGTAATTCGGATTCTTTTCATCACATCATTACCTGCCATCACTTTGTTCACTACAGAATACTTCTTATCACCTCTGGAAATGAGTCTTGGTTTTTTGTGATGCTCAAAATCTATACATAAAATTAATCATTTACTCATTGATTTGATTATTTAGATGAATTCCTTTTCACACATTTACCCCTTTTAAGGTCTTGAATTATGCTGATGATTTCTCCAAGTTGCTGGATCATGTTGGCAAGACTACTGGAACAGCTAGTATTGGCATTTGTGATGACAGCGAAGCGAATCCTGGGCGAGCAAGAATTCACTCAGCTGTCGAAAGTGTCTTGGTTTATCACTTAATAGATGCATTCAATTGCAAGTTGGAAGAAGCAAAATTAAAAGAAATTTGGGTAAGGAAAGAATCTTATTCCTAAAATATAATATATTTTAGATTTCAGTTTAAGATGTAGTTGTTTTTTTAACGCCCTGCATTCTTCCCCACTCTTTTTCTTTCTAGTGTTCCTTTCTTTTCCTTATTTATCCTTTTACGCACTTCAGGGGGATTTCAGGTCTAGCATGGGCAACCTTGCTGCAGCTGACATCTGGAATTTAATCTTATCTGGCACAATCATGGAGCATATTTTTTGCCAACCAGGGTTGAATCAATCATGCGCTGAAAGAACATGTTTATCATGCACAATATTCTCTCAGCATAGATAGGCATCACCTTGTCTCCATTTCATCTGTCTTTCTCCCTTTCAACCATCAATCGATATGCATTTTCAATTCCATCCACTACTTCTCCCATATCATTCTTGAAATTGTATCATTACAGGTGCCATACACTACAACCACACCGTTTCATCTGTGCAAATCTCAACTTTATACTAATATAGTTCTCAAGCTCTTAAATAAATAGTGAAATGGTCTTTCTCTACCTTTGGTCATGCTGCATTCACAATATCACACACAATTTCTTTATTCCCCTTATTGTTTGTATCATATAAGTGTATTCACTTCCACTCCCCTCCTTTATTATTTACATATATGCCTCATAATTCGGGCGCACACCCATTTTTTTAGTAAGAGAACAGATTTGGCCTCCAATCCAATCTGAACAAAGTAAATTTATTTTGTTGCTAAAAACACTTTCCCACTTTTCAGCACTGCAGGCCATGCATGCTCATCAGCAAAGGCCAACTTAGCTGCTTTATCCTTTGAAGTAGAATTAGCTGGAATAAGGCTAGAAATAAAAGCTGTCTATTATTGATTGATTCTAACTTCAGAGAGAATTGGGATTATGTTAACAGTTGATATCTTTGCTCCAGGAATCAGTGGAAATGCCTGCCATGTTCTGCTTGGCATTGCTGGAATTGAATGGAATCGGGTTTCACCATTCAGAATGCCTAGATCAGAAAGCATCGTTGCAGGTGAGTTGGATATATTCCTTCCGGGTGCTTCTCGAATCCTCCCCTTGCCCTCTGGGTTGTGGCTTTTCTAATAACAAGGCTCAATGATAATTTGTTTTGGTTGATTTTCAAGTTGTCCACCTTATAGTGTGGAAGTGAGAATACTGCCGACCTGGGCCCTTCCGGTGTTAGTGTCTTTCCTGGCACCTCTCATACTAGACATACGCTTTATTCTTTTTGCTCATTTATGTTACCCTTTTTAGTTGCTTTATTTACTAGTTTATTCTCAGCTATTCTCTTGGACAGTAGCTAGTTATGCAGGCTAGTCGCCAACCCTCATTTATGCGCTCATCCCAGGTCGGTACCAAAAGGGGCGGGGTTTCACCCTCTTGCCTCTGATTGGAATGATGGCTTTTGAAATGCTTGCCCTCTGCATCCCTTTACCCTGTCTACTGCCCCCCATCTTGCTTTTCTTCCGCATTTTTTTATGCTTAACCCCCACCAGGCTGAAAAATGTGTCACTTAATGATGCCTAGCAGCTCCAACTGGCACTATTCAACCTTTCTGGATCGATTTCCAGGGGTTGGTATTTAGCGTTTGCAGGCTGGGTAACAAAAAAAAAGGTCTCTATACCTGGTAATGGGGGAACAACCCTAACTCTTGTTGGTGAAGGGGTTTCTCCCTTCCCTTATGTATCCCAGTAAAAGGGGCTTTCCCTCCACCACCTTTTCTCTCGTAGGGGGGTGACCAGTGTAACCTGTTACACTTGGTACCTGGAGGAGCTGCAGGTCCTCCCAGTCTGAGTGCACATTAGGGAAGCCCTGATATCACTGAGTTGAATTGAAATCTGTCAGGACCTGGGGAAGTTGTTGGTGCGCTTCATCCTTTCTCCCTCTCAGTATTTGTTTTGTTTTTCTATGACTATCTCCTCGACCCTTAGTCTAGGTTTAAGGACCTGACCACCTACCTCTATAAACAACGCCTGCAGGTCACAAAAGACCCGCACTTGAGCAGTCCTGGTAAGATCGGTTTTGCCCCAATAAACCCTTCCCTGCGACTTTTCTCAGGTCCATGATGCTAGTCCTTATGGCGGGGGAACTTTAATGCCTGTTTGGTTGCCAGGCCAACTAAAAGTTTCATGTAAATGTTGTTTTAGCTTATTTCTTGGACAGCAATGGCCACTTGTCTTCTGCATACTGCTGCTATTGCAAGTTCCACTTCACTTCAGATGCTCAGTAAAATGCTATCTCCTAGGCCGCATAGCAATACACTCTCATGGAGACCCTCTACACAATGGAATCGATGGGATGCATCTGTATTTCTTCAAAATCCATGATTTCGTGTACCGATTGGGAGAACCCTCTCCAGCCGAATAAGGCAGGAAGAGCACATCCACAGGTATCACCTTGGTGCTGTTGAAAGATGATTCTGCTACGCTCTACGTGGATGACCTTTCAATCTCTTTTGGTACAGCCCAGATCCCAACTCTTAGAACATCGACTCCAACCAGCATTGAACCGCATCTCTCGCTATGCTGAAATCTCAGGTTTTAGTTTTCCTTTGCCAAGACTAAGGTAGTCCACTTCTGTCCTACCCACAGCTTCACCCCGACCCAGACTTGTTAAACGTGGTTCACCCTGAATTGGTGGACTATCACTGTTTCCTTGTTCTTGTTTTTGACAGACGCCTCTCCTGGGTGGCCCACATTTGCAGCCTCAGGAACTCTTGTACCTGCGCCCACAGATATTCTTCATTCCTGACATTCAGTTACCAGACATCTGTTTTATCATTCCTTTGTTCACTGGAAGCTTGACTATGGATGTCAGTCTTACGCATCTGAGGCCGAGCGTGAATTGAAGAAGCTGGATGCAATCCAGCGCATCAGTCTCAGTCTGGTGAGCGGTGCCTTCCACACATCCCTTAGTGAGAGTTTGCTTGTCGATTCTGGGGAGATTCCACTTGTGTCCTGCGGCGTGCACAGTGTATTGTGCTTGTACGCTCGGGCCCAGCGTCTTCCTCAGTCGCCAACGGTTCTCAATGTGTCCGCGGCCGATCTCGGCGGTGCCTACGCCATCGAGAAACGCCAGTCATACTCTCAGACCTTCGGGTTTAGGGCTCTGGAAGCTCTGAGAGCTTAGTGATGCATCTGGGTCTGCTCAGGATGCCAGCCTAGAGGGTACCACCTTTGACTATTTGTTGCCATGCCTCTGCTCCCAAAATCTTTACTTTGTATCATGCTGGATCTGTACCAATGTACACGGATACCCCGAAGTCAGAAGAGGGGGATTGGCTGACACACTGTATCGTCTCTGTTTGAAGTCAGCTGGGCTCTACTGGACACTGCATTCTTTCCACTCTTTTCTCCTTCACACACACCCTTCTTTCTTTTCCCTATGTATCTTTTTACACTCCATCAAGGGGAGGACAGTTTACCATAGGCAAACTTGCTGTTGCTAACATCTGGATGATTGTGCCTGGACCCATTGCTCACTGTTTTTTCTCCCAGCCGGAGGATCTGCAACTATGTCTTCAGCACGTTTTCACTTCTACATAGCTTCACCACTTTGTTTTCCTGGTGTCCTTATACTCTACTTTTGGCATTTGTGTGTGTAAGAAGAGAATGGGTAAGAGGTATAAAAAGGAGAAATGATTGGTAGGAAATTTTTATTTGAAGTTATATATTTCAAATATTTGATTTGTTTTAAAAACTGAAACTTACTCTCTTTTTTTCTGGCATTTCTTTTGTACCTGTGCTTGCCACAAAACCCTATTTATATTCCTGACTTAATTATTTCTAAATAAGCTTATATTTTATAGATATGAATGATGTCACAATTGCCCTTTAAATATACACTATAAAGTAGAGAAGGAAGACTGGCAACTTGAGTGTTAGAGATAAAGCTCTTGCATTCCATTTTTCATCCAGGAAAAGCCTGTATCCTTGAATATTTCAGAAGGGTGTGAATGGATATTTTGTATTAGGAAATGTTTATTTCAGAAATATTGATTTTCAGTTATTTTCGATCGTTTATGTACATACTTTTCCCCAATTCACAATTTTAGTACTTGTATATTAATACATTTGTTAATATAATGTTATGCACAATAAATGCAGATAAGCCGAGTGCATTAATATCCTTGTTCTCCCAGTATTTTCCCATAACTCCTTTGATTAAAAGTATGAGAGGATTGAATCCCACCAGATCCTTACAAACTTTCTCCAAAGCCCTCATTGTTATTTTGCTTTAAATTCATGGAGGGGGTTGGATTTGACGCACTCTCTCATTGGTGGCTGCCCCTTTCAAGCAGCAAAATGTTATATTTTTCACTCTCACCTGAAATCATACTCAGTACCAGGCATGAGAATCTGTTGTCTTATCTACTAGGGAAGCAACAAATGCAGCTTTTAGATGGAAAATGAATGAGGATCTGTATTGGAAGAGGAAGTGAATGAAAACAATTCGCTGAATGCTATATCAGTGTATAAAACTCATGCATGTTGGAAGTTGTTAGTACTTTGAGAGTTTTGAAAGATTTTAAAGCAGATAGAGTGGATGATATAGTAGGTGAAATGTTTAAAAATGGTGGTGGGTTATGTTTTAAAGGCTTTCTCAGAATTAATAAACTCTCCCAGTTAAGGTAAGTTTCAATGCTGAGTCCAAATATATATTTATAATTTAAACTCTAATAAGGCCTTACTAAATGAATTCTGTGATATTACCATTGTATGTTTAAATGGAGAAATGTGCATGTAAAATCTAGTCAAGGTGTATGGAAAAGTTCTTATTGACCATGTAAGAAGGGAGGAGAAGAGCAAGGTTAGTTTAGAGCAGGTAGAATGTGTGTAAGACAGCTAGCTGAGAAAAGAAGCAAAAGGTTTAAGCTGCATGGTTAGAGAAATGGTATCACAGGCTCTAAGAATGTATGGTGGTATTGTTGGTAAACTGTTAATGGCGTGAAAAGTTTTTATGAAGGAAGTTACCTATGAAAGATGTCCAGACTGAGTGGCTTCATATCTGTGAGTAGTGTGTGATGCATCCGTGTCTGTTCACTATCTGTATGGACTATTTGTTGCTCCTAGTTTCTCTTCCATCAAACTAGGTAGTACTCAAGAACGATGTTATGGCTTATGGTCTTTCCCAGAAGTCTCCTAGAGAGGTTTTATTGAAAGGTGTTCTGAGTTGGTCGAGAGGACAGGAATTGATGAGTTAGATGGTGTTTTTGGATTCCTAGTGGTTCTTGTAGGAGCAGTCTGAGGGGATTAAGAGTTTATTCTATTTATGTAGGGAGAGGTGTTCTGATTGAGATGGGCCCAAGCAATTGTTATGCTGATCCACGGTGGATTCAGATGGGTGAATATTAAAAATGTATATAAATTGGAATAGTGAAAAAGGGTATGAGATTGGTGAGGGTTGGGCTGTATCTATGTTAGTGACTGAGAGTGATTTGAAAATGTTGACAAGGTATGTGTGAGGAAGAGGTTGAAAGTAAATGCAGAAAAGAGTAAGGTGGTGATGTTTGGGGGTAAAGATAGTGGTGTGTGATATTAGAATCTGTGATATCATTGAACAATTGCAGGTTTTTTAAGTATCTAGGTTGTATTGTGAATGATACTGGTACTGATAAGGCAGATTGCTATAGCTAAGTTTTAATGATAGGAAAGTCAGGTGCCATCATAGCATTGGTGAATGCTAAGAGTTTTAGTGTAAAATGTGTCAAAGTTTCAGGAGAGTATGCTGGTGCCACTTTTGGAAAAGGAAAGGTATAAAGTGACATCAGTGCATATGAGAGATTGTTAGTTAGAAGTGTGTAAGAAGTATCTAAGTGTGATTCAGATTCTGATCGAGGATGTCCTGAAGTGTGACAGGCTTGTACTGGTAAAATGAATGGATGATTATTTACTTGTCATGAAAATATATAAGTTGCCTAGTATGTGGAAGGGCTAAAAGATGGACTGATTAAATGGGTGTTTCTGAGAAGTGGGTCTCCCAGAGGTGTAAGTGGAAGATATTTTATATACGAGTGTCCATGGAGGTAGTTTGTGAGCACATAACTCCCTCATCGTAATAAAGGGTCAATGATGGGGGAAAGGGGTGTTCCCTTGTGATTAATAGGAGATAAAGGGATATTTTATTAGTGTTGATGCTTGCTGACCACACTTTGGGGAAGTTGGTCTAGGTCAGGGGTGGGGAACCTTTTAAAGTGTGCGCGCAAAATCAGCCTAATTTTTCCAACAAAAATTTAATAGGTGTCATCCTAAATTTTAGAGATCATAACAGTATTTGGTGTCTTCTTTTAAGTATTGGAGGATCCTTTGTTAATAATATCAAAACACACTGGAGTGGTAAAATCAAACTCTGTTGAAAGTAGTTTTTTAGGACTTGTAGGTTAAATGAGCATAGAATTTAGAGACTTTGGTCAATGACTATTAATTAATTAAAGTCATTTTACTCTGTTGATTACATGCATATTTTTAATTTGGTTTAACCCTTTCTTTTCCCAAATATTGCTTTATGTAAGAAAAAATATTATTTTGCTTTAAAACATATTCCATTGAGGTCATAAAACATAAATACAACTTTTTTTATTGAACATTGAAGGAAATACATAAAAATAAAAGGATTCCACATGGCATCTTTGAGAAGTGTTGATGCAAACATGAAAAAACCTAAAAAATAAAATCATTGGAGAAAAAATAACCAAAGAAAACTTGGAATTTAGTAACCACATTTCCCCCCAAAATAAAAGTTAATTCTTTTTCATTAATTTTAATCAAATAATATACAAACATTATTTTTTATGAAATGTAATAAAACAATTTTGCTCTTTCAACAGGCATAGAGAGATGCTTGCTACACTTGATATGTACGTAAGCTTTAATGCAGAATTTGCATCTTTGCTTTAGATCAATAGGCACAGACTGAGTTATTCTCTTTTGATGGCCTACCTTTTGTTTGCCTTGTTGTACTTTTACCAGTACCAGCATTAGTTAGTGAGAGCTTCTCCTCTGATGTGTGTTTTAGGAGGCATCTGGAGACTAAATGAATGAAAATTAGTTATTTTATTTTTTATATAACTATAGGTTAGGATAAGTTATTGAGACTGGCCCATCAGACCATTACCGGCCTTGGTATGGCCATACTTCTAGCTAAATAGTCCCTATAGAACTAAAACAAATTATAGGTAGCAGAAGTACTAGAATATAATATATATATACATATATACACTACACCACATACAAACATATATGGGTGTCCCAAAAGTCTGGTTCCATAGGAAATATACAATAAATTTTCCAAAGATTGTGTGCAAATTTCTACAAGAAACATTTGGAGATAAATGGATTGGATGATGTGGATCGGTTGAATGGCCACTCAGATCTTCAGATCTGACACCTTTAGATTACTTTCTATGGGGCCATCTTAAATCAGTTGCTTATAATAACTGTCCCAGAACAATAGCGGAACTAAAGGCAAACATATTAAGAGAATTTGAAGCCATAAAATCAAATACTTCCTTGCTAACTAATGTTCAAAGGTGTTTCGTGGAATGCAATAGAAAATGTATTGAAGTAAATGGATGTCATTTTGAACATGTAATATAATTTTTAACGATAATTAATAAATAAAAAAGTGCAATTTAGTTTCTTTAATACATTTCCTATGGTGCTAGACTTTTGAGACACCCTGTCTATATATAGTTTAAGCAAAGTACTTATATCAAATAATGAGTTTGTGTGGTTATAGACAATGTATGTCTATTATCAAATAACAAAGTTTGTGCAGTTATAATATAATAATAATACATATTTATAATGCGCCCTTCAGGGCTGTTAGCCCTCACAGAGCGCAGGTTGTATAGCGAGTGTAGAGAAAGTTTACAGGGGAGAGAAGGCAATTCTGAAGAGATTGAGTCTTCAGGAGATATTTAAAAGTAGCAAGGTTGGGAGAGGTTCGGACTTTGGTTATAGACTATATAGACCTAACCTTCTAACTAAATAGGCCCTATAGAAATATAAACAAATTTTAGGTAGCAGAAATACTATAATATATATACATACATATACTACACCACATACAAACATATGTGTGTGTGGCTATACACAATGTAGACCTACTCAGAAAATTGCCTAAACTTTTTTCTTTATACTAATACTTAAAAGTCTAATGATACCACATGGAATCATGTAAGTTAGAAGAAATATTGCACTTATAAATTATATGATGAAGGTATAACTAACATTCTAATCTCATCTATAATGTTTCTTCTATGTAGTAAAATAGAAATGGAAATGAAAAACTATGCTTACCTTATCGTATTCATCAGTCAAATATCTGCATATAATGCACCGATCCCAATGGCATTTTGGTCAAAATTATTTCAAATCAACAGCTGACACTTGGTATGAGTAGTCAAATTAAAACATGCCAAATGCCCCCATTAGCATCCCATGAAAACATATTGATGCCACATAAACTCATTGGAAACTTTATAAGTAAAATTATGAAGATAACTATTGATGATGCCATATGGAATCATTGAGAGCAAAAAGGTTAAGAGTGTAATTATAATGTATACATCCACACATGGTAAAGACATTGTTTTTTAATATCAGCAAAAGAATAAACAATAATTCTAATATTTTTGCCATCTTGTGTCAATATTTGCATTATAAAGAATTATTGTTGATACAGTTTAGAAAATTTTAAAAAGATAATAAATAAGACAAATAGTGTCATTATTCTGGCATTATATTCTTGTAATTAGATTGCTTTGAATAGCATTGTTTATTTTCCTTTTGATCACTACTGTCTGCATGTTTCTTTATTGCATTTTATTTAGTATTGTTCATGATAAAATTATATTTTATTAAAGTAAAATCCAACACTTAATTAGTAGTTGGATTTCTTTTTTTTTTTTTTTAAGGTGAGCTAGAGTTTAGCATACCCCTAAAAGTTATAGCTGTGCCATACATTCCCCACCCATGCTCTATGTAAATTGATCTATACTTTTTTCTTCCCCTGGTGATGGTGCTTTTTGTGGGTGGGTTTTGATGGAGGCGGATGACCTTTGATAGGCCCTTGTGGCTTTTGTCATCCGTGTAATTATGTTATGTTATGTTATGTTATGTTTTGTTTTAATTTTCTAAAGCCATAGTTCTCATTCACACTGCCACATGTACTTTGCTACTTACAGGAGAGACTTGAGATGTTGGAGTCTGAAGCATTCCATTTAGCCGGTCATTCCTTCTCACTCTCTTCTTGTAATGAAGTTGCTAAAATTCTGTACCTAGAGTTACGGCTGCAACCTTCCTCGTAAGTGATTTAACATGATGTATATATGGTTGTGGTTGGTAATCTTTACTATAAATTCTAAACTGTTGATCTTTTCAATTCTACTGGACCTTATGTACTTTTTTTCTTCATCTTTCTTTGCTCACTAACTCGTTACTAGGGCATTTCTGAACTCCCAATGTGGTTTGTACTTTAGAATGCTCCATTGTATGGCACCTTCATTGATAATTAGATTTGCTTCACCTGGCCCTGTCACTCTTATTTCCTTTCACTACTCCTCTCATCCTTTTGATTTGTTAAGTGCTTCTATATATTGAATAATTTAGCAGCCAGAGAGACAGGTGTGACAGAGTACATCCCTTACTAAGTAGTACTAATCATCGACAAGACATCCAGGATCATGTCATGTGACAAACCCAGAGACCCAACTCTTAGTTCACTTGGCAGTCAGCCTTATGTCGTAAAAATGGCTACATTGAGGTACTCGGCCTATTAGGCGCAGGAAAGGGGTTAATGAGGCAAAATGGACTTCTTATTATTCGGGCCCCAACACCCAAGACCCCTCAAATGTGGTCTCTTGCAACTTGGGAGCTGGTTTCCAGAGTTTCCAAAGCCTCTCCCCTACATCACATGAGGTAACTGGTCCCATCTTAAACCTAGATAGGAGAAATAAAGAGAAAATAACTTATAAAAAGGGGGGGGTGATGCATATAGACATAGGGAGAACTAGTAAACCAAAGATTTAATACTAATAGCCTAAGATTTCTTTTCTTATAAAATATTAAAATATTACTGCATAAATAATTGTTGTGAAACAAATTCTTTAAGAACATATGAAAAGAAAGAAGGCAGTCTGCAAAAAGCTAATCAATAGCCTATACAAGAGAGCTCATGTGTCCATCAGCCAGTTCAGTTTTCCCCTAGCATCCTCATCCATAAATCCTATCCAGTCTATTCTTAAAACTGCCTGGAGGATACTTCTATCACATGACTAGTGAGCCTATTCCATTTATATATCACTCTATTTGTTAACCAATTTCTACCAATCTCTTGTCCAGCTTAAACACTTGATCAAGTCCCCTCAAACTCTTATCCTTTCTATGTATACTCCTCCCAATAAACCTCCAATACCCTATTAGCTTTATTCCTAGCACCTATGCACTTCTTTCTAGGCCTAGAGGTCAGAATTTACCAGGACACCTAAGTCTCTTTTGCATTATGAGCTTCCTTAAACTCTCCCATTCAGTTTATAATTATTCAGTGGATTACACCTACCTATACTAACTACGCTACACTTGCTTATGTTAAATTCCATCTGCCATTTTTTCCCCCAATTGGAATAGTTTAATTAATTCATTTTGTAATACTTCAGTATTGGAGTTAGACCTTTTATAATTCTACCCAACTTTGCGTCATTAGCAAACTTGCTCAGTTCACTACTTATACTTATGTAAAGATCATTATTAATATAAATCAACAACAAAAATGGGTCCAAAGCTGAACCCTGAGGAGCCCCACTGGTAAAGCCAGTGAGGCTCTAGTAAAGCCATATTAAGATTCCTTAATCAACTTATGTTTATCTAAGTGATCACGTATAGATTTCGCTAATAGTTTCAATCATTTTTCCCACCACCGATGTCAAACTCACTGGTCAGTAATTGGACATAATTGGTTTATCGTCCTTCTTAAATATAGGTATCACATCTTCCATGATTTTGGAACAATGCTAGTCTAATGATTTTCTAAATAGGCAAGCTAGGGGCTCACTTAAGACATCTTTACATTTTCTTCTCTTTTTTTTAAGCATCTCCTTTGTAATTAGAATATCCTCTAATTTCTTCTCATTACCTCTGAAGATCAAGGTCCCCTGAGGTACAGGCAGTTGCCAGATGGGCTCTATAAAATTAAAAAAAAAACAAAAAAAACCCTGAGGTACAATTAGAATATGCTTGAGTGTAAATACTGAAAGAAAATACTTATTTAACATCCTAGGCATTACATCTATCACTCACTCACTCTCCATCTTTAGTTTTAAGTGGGCCTATTTTATCTCGTCTTAAAGAAACCTAGAATTTTCCTTTTGCTTTAATTTCATAATTTTTATTTGCTACTCTAATTGACTTTTTAATGTCTTGAGAGTTAGCTCATTATATCTCTGCTTTAATTTACTCTCACCATTTTTTATTTTCCTATAAATATCCCTTTTATTGCCTATATAATGTTGAATTTTATCTGATATCCATTTAGGGCCAACAGCCATGGTTCTAATCTCCCTATATTAAATGTTCATATTCTGTCAGGCAATTAACTGTTTAATCATTGTTTCATATTCATGATTTACACTATTTCTCTCTACTTGAGAGTTATCCTTTCCCTCGACTGCTCACATTGACATCATATTTCCTGACCTGACCTGACCTCATTCACTAGTCCTGAAACAACCATCTCCAGCTACCTCCTCAGGCCACTATAATCTACTTTTCTAAAATCTGTGATTTTAACCTTGTTTATTCTATTGAGAACCTTGTTCCATTCTAACTTAAATACCCACAAGAGAGTAGCCTGGTAACAACAAGGAGTAACAACAAGGAAAGAAGGTACCCTAGGAGACCTTACGGTCCATTCAAAGAGGGTACCTTTGGACTAGCAATCGAGCGGGCACAAGGCTGCTCAATTGTTTTGCGTCCCTAAACGGCCACTTTTCAAGACTTTGTCTAGTCTTGACTTGAACTGGTCAACAGATTCACTGTTGACAACTTCCACTGGGAGTGCATTCCACATACCGCAGATACGGTAAGTGAAAAAATTTCCACACAGATTGCGGTTGTAACGCTTCAGTTCAAGTTTGAAGCCGTGATTGCGCGTTCTGTTCTCACTCAGTGTGAAAATATCCCAGTAGTCAACATTGTCGAACCCTCGAAGTATTTTGAAAACTTCGATGAGCTGACCACGCAGTCTACGGGTTTCCAACGAGAACAGATATAATTCCCTTAATCTATCCTCATAACTTTTATGTCGGATAGAGGGAATCAGCTTGGTTGCCCTGGCTTGTACGCGTGTCAATCTCGCGATGTCCTTTCGCAATGAAGGACTCCAAAATTGTACGGCATACTCCAGGTGCGGTCAGACAAGTGAGTTGTACAGGCACAGTACAATCTCCTGGTTCCGATAACCAAACTGGCGCTTAATATAGCCTAGCATCCTCTGGGCCTTTTTCTCTGCCTCAATGCACTGTTTCGAGAACTTGAGGTCACTAGTGATAGTAACACCCAAGTCCTTCTCAGTGTCACTCGATTCAAGAGCAGTGCCCTTAAGGATATACTGAGATTGGGGGTTTCTGTAGCCGATATGCATCACTTTGCATTTGCCCACGTTAAAAGGCATTTGCCACGTGTCCGACCACTCCCCAATCTTCCCAAGATCTTCCTGCAGGCGGGCAGTATTTCCATCCTTTGCAACGTTCATACCAAGCTTGGTATCGTCGGCAAATTTGGAAATCTTGGCAACCATGTCACCGTCCATGTCGTTGACGTAGATGATAAATAGTAGTGGTCCCAGGACAGAACCTTGAGGCACCCCGCTAGTAACGGGCACCCACTCAGAAGACTGTCCATTTACCACCACCCGTTGCCGTCTGCCACACCTTGAGGCACCCCGCTAGTAACGGGCACCCACTCAGAAGACTGTCCATTTACCACCACCCGTTGCCGTCTGGTACACTCAGTACCTTGAAGAGTTACACATCCTCCCAGCCTGAGTGCAAATTAGGAAAGCCCCGTAACTGTGTTGACATGAATTCTTCTTATGGGTCCTGGGAAAGTTGTTGGTGCACTTTCCCTCGGCCCCCACTCGGCACTACTTTACCTTTTTATTATTAGTATTATCATCATTCTTATAATTATTCATTTTATTATTATGTATTATAATTGTGTATCACTATTACTGGGTATTATTATTGTTGTGTATTATCATTATGTATTATAATAATTTATTAATAGTAGTAGTATTTATAATTAGTATTAATTACTCTTATTAATATTAGTTATTGTTATTACTTAATAATATTTATCTATTATTATCATTACAGCTATCCCCTCAACCTTTTCTACCCAAACTTTGTCATAAGAGGAGTGTTTGAACCTGAACAGAGTTCGGTCTGGTAGCCTTGGTGCCTTGGTTGACTGCATGCCATCCTGGGATCACGATTGCACCAGGGTATGATGATAATAGGTGATTACCCACCCTACTCACTAGTGGACCCGCCCCTCTCTACCTCACTTTATTACATACCTTCCTACACCTTTCTAAACTTGCTCTTGTATCCACAGAGATTCTGGTTACCTCGCACACTTATGTCCTCTTATGAGCCTTAGTCGAGTGGCAGTGAGGGCTGAAAGCCCGCTAGCTAGGGCAAGTATTAGGTACAGGGTGTGTTGGGCCGCCAACTTTTCTCACCTTCTTCCGGTAAATATATAAGGTGGCTACGCTGGCACCATCTTTATGGTTAAATTTCCAGGACAATTTCGCCTAAAGGCGGTCCAGGTTGGCAAAGCCCATCAACAATGCTGGACCATAGTCGAGTATGTGTAAATGATCACATTCGGGAATTTTCTGATCCAATGGAAACTTTTCTCTTAAACCCCCAGGTCATTATAGGGTCATAGTATCTACTTTTCATGAGCCCTTTTATTTTATTTTTCATTAAATATGGTAACAATAAAAAGAAATAGTGGGACTGCACATGGGCATCACCCTCCTTGCTTTTCCTAGGTGTCAGGGAGGACAAGGTAACCCTTTGTTGGAACTGCTCACCCCCCCCCCTCCCTCCGTGCTTTCTCAAAGGCGCCTACAACCCTCTTCTAGGTCTATGGGTATGGGGGCTTCCTCTTCACCCTATTCTGTGGAGTCGCCCATGGATGACTCCATTTTCCAACCTATGGCAATTCCCGCTCTTCTATCACAGAGGATTGCCAAGAGAGTAGGCAAGCGGCACAAAATTGCCCGTTCTGGTGGGAGTGACTTGATAGTGCCATCCCCTTAGGGGGGGCAAGGGAAAACAGGCCCTGTCTGTTTGTGCCCCATGAACTCATGTATTTTGACATGGCAGGGGTCGGCGTGCCTGGCCCGCTTTCTTCCCCGATGGCAGTCAGTTCACCGGCGATAGACTTGACTGCGACTGAAGGAACTTTGAATGGGATCTGTGATGCCTTGTGTGAGAATTGCAACATGGAGGCCCTCCTGAGCTATACATGATCCCAGAAGTGGCCCAGTCACAGATGGCAGGATGTTACAGGGGGACGAACCTGGGCTCAGTGTCAAACATGGAAAATGAATTATCCCCCTGTGCGAGCTTACCTTCAGGGCTACTGAGGAGTCACAAGAAGAGGTGGGACCTCCTTCCCTGGCTGGTCCCCTTTGACAGCCAACACCTCTATCTCGGACAAGGATCTTGCTGAGGCCGGTCCGTCCGGCCTAGCGCCTCTTTGCACCGGCGGTAGAAAGAAGCGGGTTCATTCCCCACCTTCCTCTCCTAAAATGTAATGAAGTAGGAGGAAGACTAAGGGTTCCTCTCACTCCGGTGAAGAACGCGTCCGCTGTCATTTCGGCAAGCGACCAGCTAAGTTCGGCACATCCGGCCCCAAGACGCCTCGAGGTGGGGGAGCACAGAGACCAAATCCAAAGTTGCGAGTGCGCTGATCGGAGCCTCGGGCATCTCATTGAGAGACTATCTAGCGTTTCCCAGCCCACTGGCTTCAAACACTTTTTGCTTATTCGCTCCACTGATGTTGGCCAAGAGCAACATGATCAATCAGACGAGAGCATTAGCTGTTCTGATTGGTGGATAGTCGAAGGTGACCCGTTTCTATGACGAGATGTTTTGGTGAATTGCGTGGGATCCCAGCGAGGCGATCATGATTAATGCCCTTCACACACTTAATGGCACGCTGGTGAGTGTGACGCTACACTCTACCGTGAACTTCATGAAAGGAGTGGTTTACGTGAGAGGCAATTTGTTGTCTACTTTTTTGATATCACCTTAGAACTGGCTGACCATGGAGTGGTCAAAGTCGAACGTGTGATGAGAAAAAGGTGGGGGAGTGCTCGAGACTTACCCCTCCACTCATCGTCATGTTCGACTGTGACAGGCTCCCTGAGTCGGTTTATACCGGTTGGTATCGCTACCGCATGAAGGCATTTGTGCCACTGCTCCTACGCCCCCACCCAAGGCTAGACAGGGTGGCTCAGAGACGGTAGATCATCCAAAGAGGTTACCCCCACCTCCGAAGCCACCCGCCCTCCAAAGTTTTCGAGATGGAGGGAGGAAAAGACTCGCATAGCGAGCCCAGACTCCCTCGATAAGTCCTCGTAGGCGATAGCGCCCTGAGTTCTGCCTACGGAAAGCGTATGGCCATTCCTATGAGAGTCTTCTCTTCGAAGAGGAGCCCCGCATAATGGACTTACCTCTTGACTACTGTCCAACTGCGATGAGCTTCGGAGACTCGCTTCCTCCCGTTTCCTATTAGCTATCTTATTGCAAGAGAGCATGCTGGATGCATGCCCCCTACCCACCCTCCCTGGGTATAAAGGTTTATCGACCCCACCATCACGGAATGGGGCCTAGCAGGAGGATGCGCTTTAAATATCTGCTTTCTGGCAGTTGCACCTGGACACGAAGTATACTATTATTTCTGCCTACATTCCATTGTCAGCTAACTTCGACGCGGAGAACTTCCGCCGCATCGTGGCACGGTTGCCGAGGCCCTTTCTCTCGCTCAGGGAATTGAATGGGGTAGACACCCCCTCTGGGGAGAGTACTTGATCATTCTGAAGGTCCTTGATGAACTGAAGATATGTGTCCTAAATGTGGATGAGTTTACACATCACTGTCCGAGAACTGCTTCATTTTCCTACCTTGATCTATCTCTGCTCTCCGGATGCATAGCCTGAGTTTGGGTAGGAAGTAGTCGATGACTTCCATTCACATATCATTTTCTGGACTCCCGCGGCCTGAGAGATCCCCCCGGTGATGCTTGAGTGGGTGCAGTGGTCTGCATTTCTGGAAATGACTGATTTCTTTGTGCACGTCGAGGAGTTTAGGTTATTCGATAAGGCCGTCGAGTTCTTGTCCGGCAACTTCATCCCCATGGGCCTAACTACTCTCCCGAGAACGTCTGGCCATTTTGCACGCCGACCGCTTCCGTAGTGGTCAGTCAAGTGTGAGACGACCCTCAAACTGAAGTGCTATAAGCGCTCCTGAACGATTTCACTCGGCAGAATTTCGTCGAGCTATGGCTTGGTTCATGTATGTTTCAAGGCACTCGCTCCGCTCTTCCTGACAAGCATACGTGTCTTCTCTTAACGGGAAGACCCTCTAGCCCAGGTGTGAAAGCGAGTCAAAAAGGATTCGGGGCAAGTTGTCGCAGAGCCCGCCTCCCCTTCTCCATGAGAATTGGACCGCAATCTCGGACCACGGGTTTGTGGCAGAGTCCTTAGCCTCCCCTTTCTCCGCATTCAACAGTTGGGATGCTGCTCCGCCAGCATTCAATGCACGTCTTGATGTCGCTGACGGCAGCTGACTACACTTTACCTCAAGAGGCGGAAAACCCTTCAACGACAGGTTTACATTGAGTGAGTTGCGTCCGGATGCGATGTTCTGACACCTAGGTGAGTGAGGCATGGCCTTTCTCTTAGATTTGCTCAACAGGATCTGACAGGGGGTATCCTCCCAGACGTCTTGATGTCGCTGACGGCAGCTGACTACACTTTACCTCAAGAGGCGGAAAACCCTTCAACGACAGGTTTACATTGAGTGAGTTGCGTCCGGATGCGATGTTCTGACACCTAGGTGAGTGAGGCATGGCCTTTCTCTTAGATTTGCTCAACAGGATCTGACAGGGGGTATCCTCCCAGACCCCTGGTTAATGCCTACTGTGCTCACTCTTCGAAAACCGGGGAGAGATCACTACCTGGGGGCCGGTTTCCACCCTATCTCTAGCCTCCTGCGTGTGCAACTTAATGGGGAAATTGGTAAATGTTAGACTAGCCTTTTTCCTGGACAGCGGAGGCCACCTGCCTTCCGCACAATGTGGCTTCCGCAAGTTTCACTCCACGTCGGATGCTCTGCTCTGACTGGAAAATGCCGTCTGCGAGGCATTTCTTCGTAGACAGCACTACGTCACGGTGTTTTTCGATCTGGATAAGGCCTATGATACCGCATGGCGACTCCACACGATGGGGGCAAGGGGAGGCCTCCCAAACTTTATTTCTGAGTTTTTTGCGAGATCGTCGTTTCCACGTACGAGTGGGGGAAAGACTGGCCCAAGTGAGCAGAATGAGGGTGTTCGGAAGATGCCACCTGTGCAGCGTCGACTCGAACAGGCATTGAGCCGCAGCTCTTTCTATGCCGAAACGCACAGCCTTCGGTTTTCCTTGGCCAAGACTAAGGTGGTGCACTTCTGCCGCCATCCACGGCTCCATCCCGACACGGACCTTTTTCTAAACAGGGTTTGCCTGGAGGTGTTGGATTCTCACCGGTTCCTTAGTCGTGTTTTTGACCGACGCCTCACCTGAGAGGTTCATATTCGCAGCCTTAGGGTCTATTGTACCCACGCCATGGACATTCTTCGTTCCATGACTTTTTAGTACTTAGGGTACTGATAGGGCTACTGCCTAACTTTTCTACCGATCCTTTGTTCCTTCTAAACTTTACTATGCATACGACTTTTACGCATCTTTAGCCGAGCGTGTAGGTAGATGCCACTCGCTCTGCGCCGTGCATAATGCGCCTGTACCCGCGAGCCCGTTCCCTTCCTCAGTCGCCAACGGCTCTCATTGTATTCCCAGCCGATCTAACCGGTGCCTATTCCGCCACGAGACTCCAGTCATAGCCTAAGCCCTTTGGCGCCACACTGGAGGGTATCACCTTCGACTATTGTCGCCACGCCTCTGTTCCTAAAGCCTCTACAGCTTCCTGAATATTGCGTTCGGCCTTTTTGGAGCACATTTCGTGTCACGCTGGATCCGTGCCTGTGCACACGGATGGCTCCAAAGCCCAGGAAGCGATCCACTTCCATGCTGTATCCCCTCTGGTTGAAGTCAGCGGAACTCTACCATGCGCTGCATCTGTTTTTACGGCCCATCTGGTCGCAATACACCGTTTGGTACGAGAGATAACACGTCTTGCCCGGTTCGGAGATCTTATTGTGTTCTTCAGGGGCTCACAAAGCGCCATAAGGGACCATGTGGCATTGGAATCTGTACACAGTATGGTTCGCGGTATCCGGGACGCCTTGGTTGCCGCGAGCCTGGCGGATGTTGAGATTCATCTTCTGCTGGGTTCCTGGACATGTGTGAGTTGCAGGAAATGAGCGTGCCAAAGAGTTTGCAGGACCAGTCGACTAAACAAGCGTTTCGCGACTGTTCCCAATGGACCTATTTTTCCAATGCCGTGACAGCTTCAGTTCGTTTCTGTCGCCTTCGAATTGGGCACACACTCGGGATGCACCTCCATTTGATGGAGCGCTCCCCCGCGCCTTATTGTGATGCCTTCGTTGTCCCCGAGACTGTTCGGCACATTCTTGTTGAATGTCCCAGTCTGGGTGATCTTCGCGCACGTTACCTGTATCGGTACCGGGACGAGCGGGGTCGCTGTCACCTGTCCCTTAGGATGAACCTGGCCTTTCCATTTTGTTTGACTCTTTAATATTGTTATTTGGTTGCATGATCCTGCACTGAGGGTAGGTGAGCCTACCTCCTACACCGGAATGTGCTTCTTCCTGTTTTTGCTTTGTTTCTTGTTGCTGTATTTTTATTTGTTTGAGTTCTGTTGTTTTTTTTGTTTTGCGTTGGTGTGGTGTTTTGTTTTTTGTTTTTTTGGGGGGAAGGCTTTTAGTGACTTGTACCCTTGTAGCCAGTCGCCAAATGGGCGCTTTAATGAAAAACATTTGCAGTTTTCTGTTTTATGCATTTTCCATCGATTTACTTCGTAGTTTTATGTTGATTTATTCTTTGTCAGTGACGAGAACGTAAGGAGCGGAAAGAAGGCGGCCCTTACAAAGAGAGGTCGTCGAGTTGTCCATCCGACGAATAAAGAAGCATTGGAGAAACTCAAGGCTCATCATCGTCTTCCTGGAGTTATCCTCGAGTGGAGAAAAATAAAAGCTGCCTTGACTAAAGTACAGAACTTTAAGCTTAGCGCTGTTCTATATACTTTTTGGTTTGCTCTGCTCTCTACCCTCAAGGGTAGTGGCGACTAAGACCATATGATTCACTTTTGCACCTCCACCCTCACCTTCCTTTCTAACCACCACGCCTCTCTTTTGCATAGTGCAATATCACGGAACATTGAATGCAGTTGTCTTAAATCAGTTCCTAAATTAAGAACTAAGAAACCAAAGGGTAGTTTAAAATTTGGTTTCCATTTTCTTTCAACAGGTTGTTTATCCTCTGTGCAATGAAGTGGTGGGATGTGGTGTTTCGGGAGAAGAGAGAATCTTTCCTGTTAGTTCCACATTTACTGCTACCGGCAGAGTCGCATTCCATGAGCCCAACATTCAGAACATTCCCAAAGACTTTGATGTCGACTTGCCGTATAATCGACCCTCCACTGGTAGAGAATCCAGACGCGCCAAAATTCACAGTAGTGCTCAAATTTTGCGACAACTTGCCCCCCTTCTGGTGCGTCTTAAACATGTCTAATATATATACATATTTTAATCCATTCATCAATCTCATCATCAAAACATTTACACAATGGTCGTGTGTTGCCTTTTTTGGTAGGAGATAGAATCGAGAAACGTCTCTTACCCTCTTGTATGTACCTACTACAGAGCGCCCTGCTATAGGGCGTCAAGTGTAGGATGAATGACAAAGGTGAAGTAGATATCTGGAAGGTGGCTCAACAGCTATATATATACTATACATTTTCACTTCTTCAAACTTTTCTTTACAGATTTCTCCTTACCAAATTTCTGGCGATAACCTCATTGTTTCCACTTCTTAGTTTTAAGTAACAACCAACGCCTACAGATCCCTGCTCGGCCATGTCACCCTGAGGTCATCAACAAAGGGGTGGATGTTCTAGAGGTGGTAGATTCCCTGCAAGAGGGCAGACTGTTGCATTTGGTACCTCGAGAAGCATCACATCCTCCCAGCCCAAGTACCAATAGGGAAGGCCCCGCCCACTGGGTTGACTTGAACTCTTTGAAAGGGCCTCGGAAAGCCGGTGCGCTTCCTCTCCTTGTCTCTCTCAGCACCCACTTTTTCTAAGATTATCAACTCTACCTGCAGGAAGGTGGCTGATGTATTCTGGGCTACCACCTCTACTACAACAAACCTGAAGGGTCAGCATGGCCTCTAGGGCAGAGTGCCTGTTGGAGCTCATCCAGAGGAACTGCACAGCCAGATTTAAAAGTAGGGAAGGCCCCGTCACTGGGTCGATTGGAACTCTGACGAGGCCTGAGGAAGCAGATGCGTTTCTCCCTCTCAACACCCACCTTTTTTTTCTACAACTAATCCTCTAAATTCCTTCTCTACCCTCAAGAAGGTAGATTGTGTAGTTCGGGGCAAAACCCCCCGCTACAACTGAAACGGACAAACATGACCTCCCGCAGACTCTTGTACTTTATAACTAGAGGACCAGCAGGTCCTCGCAGTCCGAGTGTCCACAAGGAAGGATTAGACCACAGAGAAGCTCCACTCTGGGTCCAGGTCTGAGGAAGCTGATGCATTCCCCCAGTCCCGTATGCACCCTTTCATCTACTATTGTCTCTTTCTTTTACCCCCTTGCATTGGCACCATCTCTTACTGCCCTTCCTTTGATTTCATCCTTGCCTTCCTCTTCGATTGGATGTCGGGGGTGATGATCCCGACCTCTCAGAGGCCAGTTATGATGCCGTATCTGCCATCCGTAGGATTTGGTTTGGGGTTCCCAAGGAATGGCAGTGAAAGCATAGACTGATCCCTTATTGGGGCAAAAAAAAGTCGCCACATACAGGAGCAGTGAATTGACTAATAAGGTATTGAGTAACGATGTCCCCGTTCAACACTCCTGATACATGGACTCTTGGAAGCACCGCTTCCATAAATTTGATTTGATTAAAGTAAATTTGAGTCTTGTTGTGTGTACTGCAGAAAATAAATGACAGTAAATTTTACTTTTAATTCCTTTATTTTACTCAAGTGAAATGATTTAGTATATTTTTCCTTTAAAAAGTATTTCAAAAAAATTGATAACAGTACCTTTTTTTGCCATCTATTTTTACTTTTTGGCAGCCAAGTTTTACTCACTTTATTTTACTTTTAGGCGTTTACTTTTTGGGGGGGCCAAATTTTACCCATTTTATGTTGAGATTGTTGCATAATTTTACTTTCATGCATGCATGACTTGAAAATGTGCTAGTTTTTTTGTTTGTTTTTTAGCGGAATTTTCTTCTTCTTTTTTTTTACTTCTAGTCCAACTACCTTTTACATTTTAAGTTGATATTTTTGTTTAACCTCACTTTCTATTATGTATATGCGAACTGAAAATTTACTTTTACTTAAAGCAAAAAAGTAAAGTTAGATGCATTCGTAGCTATGGATCTGATGGAATATATATTTTCCATTTGATGACGTTATCTATGGAAAATTTTCTAGATCCTATAGATCTTGTAAATTCAGAATTCATGTTTAAAAAGCACATGATTGTTCAAATTCAATCAAATCCATTTTCAAATTAGTGCCAACTACTATTCCTAGAACGTCTGGTCTTTTTACACGCCTACCGCTTCCTTGGTGGTCAGCCGAGTGTTAGAACGCCCTCAGACATAATCGTTATGACTACATGCGCTATAGGTGTCGGCAGAACGATTTCACTTTGAATTGCGTCGACCTGGAGAAGGCCTATGATACGGTATAATGGAGGCGATGGGGACGGTTCCCAATTTTTAGATCATAATTTCTACTAGATCGTCGATTCGGTTACGGGTGGGGGCATTCCACTCCGGTCTAATAGGGCAGGAAGAGGGCGTCCCGCAGGCAAATGTCCTCATTGTCACACTTTGTGCTGAGCATCAACAGTATCACATCGGTGCTGTACGAAATGATATCGATACACTACGTAGAAGACCTTTCGATCTTTCTTGATGTTGCCCAGATGCCAACTCTAGAACTTCTCCAACAGGTATTGAAGCGTATCTCTCGAGTTTTCTGTTTTCTTGGCCAAGACTAAGTTAGTGCACTTCTGTCGCCACCCACGGCTTCACCCCTATCCTGGTTTGTTCCTAAACGGAGCTCGAATGGAAGTCTGGACTCTTGTCATGTTTTTGACTGACCCCTCAACCGCACCTTGACTCCCATATGCGCATCCTTGGGATCCTTTGTACCCGCGTCATGGAGCCTTGGACATTCTTCGTTCTTTGACGTTCAGCACTTGTGTTTCTTGTAGGGCTACTGCTCTCCTCTTTCATTGTTCCTTTGTTCGCTCAATGCTTGACAACGGATACGATTTTTACTCATTCGCATCTAGCATGAATTGTGGAAGGTGGACGCTATCCACCACACCGGTCCCCGCCTAGCGACCGATGCCTTCCGCGCGTCCCCTAATGAGAACCTGCTTTTCGATGCCCGAGAGATGTCACTTACGATGCGCCGAGAACTTTGCGCTTGTACCGCTTTCTTGATTTCTCCATCAGTCGCCAACGGCTCTCCGCATCCCCGGCCGAGTTCAAGGTTGCCTATGCCGCTGAGAGATGCCAGTCATACCCTAAGCACTTCGGGTTTAGTGCTAGGAAACTCCGAGAGCTCGTTGTAGCTCTCCAGCCGTTGGTGCCTCTAGTTCTGCCCAGGACGTTGCCCTGTCGTTACATGTCGCCACGCCTCTGCTCCCAAAGCTTCCACAACAAAGGGTGTATTGCGTTCGACCTATTTGGAGCACACCTTATGTCTCGCTGGATCCGTGCTAGTGTACACGGATTAATCCAACTCCGAAGAGAGGGTCGGTTTCCACACGGTATCCTCTCAACTTGAATTTAGCGGGGCTCTATCAGGCGCTGCGTATGTCTTCACGGTTGAGCTAGTTGCAATGCACCGCCCGGTACCGGCGATAACGCGTTGTTCCCGTTTCGGAGAACGGATCCTGATCTATAGCGACTCACAAAGTACCCTGCCCTCTCGGGGCTTTAGAATCTCGTCACCCCCTAGGTCGATGTATGAATTATGGCACGGTCCTCGCGAGTTGGGCGGATGTCGAGAAATATAGGTATTGCGGAATGAGTGCGCCAAAGACTCCGCGAGCACTGGATAACCAGACTAGCTCTTCGCTTTTCCTCTTACTACCTACATTGGAGAAATCATGTCAGTCCCCGAGGTTTCATAGCAAAGAATACGGCAGATGGCAACCTAAAGTTGCGTGCCATAACACCACGACGGTTCTTAATGTTTTAACGGCTTCGGGTCACTCTATTAGTTATCCCTTTTAGCGTCTTTTCAGTCTCGCTTCTACGAGGTAAGACGTGCAACGGTGGACCGCCATTTCCCTCTATCCAGAGCCATCCTCTTCCATGTTTTTTCTCCGAGTTTTCTAAGGTCGGCCAGGCACCTTCAGATTTCTTATCCTTCCAATTGCTTCGTCTTCGCCCCTTCTCTCCACATGTCCGAACCATCTGAGTCTTCTCCCCTGCAGCACTGCCTCGCAACTCCCTCAGGCCACCTCTGAACTACTGACACCGTCTCTCTATGTTACTCCGGCCATATGCCACAGCTTCTTAGGATGTTCTTCACGTTCTCTGTCAGAGCCCACGTCTCTCCGCCATGCAGCAGCACTTATTATATGCATGCCTCATAGACAGGACTTCTTTGTATTAATGGTACGCTCTTATTTACCAATAGTCCTGATATCTCTCGTCACTTACTCCAAGCCGCTGAGACTCTAGCCCTAACGGCCCTCTCTGAAGTTCCCTCACTAGCAAGTACATCTCCGAGATAGCAAAATTGACTGACCTCATGTACCACACTTCCTTCGATCTCAATAGTCTCGGCCATACGCGGTGCCACTTCTCCCGCACAACTCGGGCACCTAAAGTTCCTTACTCCGACTAAGCGTCGAAGATTCGAACATCTCTTGTGGCGCACATTATGTAATTTACACCTACTCTTCAACCGCATACACCGCAAGGATATCTTCCTACTTGATATCTCTCTGCCTTTTTTCCCGTCACCATCATCTTCGTCTTTTCTCTACTGACTTCCATTCCTTCTCCATGTTTCTTTTCCACTCCCTAAACATGTCCGCTACTTCCTCCTTCGCCTCCCCTGTTAAGACAAGATCATCAGCGTATAACAGATCCCAGGGGTCACCTCTTCTGCATGTTTGGGTAATTTCTTCCATGACAACAACAAAAAGCAGGGGGCTCAAAGATGAGCCCTGATGCACACCGACATCAATTCCAAAGTTTGTGATCTTACTCCAGCTACTCTTACTTTAGATGTAGTTCCAGTATATAACGCCATTATCAGCCGAACCAGCCTCTCCGGCACTAACTGGCTTCTTAGTGCCCAGCATATTGCTCGTCTCAGTACCTTGTCAAACGCTTTTTCAAGATCAACGAAGATGTGGTAGAGCCGTTTCTTCTTTTCACCGTACCTTTCTTGCAGTTGCCTCCTAATAAAGATGGCATCAGTTGTTGACCTTCCCTCCATGAAACCAAACTGGTTGTCAGCAATCTTTGTTAACTCCTTCAGCCTCCGATATAGAAGTCTTTCCCAGATCTTCATTCCATGTTCTAACAAACGCTATCCCCGATGTTTGCTGCATTGTAGGGCGTCTCCTTTACCTTTATGTAGAGGGATAGTATAACTACCCTGCCATTCCTCCGGGATGCGTTCCTCCTGCATAATGTTTCATACCTCTCAACGCCTCAGGCATTCGTGCCACTGCCGCGGCGGTGCTATTACTGTCACCGCTTCGGCCATACGAATCGCTCATATAGACGTGCAAAGTCGGGGTCACCCGAAGTCTGTGTAAATTGCTCCAAGGTCGCACACGATAAGTCCAAATCGTGTGTGGCCAAGTGTGTCAATTGTGGAGAGCCGCACCCTGCTTCTTCGAAGCAATGTGGTGCATATCTCCTTAAAAAGAAATTCTGGCCGTTCAAGCCCAGGATCGACTCTCATTCCGCGAGGCTAAGGACTTGGTCCTGGCGGGCCCGGCTCTGCCTGGGACGTCATATGCCTCAATAGTTAGAAAGGCACCCTATGCTCCTGGTCCATCCAGGTCAACGAGCACGGTTGTTTCCGCGCCCATTCGGAGCCCTTCTGCGGGCTCTACTACACCCGGGCGCTCCCCTGGTAAAGCTGGCGGCAAAAAGGGTTCATACCCAGCCCCGGCTAAAACCAGGGCTCCCCCCTCTTCCCCCAGTGTGACCGTTTCCCGTAAGGCGAAACGGCCACGCGCCTCCACCGAGTCGTTAGACTCACAGGAGGCAACACCCCTGAAGATGGTTGCTAGGCAATCTTCCGGGGATCCTAAAGCTGTTCCCCGAAAGGAGGACAGCAACAAATGAGCTTCGGCTCCTTCGCCCACGCCCCGAGGTGGAGCGAGTGGCTCGGAGACGGTGGTTCCTCGAAAAGAGGGTCCCCCGCCTCCGAAGCCGCAACGCCCGCCTAAGGGTTCGAGGCGGAGGAGGAAAAGACTGGCATGGCGAGCCCAATAAGTCCTCGAAGGCGACAGCGCTTTGTCCGGCCAACAGCGCCCGGGGTTCTGCCCCCGGGAAGCGTACGGCCATTTCCGTGAGGGTCTTCAGTTCGAGGAGGGCCCCCGCGTCTCCTCCGAGCTAGGCCTGGAGGGCATATTCCTTCAATGGAATTACCGTGGACTCCGGGCCAACTGGGAAGAGCTGCGGAGGCTCGTCTCGTCCCGTTCCCCGTTAGCTATCGTTTTGCAGGAGACCATGCTAGGCGCGTGCCCCCTGCCCGCCCTTCCGGGGTATAAGGGTCTTGCGACCCCACCACCGCGGGATGGCCGGGCTGGGGGATGTGCGGTTTACACCCGGCATGATGTCTCCGTTCTTCCTTTCTCTTTAGATACCTTTCAGGCAGTGGCTGTGCAGCTGCACCTAGATAGGAGGTATACTCTGATTTCTGCGTACATTCCACCGTCAGCTGACTTCGACGCGGGGGACTTCCGCCGCGTCGTGGCACGGTTGCCGAGGCCCTATCTCTTGCTTGGAGATCTGAACGGCAGGCATCCTCTCTGGGGAGATTACTCCATAAATCCCAGGGGACAAGTCGTTGCCGATCTGATCGAAGAGCTTGAGATGGGTGTCCTAAACGTGGATGAGTTTACGCATCACTGTCCGAGAACCGCTTCATTTTCTTGCCTTGACCTATCTTTGTGCTCTTCGGATGCACAGCCTGATTTTGATTGGGGGGTGGTCGATGACCTCCATGGTAGTGATCACTTTCCCATTCAAATATCCTTTTCAGGGCAACTGCCGCCTGAGAGCCCACCTCGGTGGTGCTTGGCGCGGGCGCGGTGGCCTGTATTTCAGGAGATGACTGAATTCTCTATCTCAGTCGAGGAGTTTAGGTCGTTAGATGATGCCGTTGAGTTCTTATCCGGCAACCTCATCGCCGTGGGCCTGACTACTATTCCTAGGACGTCTGGCCGTATTGCACACCGACCACTCCCATGGTGGTCGGCCGAGTGTGAGACGGCCCTCAAACAGAAGCGTTATGCCTACATGTGCTATAAGCACTGTCGCTGAATTTCGTCGGGCTAGGGCTAGGTTCCGGTATATTTCGAAGCACGCCCGCCGCTCTTCTTGGCGGGCATACGTGTCTTCACTTAACGGGAAGACCCCTTTAGCTGAGGTGTGGAAGCGAGGATTCGGGGCAAGTTCTCGCAGGACCCCCCTCCCGTTATCCAGGAGAAGTGACCGCAATCTTGGACCCCGCGTCGGTGGCGGAATCCTTAGCGACCGCTTTTTCCGAAATCTCTAGCCGGGATGCTGCTCCGCCAGCATTCAATGCACGTCGTGATGTCGCGAAAGGCCGCCGGCTGGACTTTACCTCCAGAGGCGGAGAACCCTTCAACGACAAGTTTACTGTGAGTGAGTTGCGTTCCGCTCTCGCTTCGTGCGCGGACACCGCCCATGGTCCGGACGATGTCCCGTACGTCATGCTTCGACACCTGGGTGAACGAGGGATGACCTTTGTGTTAGATTTGTTCAACAGGATCTGGGTGGAAGGTCTTCTCGCAGACTCCTGGCGAATCGCCTTTCGCAAACCGGGGAGAGATCACTCTACTCCGACCGGTTTCCGCCCAATCTCTCTAACCTCTTGCGTGTGCAAGTTGATGGAGAAATTGGTAAATGTTAGACTAGCCTTTTTCCTGGACAGCGGAGGCCATCTGTCTTCCGCACAGTGCGGCTTCCGCAAGTTCCACTCCGCGTCGGATGCTCTGCTCCGACTGGACAGCACTACGCCACGGTGTTTTTCGATCTGGAGAAGGCCTATGATACCGCATGGCGATACGGTATCATGGAGACTCTCCACACGATGGGGGCGAGGGGACGCCTCCCAATGTTTATATCTGAATTTTTGCGAGATCGTCAATTCCGCGTACGTGTGGGGGGAGCCATCTCCGGCCCAAAGAAGCAGGAAGAGGGTGTCCCACAGGGAAGTGTCCTCAGTGTCACACTCTTTGCCCTGAGCATCAACGGCATCACCTCGGTACTGCCGGAAGATGTTCTCGCCACGCTCTACGTATACGACCTCTCGCTATGCCGAAGCGCACAGGTTTCGGTTTTCTTTGGCCAAGACTAAGGTGGTGCACTTCTGCCGCCATCCACGGCTTCACCCCGACCCAGATTTGTTTCTTAATGGGGTGCGCCTGGATGTGGTTGAGTCGCACCGTTTCTTTGGTCTTGTATTCGACCGACGCATCACCTGGGAGGCTCATATTCGCAGCCTTAGGGTCTCCTGTACCCGCGCCATGGACATTCTCCGTTCCGTGATGTTCAGCGCTTGAGGCGCTGATAGCACTACTGCCCTACTTTTTTATCGATCCTTTGTTCGTTCGAAGCTCGACTACGGATGCGAGTTTTATGCATCCGCAGCCGAGCGTTTATTGCGGAAGGTGGGTTCGATCCACCACACCGGCCTTCGCATTGCGACCGGTGCCTTCCGCACTTTCCCCATTGAGAGCCTGTTGGTCGATGCTGGGGAGATGCCACTCGCTCTGCGCCGCGTGCAGTGCATCACCCGCCTGTACGCGCGAGCCCGGCGCCTCCCTCAGTCGCCAACAGCTCTCACTGCTTCCGCAGCTGATCTCGATGGTGCCTATGCCGCCGAGAGACACCAGTCATACCCTAAGCCCTTTGGGTTTAGGGCCAGGAAACTCCTTCGAGAGGTAGATATAGCTCTCGGGTCGGTGGCGCCCCTGGTTCTGCCCAGGACGCCACCTTGGAGGGTACCACATTTGGCTATTTGTCGCTACACCTCTGCTCCCAAAGCTTGTACGGCGCTGGGAGTATTGCGTTCGACCTTTTTGGAGCACACCTCGTGTCACGCTGGAACCGTGCCAGTGTATACGGATGGCTCCAAGTCCCAAGAGGGGGTTGGCTTCCACGCCGTATCCCTTCTGTTTGAAGTCAGCGGGGCTCTACCAGGCGCTGCGTCTGTCTTCACGGCCGAGCTGGTGGCAATACCCCCGTAAGGGGCGCGGCGATTTGCCATCCTGGCCGCCGTGCTTACGGGATCCAGCGCTCCGTCCGGCCCCAGCTTAGCCTCTCTTCCTTCCTTCAGATAGCCCGATTTCTCCCCTACCTCGTCGCTTTTCATACAACCTCTCCCACAACTTTCTCTGGTCAGCCTCTAATTTCACAGGGTAGAATGCTGACCTTCTTCTCAAGCCAACCCCCCCGGATGGGGGCTGAGGGGGGAGGGGACATTGTTCCCTAACCCCTCAGCTCCGGTTCGGGAGGGGGGTTTTTTAACAACCTGCTTTATCCCCACCCATACCTTCCTCACATCCCTTTTCCTCTCCTCTTCACATTCTATCTGTTTTACGCCGTGTCTAAGGTGGAGCCGCCATGCCGAAGGACTGCCAGGCCACCAGGCGGGAGGGGTGGTCCCAAATGGCGGCGCCTGGCTCTGCCGGGCCTGTAAGCACCTCTTGCAGTGCGGGCTACTGCAAGAGGTGGTGAGCGATTGCGTCCCGTAAAACAAAGAGGGTCACCATGCCCAATGATGAAAAAAAACCCCCAGCTCCCCTTAATTCCCCCTAAAACAACGGAGCCGCCCTCGTGCAGCTCCACAGAAAAGATGGAGGTCTCTCCCCCTGTGCTTGCGCAGGGGACCCTCCATACCTCTTTAACCGGAGAGGAGGCTTACTCCTCTCCTACGCCTACGGGTGTAGGGGACTCCCCCTCACCCCCTTCTCTGGAGGTGCTTTCGGGCACCTCCCTATCTCCAGCGGCGGTCCCTCCTTTGCTTTCTAAGGGGACTGCCAAGAAAGCCAGCAGGCAGCCCATTGCCGACCGCCCCTCGTACAAGCGGCTCGGTAGGGCAAACCCCCTTAGGGGGGAGAGGGAAGCCAGGCCCCTTCGGTCGCTTCCCTCAAAAGACCTGCTGGCAAAAATATTAAACCTTGCCGGGGTCAAGGCCTGTGCCTCCCCACTAAAGACTTATGACGCTGCCAAGGGGACCTGCGATGTCCTGGGAGGGGATGGCCAACTGGAGGCCCCTCCTGTGATAGACATGGTCCTTGAGGAAAACCAGCCTCAGAAGGTAGGGCCTTCCATGGGGGGGAATCCGGGCTCGACGCCAAGCACCGAACCCGAATCCGCCCCTATGCAATGTCCTCATCAAACGGCTGTAGATTCTCAGGCAGTACAAGGAGGGGAGGGATCTCCTCCGGATGATGCCCCTGCGACCACCAGGACCTTCTCCATTTCGGAGAAGGACCTGGCTGAGGCCGGTCCATCTGGCCTGGGGGCTTCTACCGGCGGGGGTGAGAAGCGGGTTCATTCCCCGCCCTCCTCTCCAAAAAAGAAAAGGACCAAAAAGACGAAGAAGACTCGGGGCTCCTCTCAATCCGCGGGGGCTACGGGGACGGATGGGTCTGCTGCCACTTTGGCAAGCGACCAAGCCAAGATCGGCACATCCGGGCCCTCTGCTTTCCCGGGTACGGAGCTCCTGACGATGACAAAGACCAAAAGTGCACAAGGCGGAGCCTCGATGACATCGGGGCCCCTGATTCAGAGGTTACCTGGCGTTTTCGAGCCCGCTGGCTTCAAACGCTTCCTCGTTATTCGCTCCACTGATGGCAGCATGTTGTCCAAGGGCAACATGATCCATCAGAGGAGAGGATTAGCTAGTGCAATTGGTAGAGAGCCGAAGGTAACCCGTTTCTCGGACGGGAGCCTTCTGGCGAATGCGGCGAATCCCGCCGAAGCGGCCAAGATAAATGCTCTTCGGACACTTCATGGCACCCCGGTGAGTGTGACGCCGCACTCTACCATGAACTTTGTAAAAGGAGTAGTTTATGCGAGGGAACTCGTTGACTACTCCATAGAAGACATCACCCTAGAGCTGGCCGACCATGGGGCGGTCAAGGTCGAACGTGTGATGAGAAAACAGGGAGGGGCTTCGAGACCCACCCCTACACTCTTCGTCACGTTCGACTGTGACAAGCTCCCTGAGTCGGTGCGTGCCGGTTGGTACCGCTACCGCGTGAAGGCATTCGTGCCACTGCCGTGGCGGTGCTATTACTGTCACCGCTTCGGCCACACGAATCGATCATGTAGACGTGCAAAATCGGGGTCACCCGAAGTCTGTGTAAATTGCTCCAAGGTCGCACACGATAAGTCCAAATCGTGTGTGGCCAAGTGTGTCAATTGCGGAGAGCCGCACCCTGCTTCTTCGAAGCAATGTGGTGCATATCTCCTTGAGAAAGAAATCCTGGCCGTTCAGGCCCAGGATCGACTCTCATTCCGCGAGGCTAAGGACTTGGTCCTGGCGCGCCCGGCTCTGCCTGGGACGTCATATGCCTCAATAGTTAGAAAAGCACCCTCTGCTCCTGGCCCATCCAGGCCAACGAGCACGGTTGTTTCCGCGCCCATTCGGAGCCCTTCTGCGGGCTCTACTACACCCGGGCGCTCCCCTGGTAGAGCTGGCGGCAAAAAGGTTTCACACCCAGCCCCGGCTAAAACCAGGGCTCCCCCCTCTTTCCCCAGCGTGACCGTTTCCCGTAAGGAGAAACGGCCACGCGCCTCCACAGAGTCGTTAGACTCACAGGAGGCAACACCCCTGAAGATGGTCGCTAGGCCATCTTCCGGGGTTCCTAAAGCTGTTCCCCGAAAGGAGGACAGCAACAAAGGAGCTTCGGCACCTTCGCCCACGCCCCGAGGTGGAGCGAGTGGCTCGGAGACGGTGGTTCCTCGAAAAGAGGGCCCCCCGCCTCCCAAGCCGCAACGCCCGCCTAAGGTTTCGAGGCGGAGGGAGGAAAAGACGCATGGCGAGCCCAACCTCCCCCAATAAGTCCTCGAAGGCGACAACGCCTTCAGCGCTTTGTCCGGCCAACAGCGCCCGGGGTTCTGCCCCCGGGAAGCGTACGGCCATTCCCGTGAGGGTCTTCAATTCGAGGAGGGCCCCCGCGTCTCCTCCGAGCTAGGCCTGGAGGGCATATTCCTTCAATGGAATTGCCGTGGACTCCGGGCCAACTGGGAGGAGCTGCGGAGGCTCGTCTCGTCCCGTTCCCCGTTAGCTATTTTTTTGCAGGAGACCATGCTAGGCGCGTGCCCGCTGCCTGCCCTGCCGGGGTATAAGGGTCTTGCGACCCCACCACCGCGGGATGGCCGGGCTGGGGGATGCGCGGTTTACACCCGGCATGATGTCTCCGTTCTTCCTTTCTCTTTAGATACCTCCTTTCAGGCAGTGGCTGTGCAGCTGCACCTGGATAGGAGGTATACTATCATTTCTGCGTACATTCCACCGTCAGCTGACTTCGACGCGGGGGACTTCCGCCGCGTCGTGGCACGGTTGCCGAGGCCCTATCTCTTGCTTGGAGATCTGAACGGCAGGCATCCTCTCTGGGGAGATTACTCCATAAATCCCAGGGGACAAGTCGTTGCCGATCTGATCGAAGAGCTTGAGATGGGTGTCCTAAACGTGGATGAGTTTACGCATCACTGTCCGAGAACCGCTTCATTTTCTTGCCTTGACCTATCTTTGTGCTCTTCGGATGCACAGCCTGATTTTGATTGGGGGGTGGTTGATGACCTCCATGGTAGTGATCACTTTCCCATTCAAATATCCTTTTCAGGGCAACTGCCGCCTGAGAGACCACCTCGGTGGTGCTTGGCGCGGGCGCGGTGGCCTGCATTTCAGGAAATGACTGAATTCTCTATCTCAGTCGAGGAGTTTAGGTCGGTAGATGAGGCCGTTGAGTTCTTCTCCGGCAACCTCATCGCCGTGGGCCTGACTACTATTCCTAGGACGTCTGGCCGTTTTGCACACCGACCACTCCCATGGTGGTCGGCCGAGTGTGAGACGGCCCTCAAACAGAAGCGTTATGCCTACATGCGCTATAAGCGCCGCCCGAATGATTTCACTGTCGCTGAATTTCGTCGGGCTAGGGCTAGGTTCCGGTATGTTTCGAAGCACGCCCGCCGCTCTTCTTGGCGGGCATACGTGTCTTCACTTAACGGGAAGACCCCTTTAGCTGAGGTGTGGAAGCGAGTCAAAAGGATTCGGGGCAGGTTCTCGCAGGACCCCCCTCCTGTTCTCCAGGAGAATGGGACCGCAATCTCGGACCCCGCGTCCGTGGCGGAATCCTTAGCGACCGCTTTTTCCGCATTCTCTAGCCGTGATGCTGCTCCGCCAGCATTCAATGCACGTCGTGATGTCGCGGAAGGCCACCGGCTGGACTTTACCTCCAGAGGCGGAGAACCCTTCAACGACAAGTTTACTGTGAGTGAGTTGCGTTCCGCTCTCGCTTCGTGCGCGGACACCGCCCATGGTCCGGACGATGTCCCGTACTCCATGCTTCGACACCTGGGTGAGCGAGGCATGGCCTTTCTGTTAGATTTGTTCAACAGGATCTGGGTGGAGGGTCTTCTCCCAGACTCCTGGCGAATCGCTACTGTGCTCGCCTTTCGCAAGCCGGGGAGAGATCACTCTACTCCGACCGGTTTCCGTCCAATCTCTCTAACCTCTTGCGTGTGCAAGTTGATGGAGAAATTGGTAAATGTTAGATTAGCCTATTTCCTGGACAGCGGAGGCCATCTGTCTTCTGCACAGTGCGGCTTCCGTAAGTTCCACTCCACGTCGGATGCTCTGCTCCGAATGGAAAATGCCGTCTGCGAGGCTTTCCTTCGTAGACAGCACTACGCCACGGTGTTTTTTGATCTGGAGAAGGCCTATGATACCGCATGGCGATACGGTATCATGGAGACTCTCCACACGATGGGGGCGAGGGGACGCCTCCCAATGTTTATATCTGAATTTTTGCGAGATCGTCGATTCCGCGTACGGGTGGGGGGAGCCCTCTCTGCCCCAAAGGAGCAGGAAGAGGGTGTCCCGCAGGGAAGTGTCCTCAGTGTCACACTCTTTGCCCTGAGCATCAACGGCATCACCTCGGTTCTGCCAGAAGATGTTCTCGCTACGCTCTACGTGGACGACCTTTCGATCTCTTTTGGCGCGGCCCAGATGCCAACTCTGGAGCGTCGACTCCAACAGGCATTGAACCGCGTCTCTCGCTATGCCGAAGCGCACAGGTTTCGGTTCTCTTTGGCCAAGACTAAGGTGGTGCACTTCTGCCGCCATCCACGGCTTCACCCCGACCCAGATTTGTTTCTTAATGGGGTGCGCCTGGATGTGGTTGAGTCGCACCGTTTCCTTGGTCTTGTATTCGACCGACGCCTCACCTGGGAGGCTCATATTCGCAGCCTTAGGGTCTCTTGTACCCGCGCCATGGACATTCTCCGTTCCGTGACGTTCAGCGCTTGGGGCGCTGATAGGGCTACCGCCTTACTTTTTTATCGATCCTTTGTTCGCTCGAAGCTCGACTACGGATGCGAGTTTTATGCATCCGCAGCCGAGCGTTTATTGCGGAAGGTGGATTCAATCCACCACACCGGCCTTCGCCTTGCGACCGGTGCCTTCCGCACTTCCCCCATTGAGAGCCTGTTGGTCGAAGCTGGGGAGATGCCACTCGCTCTGCGCCGCGTGCAGTGCATCACTCGCCTGTACGCGCGAGCCCGGCGCCTCCCTCACTCGCCAACAGCTCTCACTGCATCCGCAGCTGATCTCGATGGTGCCTATGCCGCTGAGAGACGCCAGTCATACCCTAAGCCCTTTGGGTTTAGGGCCAGGAAACTCCTTCGAGAGGTAGATATAGCTCTCGGGCCGGTGGCGCCCCTGGTTCTGCCCAGGACGCCACCCTGGAGGGTACCACATTTGGCTATTTGTCGCCACGCCTCTGCTCCCAAAGCTTGTACTGCGCCGGGAGTATTGCGTTCGACCTTTTTGGAGCACACATCGTGTCACGCTGGTACCGTGCCAGTGTATACGGATGGCTCCAAGTCCCAAGAGGGGGTCGGCTTCCACGCCGTATCCCCTCTGTTTGAAGTCAGCGGGGCTCTACCAGGCGCTGCGTCTGTCTTCGCGGCCGAGCTGGTGGCAATACACCACTCGGTCCTAGAGATTACGCGACGTGCCCGGTTCGGAGACCGGATTGTGATCTATAGCGACTCACAAAGCGCCCTGAGTGCTCTCGGGGCATTGGAATCTCCGCATCCCCTGGTTCGCGATATCCGTGACGCCACGGTTTTGGCGAGCCGGGCAGATGTCGAGATTATCTTCTGCTGGGTTCCTGGACATGTAGGAATTGCGGGGAATGAGCGCGCCAAAGAGTCCGCGAGGACTCTGCGACCGGACCAGCGTTTCGCTCTTCCTCATACTGACTACATGGCAGGAATACGGGCAGTTCTTCGGACTGCTTGGCAAAGAAGATGGGAGACGGTCGAGGGGAACTTAAAGTTGCGTGCCATTGCGCCGCGACTGTTCCCATGGACCTATCCCCCAATGCCGCGGCGGCTTCAGGTTGCTTTCTGTCGTCTTCGAATCGGACACACTCGTGTGACGCATCGCTACTTGATGGAGCGCTCGCCTGCGCCCTATTGCAACGACTGCGTCGTCGCCCAGACTGTTCGGCACATTCTTGTCGAATGTCCCAGTCTGGGTGTTCTTCACGCACGATACCTGTCCCGGTACCGGGATGGGCGGGGTCGCTACCGCCTGTCCCTTGTGCTCAGGACGAGTGCGTGCACATTGACTGGTGGACTTGTTGACTTTTTGGGGGAGGCCGGCCTTCTCCCTTTCATTTAACCAGGTTTAATTGTTGTTTTTGTTATTGTTGTTTCCTGTTCAATTTTTTAAAGTAGCCTAGAACTAGGCTGTTTGTTTACGGCGACTTATGCCTAAGTCGGCAGTCGCCAGATAGCCCCTTAAATAAAAAAAAATAAAAAAAATTCAACGCCTCAATAACTTCCTTCATTGTGACTTCTTGTATCGGTCCCTCCACTGCCCGCTCCTCCTCAATTTCATTTTCATTCTCGTCATTTAAAAGATGTTCAAAATATGACTCCCATCTCTCTGCCACCTCATCTTCATCAACTTTAATCGTTCCATCATCATCCCTTATGTAGTTACTACCGGTGATGTCCTTTTTCTCCTTTTTCATTTGTTTGGCAATTCTAAACATCTTTTGTTTTCCATCTGCTCTATCTAGATCTCTACTCCTATCCTGCCATGCTGCTCTCTTTGCCATTGCTACTTCTCGTCGTGCTTCTCTACATTTTTCTCTATATAACTGCCGATCTTCAAAGCTCTGCATCCGTTGCCACTGCTTGAATGTACTTTTCGCTTAATTTCTGTTGAACTGTTTCATTCCACCACCATGTTTCTCTTCTCTTTCCTCTTTTGCCAGTTGTCATACCGCACACTTCCACTCCTGTTTCCATTATGTTCTTCTCCAGTTTCTGCCAGTTTGTAGTATCATTATTATTCCCACCTTGTTTAATTCTGTCTGTAAACTCATCCTCAAATTTCTATCTTGTATCTTCATCCTTAAGTTTCCACATTTTTATCTTCTTGATAGCAACTATTTGTCCATCTGCTCTCACTGGCCTGTGCTGTGTTAAACACGCCTCACCAGGGATAGCTTTACAATCCGTAACCTTCAGTCCTCTTCTTTTCCTTACAAGAATGAGATCAATTGAGTCTGTGCATCTCCACTCTTATGTTATGTACTTTTCCCTGTCCTTAAAATATGTGTTTACTATTCTCAATTGTTGATTTTTACAAATATCCAGCACCTTTCTTCCCTCCTGGTTTTGAGCTCCAAAGCAGTGTTGGCCCATTATTTCTATCTGTTCCGATATGCCCATTGATATCACCAGCAGCAATCATTCCTTCAGATTCAGGTACTCGAGCTATCTCTTCTTCAAAAACTTTCCCAGATTGTTCTTTTTCTTGAGCCGAGCACCCAATCTGCGGCGCATACATAGAAACAATGTGATCTACCACCACCTTTCCTAGCACGATCTTTACCTTCATCACTCTATTCATATATCTCACTATTTCGATGACATTATCCACCAGCTCTTGTTTGACAAATATCCCAACTCCTATTCGTTTCCGCTGTACCAGAACTTGTCCTTTTGGTTACTTGTACCAATTCTAGTCGTGCCGCAGTTCTTATAGCGCACCTCTTGGACACAGCACACATCCATTCTTCTCTTAGCCAACATTTCCACCACCTCTCACCCTCTGCCCAACAAAGTTCCCACATTTACTATGCACACCTTTACCTCTCCTTCCTGTCTTCTTGCGTGTGCTCGGCTTTCCTCCCTGGAAATTCCTACCACCCCTCTCCCATTCAAGGGCTGCCAGGTACTAGGGGCCGTTGCGTTGGTGTCCACTATTTATATCGTGGCCTTCCTGGCCGCCGTGCTGACGGGACTCAGCGCCCCGTCCGGCCCCAGCTTAGCCTCTTCTTTCAGACAGCCTGTGTTTCTCCCCTGCTTCCTCACTTCCCCTACAACTTTCTCTGGTCGGCCTCTAATTTCAAAGGGTAGATGATGACCACTTTCTTCTCAGCCAACTATCCAAGATCGGAGCTGAGCGGGAAAGGAACAATGTTTCCTAACCCCTGACTGGTTTGGAATGGTGGGTTTTTAACAACCTCTTCATCCCCCCCCACCCATACCTTCCTCACATCCCCTTTCTTTATCACTTCACTATCTATCTTTTTACGCCGTGACAAGGTGGAGCCGCCATGCCGAAAGGCTACCAGGTCACCAGGTGGGAGGAGTGGCCTAAAATAGCGGCACCTGGCTCTACCAGCCCTGTACGCACTCCTCACAGAGCGGGCTACTGCGGGGATGATTAGCGTTTGCTTCCCATACAACGAATAAAGTCTCCATGCCCGATGATGTAAAAAATTAAACTTCCCCGTTCCCCTTCATCAGAGACGGAGCCACCTTCGGGCAGCTCCGAGAAAATGGAGGTCCCCCCCCCCCTGTGCTTTCGCAGGGGGCCCTCCAAAACTCTTCAACCGGAAAGGAGGCTTCCTCCTCTCCTTTGCCTACAGGTGTAGGGCACTCCCCCTCACCCCCTTCTCTGGAGGTGCCCTCGGATGCCTTCCTTTTTCCAGTGGCAGTCCCCCTTTTACTTTCTAAGGGGACTGCCAAGAAAGGCAGGCCGCCTATAATTAACCTCTCTCGGTGGGAGAGGAACGACAGGGCCCGTCGGCCTCTTCCCTCCAAAGACCTGCAGCCTCGAATTTTGAGCCTAGAGGTGGTCACTGTATGTGCCCCCTCTCTTACCCGACTACAGACGATGAGACCTATGATGTCCTGGGGGGGAAGGCCACATGGGGGCCCCCCTGAGGCCTTGCAGCCCCAGACGGTAGAACCCTCCATGGGGGCGAACCTGCGCTCGGTGCCAAGCACCGAACCCAGTGCGAGGTTTTCCTCAGACGGCTCGGGTCTCCAAGACTTTAAAAGGAGAGGAGGGATCTCTTTCTGTGGCTGTTGCCCCAATGGCAGCCAAGACCTTCTCCATCTCGGAGAAGGATCTTGCCGAGGCCGGTCCATCTGGCCTGGGGTCTCCTGCCGGCGGAGGAGAGAAGAGGGTTCATTCCCCGCATTCCTCCCGTAAAAATAAAAGACTCGGGGTTCCTCTCCATCTGCGGGGGCCGCGGAGACGGATGGGTCTGCTGCCGTTTCGGTGAGCGAACAGGCCAAGATCGGCAAGTCCGGCCCCGTTGCTCCACCGGTTGAGTTCCAGACGAAGACCATAAGTCCGCAGAGCGGAGCCTCGATTACTTCGGGGCCCCTCATTCAGAGGCTACCTGGCGTTTTCGAGCCCACTGGCTTCATACGCTCCACTGATGGCTAAGGGCAACATGATCCATCAGAGGAGAGCGTTAGCTAGCGGTATTGGTTGAGAGCCGAAGGTGACCAGTTTCTCGGAGGGTATCCTTCTAGCGAATGCGTCGAACCCCTCCGAGGCGGGTATGATTAGTGCCCTTCGGAAACTATATGGCACGCGAGGGAACTCGTGGACTACCCCATAGATAACATCACTTTAGAGCTGGCAAAGTGATGAGAAAACAGGGAGGGGCCCCGAGACCCACCACTACACTCTTCATCACGTTCGACGGTTATAATCTCCCTGAGTCGGTGCGTGCCGGTTGGTATCGCTACTGCGTGAAGACATTCGTGCCACTGCCCCGAGGTGCTATTACTGTCACCGCTCGGACATACTAATCGCTCCTGTAGACTTGCAAAGTCGGGGTTACCTGAAGTCTGTGTTAGTTGCTCCAAGGCCGCACACGATAAGTCCAAATCGTCTGCGACCAAGTGTGTCAATTCCGGAGAGCCGCACCCCGCTTCCTCGAATCAATGTGGTGCGTATCTCCTTGAGAAGGAAATCCTGGCCGCTCAGGATCGTCTCTAATTTCGCGAGGCTAAGGACATGGTCCTGGCGTGCCCGGCGCTGCCCGGGACGTCCTTTGCCTCAATGTTGAAAAGACGCTGCTCCTGGCCTACGAGCACGGTGGTTTCAGTGCCCATTCGGAACCCTTCTGCCGGTTCTACCCACCACGGGCGCGTCCCTGGTAAAGCTGGCGGCACAAAGGGTTCACACCCAGCCCCGGCTGAAACCAGGGTTCTCCTCCCTTCCCCCAACGTGATTGTTTCGCGTAAGCCGAGCGCCTCCACCGAGACGTTAGATTCACAGTAGCTAACACCCCTGAAGAGTGCCGTGAGGCCATCTTCCAGGGTTCCTAAAGCTGCCCCCCGAAAGGAGGACGGCACTAAAGGAGCTTCGTCTCCTTCGCCCATACCCAGTGGTGGGCTGGGTGGCTCGGATAGGGTGGATCATCTAAAAGAGGGACAGCTGCCTCGCTCGCCTAAGGTTCCGAGGCGGAGAGAGGAAAAGACTCTCATGGCGAGCCAAATCTCCCCCGATAAGTCCTCGAAGGCGACAACGCCTTCAGCGCTTTGTCCGGCTAACAGCGTACGGCCATTCCCGTGAGGGTCTTCCGTTCGTAGAGGGCCCCCGCTTTTCCTACGAGCTAGGCCTGGAGGGCATATTCCTCCAAAGAAATTGCCGCAGACTCCGGGCCAACTGGGAGGAGTTACGGAGGCTCGTCTCGTCCCGTCCCGTTCCCCGCTAGCTATCTTTTTGTAAGAGACCATGATGGGTGCGTGCCCCTTGCCCACCGTCCCGCGGTATAAGGATTTTGCAACCTCACCACCATGGGATGTGGGCCGAGCAGGAGGATGCGCCATTTACACCCAGCATGATGTCTCCGTTCTTCACTTCGCTTTAGATACCTCCTCTCAGGTAGTAGCTGTTCAGCTGAACCTGGATAGGAGGTATACTGTTATTTCCGCGTACATTCCACCGTCAGCCGACTTCGACGCGAGGGACTTCTGCCGCGACCTGATCAACGAGCTGGTGTTGGGTGTCCTAAATGTGGATGAGTTTACGCATCACTGCCCGAGAACCACTTCATTTTCCTGTCTCGATCTATCTTTGTGCTCTCCGGATGCACAGCCTGATTTTGGGTGGGGGGTAGTCGATGACCTCCATGCTAGTGATCACTTTCACATTCAAATATCATTTTCTGGGCAGCTGTCGCCCGAGAGTCCACCCCGATGGTGCTTGGCGCGGTGGTCCGCATTTAGGGAAATGGCTGATGTCTTTCTCTCACTCGAGGAGCTTAGGTCGGTAGATGAGGCCGTTGAGTTCTTCTCCGGCAACCTCAATGCCGTGGGCCTAACTACTATTCCTAGAACGTTTGGCTGTTTTGCACGCCAACCACTCTTGTGGTGGTCAGCAAAGTGTGAGATGTCCCTCAAACAGAAGCGTTATGCCTACATGCTCTATAAGCGCTGTCGGTCAATTTCGTCGAGCTAGGGCTAGGTTCCGGTATATTTCGAAGCACGCCCGACTCTCTTCTTGGCGGGCATACGTGTTTTCACTTAACGGGAAGACCCCTCTAGTAGAGGTGTGGAGGCGAGTCAAAAAGATTCGGGGCAAGTTCTCCACGAGAATGGAACCGCATTCTCGGACCTTGCGACCGCTTTCTCCGCATTCAATGCGCGTCGTGATGTCGCAGAAGGCCACTGACTGGACCTGACCTCCAGAGTCGCAGAACCCTTCAACAACAGGCTTACTTTGAGTGAGCTCCGTTCCGCTCTGACGTCGTGCGTGGACAACGGCCCTGGTCCGGACGATGTCCCGTACGTCATGCTTCGACATCTGGGTGAGCGAGGCGTGGCCTTTCTGTTAGATTTGTTCAACAGTATATGGGTAGAGGGTATCCTCCCAGATTCCTGGCGAATCGCTTCTGTGCTCGCTTTTCGCAAACCGGGGAGAGATCACTCTACCCCGGCCGGTTTCCGCCCAATCTCCCTAACCTCTTGCGTGTGCAAGTTGATGGAGAAATTGGTAAATGTTAGATTAGCCTTTTTTTCTGGACAGCGAGGCCATCTGTCTTCTGCACAGTGTGGCTTCCGCAAGTTGCACTCCACGTCGGATGCTCTGCTCCGACTGGAAAATGCCGTCTGCGAGGCCTTCCTTCGTAGACAGCACTACGCCACGGTGTTTTTCGATCGATCTGGAGAACGCCCATGATACTGCATGGTGATACGGTATCATGGAGACTCTCCACACGATGAGGGTGAGGGGACGCCTCCTAATCTTTATATCTGAATTTTTGCGAGATCGTCGATTCCGCATACGGGTGGGGTGAAGCCCTCTCTAGCCCAATGGAGTAGGAAGAGGATGTCCCGCAGGGAAGTGTCCTCACTGTCACACTCTTTACCCTGAGCATCAACGGCATCACCTCGGTGCTGCCGGCAGATGTTCTCGCTACGCTCTACGTGGACGACTTATCGATCTCTTTTGGCGCGGCCCAGATGCCAACCATGAAACGTCGACTCCAACAGGCATTGAACCGCGTCTCTCGCTATGCCGAAGCGCACAGGTTCCGGTTTTCCTTGACCAAAACTAAGTTGGTGCATTTCTGCCGCCATCCACGGCTCCACCCTGACCCAGACTTGTTTCTCAACAGGGTACGCCTGGAAGTGGTTGAATTGCACCGTTTCCTTTGTCTTGTATTCGACCGACGCCTCACCTGGGAGGCTCATATTCGCAGCCTTAGGGTTTCTTGTACTCGCGCCACGGATATTCTCCGTTTCGTAACGTTCAGCGCTTGGGGTGCTGATAGGGCTACTGCCTTACTTTTTTATCGATCCTTTGTCCGTTCGAAGCTCGACTATGGATGTGAGTTTTAGGCATCCGCAGCTGAGCGTGTATTGCGGAAGGTAGATTCGATCCACCACACCGGCCTTCGCCTGGCGACTGGTGCTTTCCGCGCTTCCCCCATTGAGAGCCTACTTGTCGATGCTGGGCAGATGCCACTCGCTCTGCGCCATGCACAGTGCATTATTCGCCTGTAAGCGCGAGGCCGTCGCCTCCCTCGGTCGCCAACAGCTCTCACTGAATCCGCAGCTGATTTCGACGGTGCCTATGCCGCCGAGAGACGCCAGTCATACCCTAAGCTATTTGGTTTTAGGGCTAGGAAACTCCTTCGAGAGCTAGGTATAGATCTCGGGCCGGTGGCGCCTATGGTTCTGCATAGGACGCCACCCTGTAGGATACCACCTGTGGCTATTTGTCGCCACGCCTCTGCCCCCAAAGCTTGTACAGCGCCGGGAGTATTGCGTTCGGCCTTTTTGGAGCACACCTCTTGTCACGCTGAAACCGTGCCAGTGTATACAGATGGCTCAAGAGGGGGTCAATTTCCACGCCGTATCCCCTATGTTTGAAGTCATCGGGGTTCTGCCAGGCGTTCCGTCTGTCTTCACGGCCGAACTGGTGGCAATACACCACTCGGTACGGGAGATTATGCACGTGCCCGGTTCGAAGACCGGATTGTGATTTATAGCGACTCACAAAGCGCCCTGAGTGCTCTCGGGCTATTGTAATCTCCGCACCCTCTAGTTCGTGATATCCGTGACGCCACGGTGTTGGCAAGCCAGGCGGATGTCGAGACTATCTTCTGCCTGGTTCCTGGATATGTAGGAATTGCTCGGAATAACGGCGTTGTCCCCCAGACTTCTCGGCCCATTCTTGTTGAATGTCCCAGTCTGGGTGATCTTCGCGTTCCTTGTACTCGCGATGGGTTCGTCCACACTGACTTGTGCCTTTACGTCTTTTTGTAGTAGGTTGGCCTCCTCCACTTTATTTAACTTTTTTTCGTTCATTTTGTAGGTCGCATGTTCCTGCTCCGAAGAGAGGCGGGCCACCCCCGACGCCGGAGCTTGTTTCCTTCTTGTCTTCTTGCTATTTCTCGTTATTTGTTTTCTAATATAGCCTAGTAGTAGGCCGTGTGGTGCACGGTGACTTATGCCCAAGTAGGTAGTCGCCTGATGTTTTCCCACAATGAAGAAAAATTTTAGAAATCTTTGAATCGGGCTCACTCACAGGACGCACCGCTATTTGATGAAGCGCTCGTCTGCATCTTTCTGCGACGATTGTGTTGTCCCTCAGACTGTTCCGCACATTTTTGTTGAGTGTCCCAGTCGGGGGGGGGGGGCTTAAGGCACATTACCTGTCCCAATATCGGGACCAGCAGGGTCGCTACTGCTTCTCCTTAGTACAAGGTGTACACAGTCCTTGACTTTATGGAAAAAGCTGACCTCTTGTACTTTTTGTTTGTTGGTGGATGCATTCTCTCGTGTCGGAAGGGCTTATGTTTCTCTTGTCGCATTCATTTATTTTTATTTTTTCTGCTTTGTTTCTTTTTTGTTTTGTTTTTCTCCTGTCTTTTAACTTTTAATATAGCCTAATTAAAAGGCCGAATCGAATTGCGGCACCTATGCCCTTGGTCGCAGTCGTCAGATAGTCGCCTCTTGAAGGAAAAATACCTGGAAATAATCCTTTGCTACACCTTAAACCTGGAAGAATAACCTGCTCTTCCGGCCTCACTGTACCCTGCAAGGTGAGTCAGGTGTAGCATGGGAGAGCATGCACCTGACGTCTGGAAGATTGCATTCCATTCTGGCCTCAAAGCCAGAATAGAATGGTTTATCAGTCGTTATAATATATCTTCCACACATTTTCACTTCATCTACCCCAACCAATTTCCTTGCCAATCTCTCCTTCAAACTTTGTGAAGGAGATGGCCTCGTGCTCGCTTTTATTTAAAAAAAAAAGCTCCTGGCTCTTAGGTGTCTTGGGTCAGGTATTCCTCTCGAGATTCGGATGCGTCGGGTCATAAGCGAGGAAATCCATTTCGGACATTTCACTAACAAACAAAACAATATTAGAAATAGACTAAATATAGAAGCTGCCTTAAAGTTACAACTAACATCCATAATTCCAAATATTACGGCCTATTGTGGTAAGAAGCACACACACCTAAGTCGCTAACTTTTAATGTTTTTGCTTTTAGAAGTGTAATATTTGAACCACTAAATTCTGAAAATCATTAGTAAATTTTTTGCACAGTTATACTAATGTTTATTGCCAGCATGAGTATGATTATAAATATAGGTTAAGTTCCGCAATTTCTTCACTCACCTATAGTAGTCCGCGAGTACACAAAGGTTAAGAAATCCTGATGTAGAGTATCTATGCTCTTTTTACGAGCTCGTTCATTGCCCGTTAAATGATGCCTTCCTTCTAGTATTTAAATTTGAATGTTTGAACCACTAAATTCTGAAAATCAGTAGTAAATTTTTTGCACAGTTATACTAATGTTTATTGCCAGCATGAGTATGATTATAAATATAGGTTAAGTTCCGCAATTTCTTCACTCACCTATAGTAGTCCGCGAGTACACAAAGGTTAAGAAATCCTGATGTAGAGTATCTATGCTCTTTTTACGAGCTCGTTCATTGCCCGTTAAATGATGCCTTCCTTCTAGTATTTAAATTTGAATGTTTGCCTCAGTAGTTGTTCTACCCCAGTTGTCCTGATAACTGAACATTCTTTGTTGTTTTACAAGTTTCCATTTATAATCAAATGCGTTGTAAAGAAAATAAAGGATTCGTCTTGTTGTACAGGACCCAGCTGAGCCCGGTGAAAGTCGTACGATCAGCCTCCGAAACGCATTTGTAGCTGGTAAAGGTCGTCTTCTTCTAGCAGCCGATTATAGTCAACTAGAATTACGTATTTTGGCTCACTTGTCCTCGGATGAGGGACTTCTTGCTGCTTTGAATGGAGGAGAAGACGTTTTCAAGAGTATTGCAGCGAGGATTCATTCGGTCTTAGTCTCTGACATCAGTGATGCTTTGAGACAAGAAGCAAAACAAGTTAGTTAACAACCGCCACATTTTGAAGTTGAGGCTGGATTTTTCAGTACATCAAATACCTCATGAAGTCATTAGTAAAGAATCAGGAGGTTGCCAAGCTCAATGCACGTTGTAACATAAAATATTGCCTTTCAGATTTGCTATGGTATTATCTACGGAATGAGTGATAACACTTTAGCAGAGCAGTTGGGAATCAGTGAGACAGCGGCGCACGAATTTGTAGCAAAGTTTCATAAGCGTTTTCCTCGTATTCGCGAGTTCGTGAAGAAAACTCTAGATGAGGCCAGAGAACGGGGTTTCGTCGTCACCTTTGATGGCAGGAGGAGGTTCTTGCCTGCCCTTCTATCGTCGTCTTCTCCTTCGCTTTGGGAAAAAGGTATTGAGAGCTTTAATTCCTTCAGTACACTGCTATGCTCCTCTCAAGCCCGCCCCACTCCCACCCCCACTAACAAAACACCCGAAACAACCTCCGCCGCCTTCTATACCCAATTACTCGATAAAATATCCATAATCCAACCTAACCAGATCACTATCAAACACATCCACTTTGCCTGCAATTGATACCAGAATGAATTGTTTCGCCTGGTCATTGCCCAAATTAGCGACACCCCATCACTGGCTTAAATTGAACTCTGAGGGAGCTTGGGAAAGTCGTTGGTGCGTTTCCTCTCAGCATTCCTTATTCTCCACAACAACCCTCTGTCTTGACCAGCTACCTCATGCCGTGTCAGAAGAGAGGTCTTTGGAACCTTTATAAACAACGTCCGCAAGAGACCAGCCTTGAAGGGACCTAGACCACTGAAGAGCCAGCTGACCAAGATGTCAAAGTCGAGCGTGTGAGGATAAAAGAAAGGACGGTGGCTCGAGACTCACCCCTGCAATCTTCGTGGCGTTCGAACTTGACAGGCTCCCTGAATCAGTCAGTGCGTGCTGGTTGGTATCACTAATGCGGGAAGGCATTTGTGTCACTGGCAGAGAGGGGTTACTACTGCCTCTTCTTCGACCATAGGAATCGTTCATGCACACATAAGAATTCGGGTTTACCCGAACTCTCGGTAAGTTGCTCCAAGGCTGTACACAATAAATCTTATCGTGTATGGCCAAGTGTGTCAATTTCGGAGGGCCGCACCCTTCTTCCTCGAAGCTATGTGGTGCGTATATCGTGGAAACTGAAATCTTGGCCGTTAAGGCTGCGGATCGTCTCACCTTTCATGAGGCTAAGGCCTTGGTCATGGCGCACCCAACAATACATGGCACGTTCAATGCTTCAATAGTTAAAAAATCAGCCTCTGCTCCTTGCCCCTTTAGGCCTACGTTTACGGTCGCTTCGGCGCCTCTGATTTTTGGCAGGACGCCACCCTGCTGCCAAAGCTTCCATAGCGCCGGGAGTATTGTGATCAGCCTTTTTGGAGCACACCGTGTCATGCTGGATCTTTGCCAGTGTATACGGATGTCTCCAAGTCCCAGGAGGGGATCGGTTTCCACGCTGTATCCCTTTTCTTTGAAGTTAGCGGGCCTATACGAGGCGCTGCGTCTCTCTTCACGACCGACCTGGTTGCACTACACCCCTCGGTACGAGAGATAACGTGCTGTGCCCAGTTCGGAGACCGGATTGTGATTTATAGTGACTCACAAAGCGCCCAGAGTGCTCGGAGCATTGGAATCACCACAGTCCCTGGGTCGCGGTATCCGTGACACTGCCTTTGCCGCGAGTCGGCCGGATGTTGAGATTATTTTATGGTAGATTCCTGGACATGTGAAAAGTGTGGGAACTGAGGGCGCAAAAGAGTTCGCGAGGACTAGGCAACCAGACCAACGTTTCGCTCTTCCTCACACCGATTACATGGTATCCAGGCTCCTTGGCAAAGAAGATTGGACACGGTCGAAGGGAACTTAAAGTTGCGTGCCATGGACCTACCCTCTAATCCCGCGACGGCTTCAGGTCGCTTCCTGTCGTCTTCGAATTGGGCGTATCGCCATTTGATGGAGCGCTCGCCCGCACTTTATTTCGATGACTGCGTCGTTCCACAGACTGCGGCACATTCTTGTTGAATGTCCCAGTCTGGATGATCTTCGCGCACGTTACCTCTCCCGGTACCGGTACGAGCGTGGTTTCTACTACTTGTCCCTTGTGCTCTGGACTGGTTCATGAACACAAACCTGTGGACTTGTTGAAGTAGGCTGCCTTCCTCCATTTTATTTGAACTTTGTTGAGCTCATGTTCGGAGACTGAAGAGAGGTAGGTAGGCTTCCCCCTGACGCCAGAGCTGCATCCTTCTTTCGTTTTGTTTGTTTTTATTTTTATATATCCTAGTGATGTGCTAAAATTAACTATGGCGACTTATGCCCTCTTTGCAGTTTCTAGATGTGCGTTATAAAGAAAAAAAATCCGGCAGCAGCGTTGATGCCTTTCATTCATAGGGTGAGTAAACAGTTGATGATGATGAGGTCTCATTTCTCTCTTTCATGACAATGACGCGTGTCACTGCCCAGCCAATTTTGGAGGCACTGGGATTGCAATGAAGTTTTTTCACCTTTTAAATTCTTTGATTCATTTTGCAGAGTTTGAGAGGTGAATGTGCCCGTCCTTGTCCATTTCACCTCTTAATATCCAACAGGAGAATTCATCTATCATACCCCTGCTTTCACCACGAAGTGAAATTGCACATTGGTTACACCAGTTTGCTATTTTTTCTCGGTTAATATAATAGATTAGTGGAGGGTGGAGGTCGGTATGACATGAATTAATTCCGATGTGTTTCCAGGACAGAGCGAGCGCCAAGCCATTAACACGCGCATTCAAGGTTCAGCCGCGGATCTGGTCAAGAAGGCCATGATCGCTATTCAAAGTAACTTGCAAGAGACCTTCCCGGACGCTCCTCTCTCCTTGACGCAGACCCTTCAAAGGGGACAGGTCTTATCGGGAGCCTACCTCGTTCTTCAGCTACATGATGAACTTATCTACGAAGTAAGAATCGTGACGTTTTGCGCTAAGAGTTCAGAAATTAGCGACAGGATTCGAAATTGCGTTTGGATCCGTCACGTTTTTCTGATTTCACTGCCTAGAGAACGGGAGGGTTTCTGTTCACAATTGTACTGCCCTTACTTTTCGTTCGGGGGGGCGGGGTCTTGAATGCATCCTCCTTATCCCAAATCAAGTTCCTCCCATTGCATTCAAATACAGTATTCATCAAACTTACTCAACTAGAAAAAAAAAGGTTTTGATAAACTCAGGCTGGTGCAAAGAATTAGTATGACAATAATAGACAAGTAAACCCTTTGGCACTGTGCCAGGCACTTATTCATCAATATCATGCACTGCACCAGATACCAACTGCAAAAATTGCTTTCTATCTTCCTCACAGGCTAACATGAACAAGTAAAACGAATAGAAAATTCATAATTTTCCACTATATAAGGCAGAGTCCCACGGGAATCAATACCCCCCCCCCCCTCCGCCCTCTTTAACCTCATTCCAATCGAAACATAACACTCTTCAGCTACGCGGGTGCACTGACCATACTCGTGAAGGTCCCAACCCTGAACATACTAAACCACAAATCAATCTACTCGAAAGCAAACGGGCACTATCATACAGCACTACGCAAAAATTAGTAACAGAACACCAAACATCTCACACATTACACAAATAAACACACTCACCCTCAATAGACAGTTTCCTACTAAATTGGTATCCCAGGATATAAAGCAGTCCTCTTGCTATCCAAGAGGAATAGACACCATACAAATCTCCAACCACTCCATATCTACCCAAATGCTACGCATCTTCAAGGCTAATAAACCATCCCCTAACTGCATCATACCACTCCAAAACCATGAAACGTCTCGTGGTAAACAAAAACCGCGCATGCAAATAGATTCTTCCCAGCACGAATTATGTGCATTGCACTACACAAGCACTGTACTCACTAACATGACTCATGCAAGAAGGCTTCGACCAACTCATACATCACGTATGTAGGGGAGTAATGGGAACAAGAGATAAGACTACAATATCATCCTTAGACAGTTCCTCATCAAGAAAATACTAAACCTGATTTGAATACGCCGTCCTTTTTTCTGCCTTAATCCATTGAGACTGGTCGGCTGCATCAAAGGCTTCCGAACCACCTGCCCTGTTCTCACTTCTCCAGCACCGAACAACAATACACCACAAATTGGACATTAAAAAAAAAACAACATGCCAACACACCCTGAATATCCTACAACTCAACATGCCGAGCTACAAAACTTCCTGCACAAACTCAACATACACATAACACTTATCGAAGAAACAAACCTAACACCACAACAAAAACTTTTTTACCGCTATACCACACTTAGATGATAAGACACCACACCCTGAAGACACACTCATGCGTATAGCTCACAGCTCTATACCATTCACCAACACCCCCTAGCACACATGAACTCTCCAAACCGCGATGCACACACAAGTCTACAATCCTTCAAGATTAACATCAAAGGCTCCGAATGCAACCTTATAAGACTATAAGACTATAGCTCTCGGTCCGGTGGCGCCCCTGGTTCTTTCTGCTCCCAAAGATTCTGCAGCGCAGGGAGTACTGCGTTCCGACTTTTTGGAGCACACCGTGTCACGCTGGAACAGTGCCAGTGTATACGGATGGCTCCAAGTCCCAAGAGGGGGTCGGTTTCCACGCCGTATTCCCTCTGTTTGAAGCCAACAGGACTGCCATGAACTGCGTCTGTCTTCACGGCCAAACTGGTTGCAATATACCGCTCGGTACGGGAGATAACGCGACGTTGCCCGTTTCCGAGACCGGATTGTGATCTATAGCGACTCACAAAGCGCCCTGAGTGCTCTCTTGGCATTGAAATCTCCGCATCCCCTGGTTCGCGATATCCATGAGGCCACGGTTTTGGCGATCCGGGCAGATAAAAAGATTATCTTCTTATGGGTTCCTGGACATGTAGGAATTGGGGCGCGAAAGAGTCCGCGAAGCGTGGGCGACCAGACCATCGTTTCGCTCTTCCTCACACCGATTACATGGACCTACTACACCCCCACCCCCCAATGCCACGACGGCTTCAGGTTGCTTTCTGTCGTCTTCGAAGCGGACGCACCGCAATTTGATGGAGCGCTCGCCTGCGCCTTATTGCGACGACTGCGTTGTCCCCCAGAATATGTTAGCCACATTCTTATTCAATGCCCCAGTCTGGGTGATCTTCGTGCACGTTACCAGAGGTCGCTACCGCTTGTCCCTTGTCCTCGAGACTGGTTCGTGCACACGGACTTGCGGTCTATACGACTTTGTGGAGGAGGCTGGCCTCCACCTTATTTGACGCTTGTTGTTAGTCGCATACACCTGCGCCGGGGGTAGGCGAGCCTACCCCCGACGCTGGAGCGTGCTTCCTTCTTGTTACCTTTTTACTTTGTTTACTTTTTGTTTTTAACTTATGATCTTTTTATCCTTGTTATTTGCTGGGTGTTTTTTTTTAATATAGCCTATTCGTAGGCTGTAGTGAGTACAGCGATTTATGTCCAAGTAGGCAGTCGCCAGACGGGCTCCTAAAATAAAAAAAATAAAAAATGCAGAACCCAAAAGAAAATTCACACTTCACACACAACCCCGACTTCACACACGAGTCACTAATGATCGAAACAACCAAATTGCAACACTTAAACCCCGCGCTTTCAAAAAGACAACTGAGCTTACTCAACACACACTTGATGGTTTCAAAAAATATCCTGAACTCCATCCTCCTCAACATCGAGAAACAAATGGCTAAACACATTTCATCTTCAACAGACAAGGACAAGTGACACAGCACACAAATCACGCACCTGGCCATTTCACAGTAGTATTTCCCAAAGAGCCATACTCTCACCCACCTTTAACTTATTCCACTCATGACATCCTACAACCACAATCCCAAATTATCAAAACCAACAACTACTTGGATGACATCTCAATCACTGCACAACACCTATCAGAACACTCCAACACAAAAACCGCATGTCAGCCTCAACCCAAAGTCAACATCACTCTCCACACTTGACTAGCACCAATCAAACAAACTCCCCTAAATCAGACTAAACAGACAACACCTTCTAAACAAAACTTCCACTTTCCTGGGAATCGAACTAGACACCTAAATGACATTTAAAACACGTCATCATCTTCACAAACATACTCAAAACATCACATTAATAGAAGACACCACAATATACAAGCAATTTATCCGCACCATCCTCAACTACGCAGCGTCAGCATAGTTACCAACCCTCGCCAAGTTCCACCCAAACAAGCTTCAAACCGATAGAATAAAGGACTCATTCATCACAGGATGCACTCTAACCACACTTACATGCCGAAACAAAAGTTCTCCCACTCAACGTTCACTTGGATATGATCGGAACCCAACACCTCAGCAAACACTGAACCCATCCCACCCCAGCCGCCACCTAACAACGAAACACTCATCATCTAGACAAAAAAGAAGCCCCATCGCACTAATTTCAACACCTGTTCAGCAACCTACCTCCACCACCAAACCACAACTTAATAAAACACATCCACACCACCCTCATCCAGACACTTGAATACTCCACCACCAAGCAATATCCTAAATGACCCTCCTTCGCCGATAAACAAGATACACTTGACACAGAATCACCCTGTGCCAACTAAGGTCAGGCCATTCCACATTACTCCTACAGTACAAACACACAATAAACCTCACCCAATCATCAAAATGCACAGGATGCAACCAACAAACTCTCAACAGCAAACATCACTTTGACTGACCAAACACCTCAGAGCAACATCCCCGACCTCACGACTTATAGACCCTTCCTGGAAACGTGGCAGCCTTCCTAGATCCTGCCCCACCTCGTCGAAGAAAAGGGTATGGATGGGGAGGGGTGGATAATACGTCTCTGTTGGTTTTCTTGCCCGATTCCGGGATGCCTTCTCGGTTGTAATTTTATCCGACGTGTTTTCGATTGGTAACTTTTTAATTTGTGAGGTTGGATGTGAATGTGTCATGATTTTTATATTTGTACTGCCGCCAGCCAAAGTCCTTTGAGACTGTGCTTTAGTCACATAGATTTCTTTCTAAATTCATTTCTTAATATTCATTCGCTCGCTATATGGTATTGCTCTTTGGAGTGTGTGGTGACCAAGACGAAGGACCCCGGTAACTGTAAAAGATGAGGAGGGAATAGTAAGAGTTAAGGTGTGATGTATAAACAAAATGAACTAAAATTTTTCACCTCAGAATGGTAAATAGCTTTTTACGAATCTCAAATTGTTGACGTATGGGGGTCCTATAGAGCAAGGTATTAAGGAAAGTACCGATTGTTTTGTTTACCAGGTGATGAGCGAGGATGTAATTCAAGTAGCTCAAATTGTGAAGCATCACATGGAGGCTGTGTGTCGACTCTCCGTCAAACTTCCGGTAAAGATCAAGGTCGGCGCAGCATGGGGCACACTCCAGACTCTCAATCTCTGATCCCGGATTAATCAGCCAAATTTCACCTTATTGTAACCAACGCACGAGAAGAGAAATTGCATATAGAGAAGATGTAGCCTTTTTCCCATTTCTCTCGCAATGGACATTTTCAAAGATGGCTGTGTCTGCTTCATCCTCAATACTATCCTCATCTCGTACACAAGGTACATAGGTTTGCATCCATTACGTAAGATGGTGTAGGAGAAATAGTTGGAAAACTACTCACACCCTCGTATTTTGTCTACTACAGAACTGGATTCTGTAGCCTCGCCTATTTGTCTGCTACAGATTCCTGATCGCTCATGACCCCCAGAACATATGAGGCCTTATATCAAGCTTTCATCCCACGAGCATTAGGGCTTGTAAGATGAAAGCTTGATATAAGGCATTACACGTGTCTTTGCTGTCTGAGCTCCAACTTTGTGATATTTTTTATTTTTTTACTTTGAAATTAAGGGCCACGATAAATGTCTACGCTAGAAAACTTGTTTTTTCGTAGTTCTCTGCTTCAAATTTTTATCGCCATTTTTACATAATAATTTATATTATTTTAACACTATTTTAAATATATTATTATAATTGATCATACAAAATATTTTACCATATGTAATGCCTTTTGGTTTTAAATTAAATATAAAGGTTGATAATTTAACGTGTTTGGATGATAATCGTTAGCACATCATCAAAATCTTGATGCTGTTCAAACACTTTTGGCTGCATCCCTGACACGACGTAAAGAGGAAATAGAATCCGCCCCCTCACAAAATTTCCTCCGCTATCATATCACCCTTCAGAAAACGTCCGAACCTTGAACCCCACAAAGACGAGATATCTTCATTCAGACGCGGAATAACCATAATATGTTGGTTAAAGTTAAGGATAAAATAGCCAATTGAAACTGTTCTCTTTAGGGCTGTTAGATTAGTTTATTCGCCACTCACTCACTCTCTTGGAATGGATGAGGAACGTGGACTAGGCATGCCCGATGCAGTGTGAAGGTGGCGAATTGCTATAGTAACCGCTGGCTGACCATAATAACCAGGGGGGGACGGGGTGCGAAGTAAATTGAATTTAGACCAAAAAAAGAAGATAGAATAAGTTTTAAAGAAATGCATCTAGGGAATTCTTAAACCCCCCCAGGGCTGTTTCGTAACTCTGCGTCTCTGTCCATTTTGTAATGAAAGATTCTGTTGCGAACCTTCAATGAGTAAGGAAACACCGCCATACTTGGGAGGTTCATTGTAGGAAAAGTCCAATAGGTGTCGCACACGTTGGATTAACGTGCATCAACGCCATTCATTGAAGTCGCAGGAGCAGAACTTACGGGTGCGCGCCTCACCAGGGCATCTAGCCGCTTATCTGCGCTTAGTCTCATTTTATTACCACACCTGGAGACTGTATTGGCATTCTTCCTACACCATATATAGACAATTGAAACTACTGCCCTTTACTAAAGCTTTCCAGCTACTGTTCCAACCGTTTTACAGGTAGGTGCCACCACATTCTCATATGTTGTGCACGCGAAGCTGCTGCGCCGCTATTCTTACTTTCAGCATAGGGTTAATCAACACTTCTTTTTTTTTAAGGGCGTGGCTTCGATTTTAAATAAGTATTTGTAATAACGCATATTCCCTCATTCGTTGTTTGTTTTGGGGGGTTTTTGGGGTTGTTTTTTTTTAAGTCTCAAGACCTCAACCCCTCACTGTGGTGGGAAGTAGCAGTGGTCTCTGCTGCAAATGGTGATCTATCATGACTGCGTCCATGCGTGCAGGAAACGCAGACGCTGGTCTGGAAACTTGCCTAGGTCGTTAAAAAAAATCCATACTTTTTGTGGAAGGGAAAAGGTCAATTTCTTGTGCTAAATTTGTTCTTTTTGGCTTTAATTGTGGGCTGGTGATTTTTGCCATTGTTAAAAAGACAGGCTTCACCGCAGAGCGTTGGGGATTAGTGAGTAGTGCTCAGCATGGATTTAGAAAGGTAGATCACGAGTAACTACAAGGAGCTACAAGGATAAGAAGTAGCCTAGAAGACCTTACGGTCCATTCAGAGAGGGTACCTTTGGACTAGCAGTCGAGCAGGCACAGTTCTGCTCAACGGCTAGGTGCCCAAACGGCCACTTTTCAAGACTTTGTCCAGTCTTGAACTGATCAACAGAATTGCTGTTGACAACTTCCACTGGAAGTGCGTTCCAGCTACCACAGATGCTGTATGTGAAAAATTTTCCACACAGATCTCGGTGGTAACGGTTCAGTTCAAGTTTTTAGCCGTGATTTCTAGTTCTGCCCTCACTAAGTTGGAAAACATCAGTGTAGTCTACATTGTCGAAGCCTCGACAATGTAGCTTATCGAAACACTTCGATAAGCTAGCTGACCACGCAGTCTCCGTGTCTCCCACGAGAACAGATCTAATTCATCAGTCAATCCAACATGAAGACTTGCAAAGTCTGCTCTTCTCAAATCAAGTTTCCTCGATTTACCATTCGCAAACTCTTCCTTGGGGACCTTGATTATAAATCTGACTAGTCGGTGATCACTGCCACCGAGCTCTTTGCCTACAGAGAGATCGTCAACGATGTAATCCTCAGGTGAAAACCAAGTCGAGAGTATTATTGCCTCTCGTCGGCTCTCTCACCCATTGAGTCAGGAACTCGTTAGCGAACTCCAGGAGTAGTGCGTTCTCGCCACAGGGTTCTCTGGTTTGCCAGTCAACTTGGGTATTGAAATCACCCATGGCGATACACACACTGTCTTGAACAAGTTCAGCCAGTAGCCGGTACAGATCCCTGTCCTTTTCAACGAGTTGGGCAGGGGGTCTGTAAAGGACGAGGGTCCTGTATCTGGCAGGACCTATATCTAGGTCAACTCCTAGTAGTTCGTGGTCGGATACAATGTTGCAGTTCATCGATTTATTTATTTGTTTTACGAGCTCATCTGGCGACTGGTTACTTGGGCATTAGTGGACGTATTAAAAACTGGCCTAGTTCTAGGCTACTTTAAAATAAAATTCAAGATAAAAAAATAATCCCCACCAAAAAAAAGGGAAGCGAGCAGTAACGAAGCTCCTGCGTCGGGGAAGGTCCTCCCGGCGCAGGAGCGTGCGACCTATAAGGGAAGAAAACAAAACAAAAAAAACCTGCTTAAATAATAGGGAGAAGGCCGGCCTCCCCTCAAAAGTCAACAAGTCCACCAGTCAATGTGCACGCACTCGTCCCGAGTACAAAGGACAGGCGGTACCAACCCCGCACATCCCGGTACCGGGACAGGTAACATGTTCGAAGATCACCCAGAATGGGACATTCGACAAGAATGTGCCGAACAGTCTGGGGGACGACGCAGTCGTCACAATAGGGCGCAGGCGAGCGCTCCATCAGATAGCGATGCGTCACATGTGTGTCCGATTCGTAGACGACAGAAAGTGACCTGAAGCCGTCGCGGCATTGGGGGATAGGTCCATAGGAACAGTCGCGGCGCAATGGCACGCAACTTTAATTTCCCTTCGACCGTCTCCCATCTTCTTTGCCAAGCAGTCCGAAGAGCTGCGCGTATTCCTGCCATGTAGTCGGTGTGAGGAAGAGCGAAACGCTGGTCCGGTCGCAGAGTCCTCGCGGACTCTTTGGCGCCCTCGATCGGTGTGCTCATTCCCCGCAATTCCTACATGTCCAGGAACGCAGCAGAAGATAATCTCGACATCTGCCCGGCTCGCCAAAACCATGTCACGGATATCGCGAACCAAGGGATGCGGAGATTCCAATGCTTCGAGAGCACTCAGGGCGCTTTGTGAGTCGCTATAGATCACAATCCGGTCTCCGAACCGGGCACGTCGCGTAATCTCCCGTACCGAGTGGTGTATTGCCACCAGCTCGGCCGTGAAGACAGACGCAGCGCCTGGTAGAGCCCCGCTGACTTCAAACCGAGGGGATACAGCGTGGAAACCGACCCCCTCTTGGAACTTGGAGCCATCCGTATACACTAGCACGGTACCAGCGTGACACGATGTGTGCTCCAAAAAGGTCGAACGCAATAGTCCCGGCGCAGTACAAGCTTTGAGAGCAGAGGCGTGGCGACAAATAGCTAAATGTGGTACCCTCCAGGGTGGCGTTTTGGGCAGAACCAGGGGCGCCACCGGCCCGAGAGCTATATCTAGCTCTAGAAGGAGTTTCCTGGCCATAAACCCAAAGGGCTTGGGGTATGACTGGCGTCTCTTGGCGGCATAGGCACCGTGGAGATCAGCTGCAGGTGCAGTGAAAGCTGTTGGCGACTGAGGAAGGCGCCGGGCTCGCGCGTACAGGCGAGTGATGCACTGCACGCGGTGTAGAGCGAGTGGCATCTCCCCAACATCGACCAACAGGCTCTCAATGGGGGAAGTGCGGAAGGCCGGTGTGGTGGATCGTGTCCACCTTCCGCAATAAACGCTCAGCTGCGGATGCATAAAACTCGTATCCGTAGTCGAGCTTCGAACGAAAAAAGGATCGATAGAAAAGCCGGGCAGTAGCCCTATCAGCGTTGAACGTCACAGAACGGAGAATATCCATGGCGCGGGTACAAGAGACCCTAAGGCTGCGAATATGAGCCTCCCAGGTGAGGCGTCGGTCAAATACAAGACCAAGGAAACGGTGCGACTCAACCACTTCCAGGCGCACCCCATTAAGAAACAAATCTAGGTCGGGGTGAAGCCGTGGATGGCGGCAGAAGTGCACCACCTTAGTCTTGGCCAAAGAAAACCGAAACCTGGTCGCTTCGGTATAGCGAGAGACGCGGTTCAATGCCTGTTGGAGTCGACGCTCCAGAGTTAGCATCTGGGTCGCGCCAAAAGAGATCGAAAGGTCGTCCACGTAGAGGGTAGCGGAACATCTTCCGGCAGCACCGAGTTGATGCTCAGGGCAAAGAATGTGAAACAGATGACACTTTCCTGCGGGACGCCCCCTTCCTGCTTCTTTGGGCTAGAGAGGCCCCCCCCACACACACACACACACCCGTACGCGGAATCGACGATCTCACAAAAATTCAGATATAAACATTGGAAGGCGTCCCCTCGCCCCCATCGTGCGGAGAGTATCCATGATACTGTAACACAGGCGGTATCATAGGCCTTCTCCAGATCGAAGAACACCATGGCGTAGTACTGTCTACGAAGGAAGGCATCGCAGACGGCATTTTCCTGTCGCAGCAGAGCATCCGACGTGGAGTGGAACTTGCGGAAGCCGCACTGTGCAGAAGACATATGGCCTTCGCTGTCCAGGAAAAAGGCTAATCTAACATTTACCAATTTCTCCATCAACTTGCACACTCAAGAGGTTAGAGAGATTGGGCAGAAACCAATCGGAGTAGAGTGATCTCTCCCCGGCTTGCGAAAGGCGAGCACAGTAGCGATTCGCTAGGAATCTGGGAGGAGACCCTCCACCCAGATCCTGTTGAACGAATTTAACAGTAAGGCCATGCCTCGCTCACCCAGGTGTCGAAGCATTGCGTACGGGACATCGTCCGGACCATGCGCGGTGTCCGCGCACGAAGCAAGAGTGGAGCGCAACTCACTCACAGTAAACCTATCGTTGAAGGGTTCTCCGCCTCTGGAGGTAAAGTTCAGCCGGCGGCCTTCCGCGACATCACGACGTGCATTAAATGCTGGCGGAGCAGCATCACGGCTAGAGAATGCGGAGAAAGCGTTCGCGAAGGATTCTACCACGGACGCGGGGTCCGAGATTGCGGTCCCATTATCCTGGGGAACGGGAGGGGGGTCCTGCGAGAACTTGCCCCGAATCCTTTTGACTCGCTTACACACCTCTGCTAGAGGGGTCTTCCCGTTAAGCGAAGATACGTATGCCCGCCAAGAAGAGCGGCGGGCGTGCTTCGAAATATACCTGAACCTAGCCCTAGCCCGACGAAATTCACCGCCAGTGAAATCGTTCGGGCGGCGCTTTAGCGCATGTAGGCATAACGCTTCTGTTTGAGGGCCAGCTCACATTCGGCTGACCACCATGGGAGTGGTCGGAGTGCAAAACGGCCAGACGTTCTGGGAATAGTAGTCAGGCAGGCGGCGATGAGGTTGCCAGATAAGAACTCAACGGCCTCATCTACCGACCTAAACTCCTCGACTGAGATAGAGAATTCAGTCATTTCCTGAAATGCAGGCCACCGCGCCCGCGACAAGAACCACCGAGGTGGACTCTCAGGCGACAATTGCCCAGAAAATGATATTTGAATGGGAAAGTGATCACTACCATGGAGGTCATCGTCCCCCCCCCCAATCAAAATCACGCTGTGCATCCAAAGAGCACAAAGATAGATCAAGGCAAGAAAATGAAGTGGTTCTCGGGCAGTGATGCGTAAACTAATCCACGTTCAGGACACCCATCTCAAGCTCTTCGATTTATGGGATTTATGGAGTAATCTCCCCAGAGAGGATGCCTGCCGTTCAGATCTCCAAGCAAGAGATAGGGCCTCGGCAACCGTGCCACGACGCGGCGGAAGTCCCCCGCGTCGAAGTCAGCTGACGGTGGAATGTACGCAGAAATGATAGTATACCTCCTATCCAGGTGCAGCTGCACAGCCACTGCCTGAAAGGAGGTATCTAAAGAGAAAGGAAGAACGGAGACATCATGCCGGGTGTAAACCGCGCATCCCCCAGCCCGGCCATCCCGCGGTGGTGGGGTCGCAAGACCCTTATACCCCGGGAGGGCGGGCAGGGAGCACGCGCCTAGCATGGTCTCCTGCAGAAAAAATAGCTAACGGCAAACGGGACGAGAAGAGCTTCCGCAGGACCTCCCAATTGGCCCAGACTCCACGGCAATTCCATTGAGGGAATATGCCCTCCAGGCTTAGCTCTGTGGAGAGGCGGGGGCCCTCTTCGAACAGAAGACTCTCACGGGTATGGCTGTACGCTTCCCGGGTGCTGTTGGCCCGACAAAGCGCTGAAGGCGCTGTCGCCTTCGAGGACTTATTGGGGGAGGTTGGGCTTGCCATGTGAGTCTTTTCCTCACACCGCTTCGAAGCCTTAGGCGGGCGTTGCGGCTTCGGAGGCGGGGGGGCCTCTTTTCGAGGAACCACCGTCTCCGAGCCACTCAGCCCACCACTAGGCATGGACGAAGGAGCCGAAGCTCCTTTGTTGCTGTCCTCCTTTCGGGCGACAGCTTTAGGAACTCCGGAAGATGGCCTAACGACCAACTTCAGGGGTGTTGCCTCCCGTGAGTCTAACGACTCTGTGGAGGCGCGTGGCCGTTTCGCCTTTACGGGAAACGGTCACGCTGGATAAGAGGGGGGAGCCCTGGTTTTAGCCGGGGCTGAGTGTGATCCCTTTTTGGCGCCAGCTTTACCAGGGGAGCGCCCGGGTTGAGTAGAGCCCGCAGAACGGCTCCGAATAGGCGCGGAAATAACCGTGCTCGTTGGCCATAAGAAGTCCCAGCCAGAGCGGGCGCGCCAGGACCAAGTCCTTAACTTCGCGGAATGAGAGTCGATCCTGGCCCTAACGGCCAGGATTTCTTTCTCCAGGAGATATGCACCACATTGCTTCGAAGACACACTTGGCCACACACTATTTGGACTTATCGTGTGCGGCCTTGGAGCAATTTACAAAAATTTCGGGTTACCCTGACTTTGCATGTCTACATGAACGATTTGTATGGCCCAAGCGGTGACAGTAATAGCACCGCCGCGGCAGTAGCACGAATGCCTTTACGTGGTAGCGGTACCAACCGGCACGCACCGACTCAGGGAGCTTGTCACAGTCGAACGTAACTAAGAGTGTAGGGGTGGGTCTCGAGGCCCCTCCCTGTTTTTTCATCACACGTTCCACCTTGACCGCCCCATGGTCGGCCAGCTCTAAGGTGATGTCCTCTATGGAGTAGTCAACGAGTTCCCTCGCATAAACTACTCCTTTCACAAAGGTCATGGTAGAGTGCGGCGTCACACTCACCAGGGTGCCATCAAGTGTCCCAAGAGCACTTATCTTGGCCACCTCGGAGCGATTCGCCAGAAGGCTCCCGTCCGAGAAACAGGGTCACCTTCGGCTCTCTACCAATTACACTAGCTAATGCTCTCCTCTGATGGATCATGTTACCCTGGCCAACATGGTGCCATCAGTGGAGCGAATGACGAGGAAGCCTTTGAAGCCAGCGGGCTCGAAAACGCCAGGTAACCTCTGAATGAGGGGCCCCGATGTTATCGAGGATCCGCATTGTGCACTTTTGGTCTTAGTCATAGTCAGGGGCTCCGCACCCGGGGGGGTAGAGGGGCCGGATGTGCCGATCTTGGCTTGGTCACTTACCAAAGTGGCAGCAGACCCATCCATCCCCGCAGCTCCCGCGGATGGAGAGGAGCCCCGAGTCTCTTTAGTATTTTTCTTATTTTCTCTTTTTTGGAGAGGAGGGCGGGGAATCAACCTGCTTTCCCCCTCCGCCGGCAGGAGCCACCAGGCCAGATGGACCGGCCTCAGCCAGGTCCTCCGAAATGGAGAAGCTCCTGGCAGTCGTAGGAGATCCCTCTCCTCCTTGTCCTGCCTCGGAAACCCTCGCCGTTTGAGGAGGACCTTGCATATGGGCGGATTCGGGTTCGGTGCTTGGCGCCGAGCCCGGATTCCCCCCCATGGAAGACCCTACCGTCTGAGGCTGGGTTTCCTCAAGGACCATGTCTATCACAGGAGGGGCCTCCAGTTGGCCATCCCCTCCCAGGACATCGCAGGTCCCCTTGGCAGTGTCGCCAGTCTTGTGTGGGGAGGCACAGGCCTTGATACCGGCAAGGTTTAAGACTCTTGCCAGCAGGTCTTTTGAGGGAAGCGACCGAAGGGGTCTGGCTTCCTCTCCCCCCTAAGTGGGTTTGCCCTACCTAGCCGCTTACACGATGGGCGGTCGGCAATGGGCTGCCTGCTGGCTTTCTTGGCAGTCCCCTTGGAAAGAAAAGGAGGGACTGCCACTGGAAACAGGGAGGTACCCGAAAGCACCTCCAAAGGGGGTGAGGGGGAGTCCCCTACACCCGTAGTCGTAGGAGAGGAGTAAGCCTCCTCTCCGGTTAGAGAAATATGGAGGGTCTCCTGCGCAAGCACAGGAGAAGGAAGGCCTCCATTTTTTCGGTGGAGCTGCCCGAGGGCGGCTCTGTCGTTGGTACAGGGGAAATTAAGGGGATTTTTGTGATATACTCATCATTGGGCATGGTGACCCTCTTTTTATTAAGGGATGCAATAGTCCATCACCCCTCGAGGTAGCCTGCTCTGCAAGGGGTGCGTACGGGCCTGGCAGAGCCAGGTGCCGCCATTTAAGGTCACCCCTCCCGCCTGGTGACCTGGCAGCCCTTCAGCATGGCGGCTCCACCTTGGGCACGGCATAAAATCAAGGATAGATGGTGAAGTGAGAAGTATAGCGTACAAGAAGTGCAGGTGAGCGACTTAAAAGTTTCGTTTGAATGAGTCCTTTTTGAGACTCAGGATGGCCGAGTGGATTTGCCGCTGGCTAACAGTGCTCCAGCGACGCGGGAAGCTGTTCGCAACTCGCCTACGCTATTATTTTTTATTTGCCCCCTTTCCTACTCTCCTCTATCTACAATAGTGCCCAGACCCGGGAGGGGGAGCGTTAGCCCTTGGATAATATTTCCAAACGGGCTCTCTTCATTTCTTCAAAATACGCTCCGCTTCTAGGAGGGGGGTTGTATAGCGTACGAGAAGTGCTGGCGAGCGGCTTAAAAGCTTCATTTGAATGAGTCTTATTTGAGACTCAGGATGGCCGAGTGGATTCGCCGCTGGCTAACGGTGGTCCAGCGACGCGGGAAGCTGTTCGCAACTCGCCTATGCTATTATTTTTTTCTTTGCCCCCTTTTCTACTCTCCTCTATCTACAGAAGGAAAAAGGATGTGAGGAAGGGATCGGTGGGGATGAAGCAGGTTGTTAAAAAAACCCATCCCGAACCAGAGCTCAGGAGTTAGGGAACGTTGTCCCTTTCCCCCTCAGCCCGATCCGGGACGGTTGGCTGAGAAGAAGGTCAGCATCTACCCTGTGAAATTAGAGGCTGACCAGAAAAGGTTGTGGGAGAGGTTGTATGAAAAGCGAGGAAACACAAGTGTTTTGAAGCAAGTAGAAGAGGCTAAGCTGGGGTCGGACAGGGTGCTGAGTCATCGATTTAAGTGTATCCTTGACATACAACATCACACCGCCACCCTCTCTGTCTTACCTATCTTTTTGGAATAGTTGGTAACCGGGAATCGTGAATTCCCTTTCAAAATCTCGGTTTGAGGTTTTTACCCACGACTCCGTTATTGCTACCATTCCAGGTTCTTCCGTCGCTACGAGGGCACGAAGTTCAAGAAACTTGTTCCTGATTGACCTAGCATTGAACAGAAGAACTTTCAGGGAGTCCCCGAATGTAGGACTCCCTACGCTCTTCCGTTTCCCGGCTTATTTGTAGGCGACCTCTGAGAAGGTCGTTCCAAGAGTGACACGGGCGTACTGGCCTACGTCCGCCCTCACCCTGGGCCGGACACTTTTGGGTCCACTCCACGACATCCTGTATCATGTTACAGAGTACAGCCTTTCCTTTAAGGGAAAGGGATTATGTAGCAAAACAATATAATAAGGGAAAGAATAGATTTAATTTACTTAGATTTTAGCAAAGCCTTTGACAAGGTTTCGAAACAAGAAACTAGTTTATAAATAATACTTGGAATACGAAACATTATTTAATTTAATGGCTGAAAGACAGAAAGTTAAAGTAACGGTGGAGTACCTCGGGGAGCATTTATTGTTTATATAAATGATTAGGGAGGAGGGGTCCTAGCATTCTTAACCTTAGTACGGAAAACTTTCTCGTTAAAGCACTATACTGTTCCTCGCCTCTCATTCCCTAGGCGGCTTCAAAACGTGCACAGCCTAAGGGATTCCACTTTTCGAAGAGCAAGGCGATGGTTGTCTACTTGCATTGGGGTAGAGGGGCTCTTGTTCTGCTACCTATGTCTGCAGTGTAAAGATCGAGTTTGTCCCTTTGTTTCGGTTCCTGGACGAAACTTGATCCAAAGTTATCCTGGTTACCACACCTACGTCGTCTTCTACCCGTTGTCTGCGGGCTCTAGATATTTTAAAGGGCCTCTCCCAAACGTTGTGAGGCAGTTATAGTCAAACACCGTTGTCACTCTACATTGCCATCGTCCAATCCAAATTGGACTGTGGGTGCCAAATTTACTTTTCGGCTTCACCCTCAGCCCTTAAAATACTAACCCAATTCGCAACCTCGGAGTTCATCTTTCCATTCGAACCTTCTGCACCTTCCCCGTGAAGTCTTTAGTGTGAGAGTGGGGTGCTCCCCTTACCCTATCATCCACTCCAGATACCTAAATAATAAAAAAACAACATTAATTAATAAGTGAAAGAAGAGGAGGTTAATAATTATTAGTACTATATCCCAATCGCTTTTATCATATCTTTTGTATGAATTGGAAGATAATCGTTATCGCTGAATCAACGGCGGCATTCGATAGGTTGTCTTCTTTGCCACACCCAAGAATCTCCGCATAGATAATCTCTCCAACCTGGGTGCTCTAAGGGTCCTTGCCGATCCCTAGTTGCCGTGCTCCGCCTTCCATAGTTTGCACCAGCATGTGAAGCTTGAACAAGTCCTCTGTGGACCTTTGCTCTCTAAGTACCTGTTCGTCGAGCATGCGAGCTCATATATATACAGACGATCCCAAGTCAGGTCGAGCCGTTGTTGTGCTTTAAAGTTTTTTTTTGTTTTTTTTTTACTCACGGATTTTTACAAGGGATACGCTTTTAGGGCTTGCCATCCCTTAGATGCAGAAATTTGCAACTGGCTGGTCCAGAATGCGTCCGGTTATCAGGTTCTATTTTTTTGAGTTCCCGAACATGTAGGGGTCCTAGGATAACGAGAGGGCTGATCAGCTGGTCGGTTCAGCCTATCCTGGAGTCTCGGATAACTCTGCATTGCCTTCCGGAGATTTATTTTCTTCTACAAGGGATTGTTTTACGTTTGTGGCAGAACGAATGGAATGGGTGTTCATCCTTCAAATTATATAATATCAGTCTGTTCCGTCCATGGCCTTCGAACCTTCAGAGACTACGGTCCCTATAAGCCACCCTTTGCCGCGTTCGCATTGGCCACAAGAAACACCTATGACCATCTTGTTTCGACCGGTGTGGAAGGCACCGTTCGTCAGGCAGCTGCGGATAGGTAAAACTAAGACCCGTAGTCAAGCTTCGAACGAAGAAAGGATCGGTAGAAAAGTAAAGCTGTCGCTGGGCCCATTGTAGGTGCAGCTTAGTAGACTGCCATCGTGACAAAAAAAAAACCCAATTCAGCAGGGCTTGTAAGCCATCCACTTGCAATCTCGTCCCGCTACAATATACTCCAGCTGCTTTTCCCAATTTTCGGAACCTCTCAACGGTTAATCTCCTCTTCCATACCGTGATAGAGCAGCCAATTTAGACCAAAGAAGGAAATCATATTTACATTTCACCATCGTTTATATCCACACAATACAACTTATTGCTTACAAGTACTCTTCCTTGGTGTTCACGCAACTCATATTCCGGTGGCTCACTTCTGGACAAAACAGCTTAGCGTTCTCATAGGGATCCTCATTCGTTATCAATCATTAATATTTCCTACTCATTCTTATCTCTCTACTCATTCTTTTCTCTCTACTCATTCTTTTCTCTCAAGTTCATATCGAAGAGATTTTTTGCTTTGCACAGCATAAAAAAAAGGCGAAGCTTAAAGCTCTGAGAAGCATATTTGAAGGAAATTCAAATATTTTAGGTTTCTTTACAACTTTATAGAGATAAGAGTGCAATAATAAAAATAAAACTATTCACACGTTAAGCGATAAAACTCAAAACATTAGTTTTACACTTTGACTAGGTACAATGAACTAAACTTTGAATAAACATTGGTATGCTATAGAAATAATTAATAAAATCGTGGGGTTTTCTAATGGATTTGTGTGAACTTTATCTCGAAATTGAGAAAATTACCGTAATGCCACTGATAGAATACTATCTCTAGGAAAAGTCTAGAAACTGGGCAAACAAACTAACTAATTTTGTTTCTTCCTGAACGGTTCGACTATGTACAGAAAGTTAGATGTAGCAAATATCGGAACGCGACTGGATAGGAAATTGGTAGTTTTTATAAAAAGCTTATGTATAGATAGAACTGGTAGTTTTTTATATATATATTTATACACGAAATTTATAAATAGTACTGCAGATCAGTTAACTTATGTAGCCTAGCCCCTAAGCATTGTTAGGAAGATATTTTTTTTTTAACACATACAATGGTATGCATGATTAGTCGCCTGGTATAAAACAGTTTACAAATTTTAGATAAAAATAAACTCTAAAATGTAAATAAACGAAATAAGATGGAAACAAATTACATTATTTTTAGCGCCACCCATTAAATCGGATTAATTTATGTTCTTAAAATTACAAATATAATATTTGTGCTTCCAGGAATCTTGTTAAAAGCGTAAACGTATTAAACAAAACAAAAATAAATAGCTTTGCATTGAAGAGAGAGAGAGAATAGGTCAAATAACTTTTTTCAGTAAGGTTACGAAGAAAAACTGCCGTGATACGAGCCGTCTCGTGAAAGGCGACTTAATGTGACCCAATAATGGGCGAGGGACTCAGGCCTGACCTAACTTAAAGCGGTTTATTCTATCTACTCCCTTCAAATTCTCTTATCTACTACCATTTCAACTTATGCAATGAAGCATGCAGAGGCCGTTATTCGGCAGTGAATGTGCTAAGTATGCCCTGAATTGGTTAAATAAGCGTCCGACTTGGATCACAAATGTAGAGAGCGCGAGAACGCCTAGTTGAGAATGGAGTTCGGGGAAAGAGAGGGCGCAGCGCGCCTCTGGATAAAGCACAGGAAACGGATTCTGGAAGAAGACTCGGGGATACGAGAATGAGTGGAGATGACGAATGCATGTGAATACATTTTCTAGAAGCGCGTAGCCAGCAAGAAAATTTTAATTCGGAGAAGAAACTACGAAAGGAGGGACGGGTAAATGAATATGAAGAACAGGAATAATAATAAAAAAATAGCAAAGTACGAATGTGAAATCCACTCGCGGAGATAACTAGATTAACAGGAATGCATTATGAGTCACAATATCAAAAATGAACAGGAAAAATTTAACTTTCTCTTGAATCAGAATGAAACTTAGTAAGCCCCGACGTATCTTAATGTCTCGCGATAAAAAAAAAATTAGGTTTTAAGAGCCCATATAACGATGGCCTAAAAGGTCGCCGTAGTCACATTACAGCTTAATACTAGGGTAGTTGGGGGGAGAGAGAGACGTGGTAACGAACTAGGGCAAATGCGGTGAAGATTAAGAGGTAGGATCCAAAGACGAATACACTGAGAGCAATGATGATGGTAGGTGAAATTGAAATCCACATAAAGATCAGAATGATTAAGTCCGAAGACACAGGGGCGGGTGAGGTGTAGGAGTCGTATTGTCTCTATTTGACACCAACTAGCGATGGTGGAGCCCTTAGTGACCCCATGGGATGGGGGCAGAGTTATCTAGATATGAGTAACACTAGTACTGCATCGACAGGGAAATGATAGTGGTGCTGTGATAGGCATGCGCATGATGAACCGTGTGGAGCTATTTAGCTCTGCCGGGGCGAGTATCAGCGTACCCGCCCAATGGGCAGACACCATACACGATGATGCTCAAAGTTTTCTATCCGTGCTTGTTGGAGTCAAACACGTACATAGACGTCAGAAATCCAACGCCGTATTCACTAGGCTAGCGAAAGCTCTAGCAATGATAATTGAGATTACATAATACCACCAAGAGCCGAGTCCGTGCCTTGGGGAGGGGGGAGACACGTCCAACCACGCCTACCGGAAATAATTGATAAGATTCTTGACATTGCAAATACGCGAGTGGATAGTTTTTGATTGAATTTTCTCATAAGATACAAAATTATTTAAGTGTAACTTATTGTCATATACCGAACTTTGGTTTCCAAGAATCTATTCAACTTAAATAACCCTTAACTAGACCAGGAGTTCCGCCCGTTTATCGCTTAAGAGCAGTTTATCTTATCTTATATAAACATGCAAATCATTTCAGCGGAAACTGCCTACCGTTACTTCCCTTACTCATGGGAGACACCAGTGAAGCACTTTCACACTAATGACTAAACTATTTTCCTAGGAAGCTACTTGTTAAACACAAAATGGGGAGACATTCACAGTCCTATGTAAATATAACTCTTAAGTTTGAAGAGTATCGCAGAGGGAATGATGAAGATACTCTATGAGAGCCATTTTTTGTGACCAGTTCAAAGAAAATACTTTACCTATGATAGTCACAATGTATACAGTAACAAACATGAAAAGCATATATTATGATATATAAACATATGCGAGTGATGATGCTATGCATATCAATTGGATATGCTAAAACTTGGGAGAATTTTTTGTACAATAATAGTGTGAACTCATATTCGAGAGTAATCGCACTTTGTTTCTTTTAAGCATCCCAGCAGACACAGACTGGTCCAAAGGATAAATAAAGCTGACAAAAAGATTACAGCTTTTAAATAATTAACCTAAAATATGTGACACTTCATTACCAACTACTTAAAATTAGCAGCTTCAAAATATACATAATGTATGTTATAATTTTGTTATTTGGATACAAATAGATGTTATGATACCGCAATGCACCATACACAAATGAGATGTTTCAATGACACGAAGAAAATACTAGTTCCCCACTCAAAGGATACAGACTTATAACTCGAAAAAAAAACTACCCCCCACAACGGAGACATCTGTACGAGTATTAGTCTATCTACTTGACAAACTTCTGATCAATCACTTACATAAGCAATCTGAGAAGCTAAATTCTCTTACACGCAAAGTTCTAACAAACACAGATGGAGACTATCAGTCTACAATATCTAAATGAAATGTAGTTTCTTTCTCCTGTATAGAGTTTTTAACGGTCTAATAGTAAACGATTTATTAATGGAGAAAGCTGCATTTGTCAAAGGGAATAATAATAATAATGAAGGATTTATGCTTCTTTGAGCTCTGAAAGTTTCAAACTCAGTAGAGATTGAATTAATTAAATACATTTTATTCTTTTGTAATACGATGCTCGCTTCTACGAACTTCATTCCAATGAACTTCTGAAGGAAAATCAGGATTTTGAAACAAATATTGAGGCACCGGAACTTTTTGTGGCAAGGATTATTATTACCATTCATAGATGGGAGTAAAATAATAGTAAAATCCCTACCATTATTCTACTCCCATTTAGGAAGTAGTATTATAACCAATGTTACAGATAAATATGCAAGCGAACAAACCCATGAACGACCAGAGCAACACACACACCATTCTTTTTACATCCAATAAACAAGTCTATCACCATGAATGGAATAGGCCATCTTCTCCACAACTTCTGAAAAACACCCATTAACACAAAAAAATCCAAATGGAAAATCAAACTCGATTCCAAGTTAAATATATCGGAAGAAGCCCGCCTCTGGTTAGTGAAATGTAGGATGGATGTGACAGCAAGAAGTTGTTAGTGTAGAAACTATATAGGAATTAGTATGATGAGTTTAAATGAAAGTTTTATGGTAAGGTAATGATTTTGTGGGTGTAAAATGTATGATGGATTGTTTTGAAACCCAACAGAGGATGAAGAGGTGTTTGTTCTGAGATACGTTCTAAAAAAACTTAGTGTTTTTTTATAGTGGGCAATGAAAAAGTAGTAGTTTGTGATGGACGAAAAAGTGTGCGAGGAAGAGGGCCGTTACCCAAGTAGCGCAAGATGAATAAACGGCGCGCTTGGAGACTATGCGTAAGGGGATATACACGTATCCTTATGAGTGAGTTAAGAAATTAGTGAGAGGACGAGACCAATGAAGACCGACTCAAAAGTTTCATGCCCGAGCCAAGAGATCTGTGCCTTGTGTAGATGAACGAAAGGATAGGATTCTTTCCTGATTCTATTTGTCTCCATCATCAGCAATGGTGCATGACAACAACCATACATGGTCGTTTGGTGAAAGTGCTAACATTTCAATACCATCGACTTCTGAATAGCTAAACTATTTAAAAGAAATTTGAGCTAACCAAACAAACCAGATTTTCTTATCACAAAGACAATGTATGCACTTTAAAAACAACCAAGACAAACATACTGTAACCAAACAAGCTTACACCCAATTTTGAACAAGCGCTATTCACGGCATACAAGCATTTTTACTCTAAAAGTACCTTAAAAATAAATGATAAGAAATCTAGAATTAAATCAGACTCGAAATTCAAATGACTTCAAGAACCACAAATGAACGATTTTCCTGGAAAATAAGCAAGGTTTTATGAGTAAACGAAAGTGTAATATTTTGGCATAAATTTATTGTCGTTGGTCTCTTGGCACCAGCCATCAACAAGGGAACTAATGACTTCTAATTAGGATCGGTTGAACCACTGAGAAAACATCAAGTTTGCAATAGGCACAATATTTTTTGAATTTCCAATTGGCTATTGTCAGGCACGTTGAATAATTTGAACTTTAGCCAAATTACTTAAAGAATTAGATAGAATCGTGTTTCTTTACTGCGATAAGATAGTGACCACCGAGGGCATGTGTGAATGTAGACCACAAGTGAAGCTACATCAGAGAAAGAAAGCGAGTGGTTGAGAGGATAGTAGTTTTTTCAACGAGAGCCAGAAGTCTTGGGCCAAGATGAGCCGAAAGTGCTCGCGTGAATCGGAGGCGTTTTATGATGAGGTAGGATTGCCAATTGGTGATGTGTTCCGGGAATCGCAGTTATAATTAAGGAAAGAGAATGGGCGGACAAGTCTCGTAGATGGCGTATAATTCAGTCAAATACAATGAACACGTAGAAGTGGGGAGGAGCATGGAGCAGTCTTCTCGACAGTAGCGACCAATGAGATGTGGTATGTGCAGGATCCATGAATAAAGATGGTCGTGTCCAGAGTGGGACACTAGCCGCGCGTGATCGTATACGCCTGAAGGGGCTGGGACATCCCAAAAAGGAGTCCCGCGAGAGAAAAGACAAACGCTAGGAGGACGACCACCCTCGCGAAGTGCTGCCAATGGTCCTCCGCAGAGGGACACATGGTAGCAACGGAAACATTCGGAGAGGAAGGGACGTCAATCCGAAAAGGAGGTAGAACATGTTCTAGACGAAGGGGTAAGACAAAAAGAATATATCCACCATCCAAAATCCAATTTAAAGTGGACTAAGACGTTGTACATGCGGAGGATCGTGCCACGGCAATATGCTAAGTCAGGTAAGGCTCGCCAGAGCGCCCGTCATCAAAGAGGAGACCCAGAAAACTCGTAGAATGCTTTATCGGGATGGGATTGGGGAGATATGGGGTCATAGGACGACCGGTGAGAATGGACACAAGGGTGAAAACGAGAATCCGACAGCCGCTCTTATGACAAATTCGACCTACATGAATAGTAAGCTATCTATCTGGAAATCGCGCGGTATCGACCGAAGCTAAAAGAATAAAAACAGTCGCGTTATTACAAAGAAGAGGACGACGCCCTCCATAGGCGGGAAAAGGCCGGAGTGAGCGGGGCGCGAAAGAATCGGTCGCGTAGAAACTTTTAAGAAAAATGTGGGCCAAACCCTGCGCTAGGTAAAATTAGAAGGCAAAGAGGCATTTTGGGGATCGATGCATCTCTACCTTGTGTTGGGAATGATAAATATGGTAATATCGGTGGGCTACGCGTTTCATTGTACTCGGGAGAGAACAAGGAGCCAGCTTGAGAATAAATCAGCCTGAGGGCAGCAATTGAGGAGGGGTGCTATATTGTGGAAATAAGGTAACCCTTATTGTGTCAAGAGGGCGAAGGAAATCGAGCAATTGGCCACAGGAATTTGAAAGATGACATCCGTCCTACTTGGATAAAATAAAATGTGTCATCGAGGTCTTAGAATGGAGCACATGAAATAGTATAGGATATTTTTTTAAGGAATTCGCATAGCTTCCTATGATGAAGCTAAGCAGGAGTGCAGAAATTAAGAGCACTTTCCATGCCTACTCACACAAGTTAGTAAATCTGAAAGCCCCCAGCAACCCAATAAAGCTATAGGGGCCATTCATTCATAGGCACAATTCAATGGTGAACAGATAGAAAGCAGGAAGAAGAAGCCAAAATTCAAAACCAAAAATAATACAAGAAAATAGATATTTTAAAGATGATACGTGGGCATAATTTTGCTCATAGCCATAAGGGTAAGAAACAGCCAACCCCACATAAACATGAGCTCCAACGGCTTCTGACAAGCTGCTATACCCCAAATTAGGGAATGGCGTCTCGACATTTCGAATTTTAAATGAGCAAAGAAACCAGGAGGAAATTTGAAAGATGATACCCGACAAATCAAAATACGGGAATAACCTGCGGGTTCATCTTGAAACACCTCCGCACTCTTGATTCCACCGTCTTTTGTCATAAACCGGTTGATTTCCCACAAAATAGGGTCGTTACATTGATGTGCGCTGACCTGACTTGGTGGGAAAGCCGTTGATGATTAAGAATAAAGAAATTACCATCAATACCTAAGACCCAGTCGCTCCTCTTTATCTACCTTTCATGCACAAAACATCGCTCTCAAGTTTTCCATTCACACTGCTCTCACGTAAGATGCTTCTTTCTGCCATACCAAAGTCTCACTCATACATCAGCGTACTTCCCTGCAGCTTCCACACTCAAACCTATAGGATTCACAAACGATATGATAGCTCCTCAAACTTTCTTACCCAAACACCGCCACTTTACTCTTTTCTGCATCAACTTTTAGCCAACTCGTATACATAACCTGTCAACCGCTTTGATCAACATTACAAAATCTCTCTTATTCTCAGCCAGTCACACCACGACACCAAAATAGAACCCATCTCGCACCCCTTTCCATGATTTCCAGTCGTACTTCTTTGTGCTCCATTCATGAAGATATCACACACCATTACCTGACCCTACCAATTATATCAAACCACTCCCTCTGACCATCTTTTAGCCGATCACTAGCCTTATTTCCAACATAAATAATTTTCACACCACCCAAGTTTACTACTGACTCCATACACTTAGACCTAGCATAATTCTTCCTTATCTATACCATCATAAGTTTTTCTCCAACATCCATTAACTCAGCAGACACTTTTATATCTTTTATCCTTTGCTTTTAGAGCTGTTTCAGTGCAAATACCTGATCTACAACCTCGTTAATGCTCTAAACCTACCTTGCTAACCCCTTATCAATTCTTACAACACTCAAAAGACTTAGCCCCTGGTAGTTCTTGGATTCACTTCATTCCCCTTATACAAAAGTACCATCACAGCATTCTTCCAGTGCTCAGGCACTCTTGCACTTTCAAATGACTTGACACAGCCATCAGATCCATTCCATAACAGTAACCATCCCTTTTAAGCATCACAATAATTATCTATTCCACCTACCTTCCCACTTGCAGACTTCAAACAGCACTAACGACCTCTTCTAGTATGCTTATCGCTTAAATACCATGATACAATACCCAGTTTAACCCACGAAATCAAATCATATTCACATTCGCTTAATCTTCTATACTTATATTATACAACTGCAAAGTACTCTTGCCATCTATTTTTTTTACCTCTTCATTGCTCACAAATACACTGCCATTCTTCTCCCTGATATTCGCACAGCTATTCTTCTCTTGGTTCCACATCTTTCTCACTTTCTTCGAGAATGACTTCCTATTCCCATACGAATCCTCATTCATCTTCCATCCAAATACTTCATTTTCTGTTTTCTTACTCTGGTTAATCACTCGTTTCACTTTTCTTTTACCTCCTTGTATGCATTCATCCTCATATCCGTGACATGCCCATCTGCACTATTAGGCATTTTCAACTACGTCTCACTTTTACTCTTCACTTGTTCATTCCAGTTTTAACACGCTCATTAAATTTTATGATAAACCTGCAGTTCATGCAGAGAGCACAACACTATTTTGTCATTTAGAAATTATAATCGCAGAAATACTTTTCTTTCGAACATAATTGCCTGGTAGAAGCAATCAAAACATCCATCCCTATAGTGAGAAAAGCTCCCACAGCTGCCCTTAATATGGGAGGGGGAGAGGAAAACCTCCACTGATAGGATGTGCTTTGTATTGACATTTCCGTCTCCCCACCTACCAGCTCGGGTTCTTCCCCGCTCCCGTCAAAAATATTGAGCAGTTTTTAATACATTTAAAGCTTTTGTTTGTTTTTAATATTCAATACTGATTTATAGTTAAATAGTACCAAAGCACTAGTACGTCTGTCCTAAGCATGATTTTTCATTTTAAACTATGCATCCAATTTAGTAGTTCTCTTAGTGCGTAATCTAACCAGGCTCTCGACTCATTTACATATGGCACTGACATTTAAATAAGCAGTTCATCAACTCTGATCAGTTACTCCCAGAAAAAAAAAACTATTTCTTGCCACTCAGGGTTCAAGAGACTCATTCTTACCCAATTAATACTACCAACAATATAAGATATCCAACCGACTCTTCTTCCATAAGAATTGCACCTATTCGACAGTCACATTTTACCATCTTTCATCAAATCACTTCATGTTTTTCCTTTATTGGTTTCCTGAGGTTGTTTCTCCCAATGTGTTTGATTTATTTCCTACACTTTAGTATGCCAAACTAAGAGGCCGTGGAACATATATTACTTGGCTCCTTGGTGCCCTTAGAGGTCAGATTAATTGTTGCAGCATAAAATGAACATCTTTTTTCAGCAATTATATATTCAAACTAGTTTGGGGGGCTACCTACAATATTCTGAAGCCTAACCATTGCAATTAGGATGAAGTAAGTCCAACAAGAGGCTGGAAGCAGTTGGGCGGTGTTATTTATTGCTTCACACTAACTATATATATATATATATATATATATATATATATATATATATATATATATATATATGCATACACATACACTACTTTCCATCATTTTCAGACTATACCAAAAAAATATATAATAATCAAAAATAAAGCTTTCATTACCTCAGTCTGGCAGTATCAAAAGTACCCAGTCCAAAATATGTAATACACCTCATTATAATATACATAAAGTTGTATCCTCAAATGGATCAAGGATTCGCAGCACATTACACGTAACACAAATTTCTTTGAATCTGAAGGATATTATCCTTAATCACTAATCCATTCATCAATTGTACTTTGCTTTGTGTCTTATCTTTCCCTTATTATTTCTCCCAGAAAGCAAATGCAACTGTTGGATTAGAACACTCCTCCTCATCTATAATCGTAAAGCATCACTTACTCCTGCCACACCAGTGTGTGATAATAGCTATACACCTATAAATGGGGATCTGCACAATTTTATTCCAAATTATCTTTTTATTATTATTATTTCGTTCAACGTAAATCAGAGGTGCAGGTACTAGGAAAGGAACCAAGTCCATGGTTTGAGTCCCTACGGAGTCTCAGCCACAGAAGGGAGGAAAAAACAGAGTAACAAAAGGATGAGAAATATTTGACTTCAAATTTCAACAGGTTTTGCTGATCTTTATATTTTGTCTTGATTTAAAGCAAAGTTCTGTGCCTAAAACATATGTTAAGAAGAGACTAGTAGTGACGTTCCTTTTGGATGATTTGATGATGGGATGATGAAGCAGAAGTTTCAGACATCTATAAGCCTCAGAGAAAATTGGCCAATTTGCAAGTAAAATTCTGCCGCTAATCACTTTCGATATAATTCTTCCACTTTGCTCTCACATCCTTCTCAATAATTACCAAGTATTTCACCATTCCTATCCTTAATTACCATACAAATAGTTGCATCATTACTGTTAACGATTCAGTGTGCGCTTGCATACTGATTCTTTGAAGCTATATCTATCTTGGTATTATTTGGGGCCCTAACATCAATAAATGTCGCTCCGAACTCTACAACACCGAATCTACTCTTCGGACTGTAAACAACTTTTAGCATGTGTTTTCTACTATAGCCCAATGACTCAAGGCACACAATGCACACAATGAAAAGGTGAACATGTAGTCAAACGAAACGTGAAATGAAAATTTTAGAACTGAGATTTCTTTCAGTTCTTCATTGGAGGATGTCACTTGTAACCAGCATCTGAGCCCCGCCTACCTCAAACCCAATGAACAGAACTTATATTGATAGAGTTGAGTTTAACAAATCCCCAAAGGATTGTACTCTTCAGCATTTAGTCATGTGTAGTCAATATCCACTCATACATTTCACGCAGCAGCCAGCCATGGTGTGCCACTTAACAATGGTGGAATATATTGAATGTCATTAAACCTAAAAGTTTTGTTATGAGTGGGTTCTAGTTTGGCTGTGTGTGATCTTGCGAGGATGCAGGGCCATAAAAGATGAGTTCAGGGATTTGGCCTCCCTGGACACCTGTACCATTTGTGCTCTCCGAGGAACAATGAAACATGAAAGTGACCCCACCAAGGCCCAGTTCACTAAGGCCCTCCTGCCCGAAATAAGAGAGCTCGGCACCATCCAGAATGGCGGATGCAGTGTAGTACATATCACGCTCAACCTGGACAGGGTGGGTGAAGTAAACGGGAAATGTACTCGAGGACCCATCCGAGAAAAACTTGGTTGCGTTTGATGCCAATACCTGTCAGACAACAAAATAACATTAGGCGGTTCACATCCTGAAATTATGCTTATTTTCATTAGATTATGCAAAGATGTACTCTTAAGAGGCCAGAAAACAATCGACCAATACAAATGTATGATTTAAGGAGAGTGAATTATTGCAGGTAAAAGGTGCTAATCAACCCTTTCCTTTCATAAAAACCTGCTAAACGTTTTATTTTATTTTTTTTAATCGCCTATCTGGCGACTGCCAGCGAGGTCACAAGTCGCTATAATTAATCTCCAGCCTAATACTAGGCTATTTAAAAAAAAACAACAAACCTATAAAAAGAAAAAAATAAATCAACAGAACCAATAAAAGAAAAAGGAACACAACAATAGCAATAAGAAGGAAGCACGCTCCAACGCGACCAACACCAGAGTCAAATATAATAGAGGAGGCTCTTCCAAATAGTCAGATAGTCCACAAGCCTGTGTGCATCAACCCATCCCGAGCACAATGGACAAGCAGCAGCGACCGCGCTCATCCCAGTACTCGTATAGGTAACGTGCGCGACGATCACCAAGACTGGGACATTCTATAAGAATGTGCCTAACAGTCTGGGGAACAACGCACTCGTCGCAGTGAGGTGCAGGGAACGCTGCGGCAGATGAAGTGCGTCAGGCGAGTTTGCCCATTTCGAAAAGGACAGAAAGCAACCAGAAGCCGTCGCGGCATTGGGGGTAGGTCCACGGGAACAGTCGCGGTACGATGGCACGTAACTTTAAGTTCCCATCTTCTTTGCCGGCAGGCCGTAGGTGTCACCTGATTCTTGCCTTGTAGTCAATATGAAGAAGAGCAAAACGCTGGCCAGGTAGCCCAGTACTCGCGGACTCTTTGGCGCCTTCATTCCCCGCAATCCCCACATGTCCAGGAACCCACCAAGCAGATGATTATCTCAACACCCGCCTGCTTCGTGGCAACCATGGCGTCACGAATACCACGAACTAAAAGGTGTGGAGACTCTAATGCTCGAGCACTCTGGGCGCTTTGTGAGTCACTAAAGATCACAATCCGGTCTCCGAAAATAACACGACGCGTTATCTCCCACACCGCGCGGTGTATTGCAACCAGCTTGATCGTGTAGACAGACGCAAGATGAGAGGCGTGGAGACTACACCCTCTTCGAACTTGGAGCCATCCGTGTACAGTGGCACGGATCCAGTGTGACACGAAGTGTGGTAAAAAAAAAAAGTCGAACGCAGTAGTCCCGGCGGTGTTGAAGTTTTGAGAGCAGAGGCGTGACGGACGACAAATAGTCAAAGACAGAGCGGTAGCCCATTCAGAACCCGAGGTGCTGAACGTCAAGGAACGAACAATGTCCAGGGTGCGGGTGCAAGAGACCTTTAGGCTGCGAAAATGGACCTCCAAGGTGAGGTGTTGGTCAAAAACACGGTCTTTACCTAAGTGAAGACACGTATGCCCGCCAAGAAAAGCGGCGGGCGTGATTAGAAACATACCGGAACCTATCACTAGCTCGCTGAAATTCACCGAGTGAAATCGTTGAGGCGGCGCTTATAGCACAGGTAGGCATATCGCTTGTCTGAGGGCAGTCTCACACTCGGCCGCCCACCAAGGATGTGAAAGGAATGCAAAACGGTCAATGTTCTAAGAATAGTAGTCAGGCCAAAAGGGCTGAGGTTACCGAAAAACTCAACGGCATCATCAACAGAACTAAACTCCTTGACTGGGACAGAGAAATCAGTCATTTCCGAAATCCAAACAACCGTGGCAGCTCCAATCATCATCGAGGTAGTTTCTCAAAAGGTAGCTGCTCAGAAAATGAGTTGAATTGAAACTACTCATTACCATGAAGGTCATCAACAACCTTCCCGCGGTGCTTCCAGAGAGCACAGGGGCATATCGAGGCAGGAAAATGAAGCGGTTGTCGGGCAGTGATGCGCAAATAGCAACCTGCAACGACGTGGCAAATGCACAGCGCTTCGAAGTCCGCAGAAATAATAGTATACGTTTTATTAAGGTGTATATCTGCACTACTTGAAAGTAGGTATTTATAGCAAATAGAACGGCTCCTCCAGGTGCCAAGTGTAACAGGCTCCATAGGGGACACCGATACGGGCCTCGTCAACCGAGCCACTTCCACCGCGTCGAAGTCGGGTGACGGTGGAATTTACGGAAGAATATACCTCCTATCCAGGTGCAGCTGTACTGCTACTGCCTGAAAGGAGGTATTTAGAGCAGAGAGAAGAACTGAGACATCAACCTGGGTGCAAATCGCGCATCCTTCTGTCTGATCCCCATCTCGTGGTGGTGGGGTCTCACAACCCTTATACCCCATGAAGGTGAACAGGGGTCACGCGCCCAGCATGGTCTCCTGCAAAAGGTCTAACGGGGAACGGGAGAAGACGAACCTCCTCAGCACCTCCTAATCGGCCGAGTTCACGGCAATTCCATTGAATAAATATGCCCTCTTGCCCTAGCTCGAAGGAGATGCGGGGCCGTACGCTTCCCGGAGGTAGTTGGGCGTACAAGGTGCTGTCACCTTCGAAGACTTATTGGGGGAAGTTGGGCTAACCATGCAAGTCTTCCTCCCTCCACGTCGAAACCTTAGGCAGGCGGGTGGCATCGTAGGCGGGGATCCCTCTTTTTGGAGGGTCCCGCGTCTCCGAGTACGACGGTCGAGCCTTAGGTGGGAGTTGAAGCTCGCTTGGTGCTGTCTTCCCCGAAGACGGTCTCAAGACTACACCAGGGGAGGAGGGGGGGTTGTCTCCTGTGACTAATAAGGCAGGAAAGCCAGCCGCCCTAAGCTGTACAGCCTCATGACCGTGAGAACGACCGCAAGGTGGTAGTCAGACCATAACATGCAGGGAAATGGTATTGGGGCAAACCCGATCTTCCCATTAATCACGCCCCAGCGCCAAAAAACCCTAAAGACCTGGGTTTGGCGACCTGCAGGCGTTAAAGGGCATTGTTTATTGAGGTTCCAAAGCCTCTCTCCTGACGCAGTATTAGGTAGCTGGTCAGGTCTTTAAAACTAAGCGAAGAATTGAGGGAATAGTCGTAGAAAAAACTGTTGAGAGGGAGCGAGGAGGAAGAGAACCAACAACTTCCCTGGGCCCCATCAGATTTCAAGTTAACCCAGTGACATGGCTTCCCTAATTTGCACTTAGGGCAGGAAGACGTGCAACTCCTCCAGGTACAAAGTGTAACAGTCTACACCGTGTGCCCCCATCTCCACTGCGGAGCACCGGAAGAGATATACAGAACTGCCGGAATTTCCTATTCCTAAACTCAAATCGTTTAGGGCTTCGTTGGCATCTCACTGTTGAGATCGACCGTGGACGAAATGAGAGGATTGGAGGCATGTTAAGCCAAATCAGGTGTAATTAATCGCCAGATGGAATTCTAAATGGGGTAGAGTTCATATCGGCTGCATTATGCAGTAGATACTCGTGATTAGGATCTCAAGTTAAAATGTAGGTCTCCACCGAAAATGAAAGGAATCTTAAATGAGTACAGATCAGTAGTAAAACCATTAACAAATGTTTTGGTTTTTTTTTCTTTAAGGTTTTCATCGGTTGCTTAATTTCTGTTTGACTTAAATCAAACTCATATAAGGAAACTGGTTTAAGTGGAAACAGCCGAATCGTCAATTTATGTCGTAAAATAATCTTAAACTCAATAACACTGCTTTAGCAAGCAGTCCATTTAAAAGCTTCTTTTTGTACCCTTCGTAGGATTCATCAGGGCAGACCCAATGAAATTCATCTGGGTAAACCTACCCATATACCAGGCCATTTTTATTCCATGCATTTCTCTATTTTAAGATATACATTTGCTAACAGCAGAACTTCTTTCCATTTGGTCAAAAATGTCAAATGTTCAGATCCCTCTCACCTAATAAAAACCTGGGAACAGCAAGATAGGTAACACTCCTATATTAAAAAGAAACATTTTTAAATCATTTCTCTAAGTACATCTTCTGAGCGTCCGTAATCATTTTTTGTTAACTCGCTGGACCTTATCACAAATTGTAAACTGTAAGCTTTACTCGCCTCTCCGAATTTTTTTAACTCAATCCGAACGTTGTAATCAGCAGCGCCACTGGAAGACCCATAGAGACCGAATCCAACTACGAAGATCCGTTTGTCAACCATGAAGTTAATGGAATCCACGCGACCTCGGTATCGCCACTGATTGCTCCGATAAGCTGATGACTGGAATCTGGAGAACGAGGTTCCGAATCTAAATCACAATTTCGAGTTGGCATATTTTAAATGCCAGAACATTATATTTTGAGAGATAAAGCGAAATGAAAAGGAACTAAGAATTAGATCGAAGAAATGGATCTAAAGACCCAATGGAGTTCAAAAACTTAACGGTATTTTACTGTACGTTAAAATTTTACCTGTGGCAAATTTGTTTCTTGAGCCCGATGCGAGGCTTGACCGGGTAGTTAACATGAGGTTTTTTGTTGGCAGTGAAATGAAGGAAGAGATCTGTGGTCTCCTGTAGATTTAGGATACCTGACTGCGCAGGCCCATTGGCGAACTCACCCAGATCCATACATGGGATGCGGATGAGACTCAACGAGTCGCCGAGCATCTTATAAGAAGAAATGAGTCAACGTAGACAGAAAAAAAAATACATACCAATGTACTAATTATGGGCATCATTGTCTCTGGGCAGATGAACCACCTCACCTTTCGTTTGTGCGGGGGAGTCGGGGCAATGTCTTGGCGGACACATTCTGCTTCAGCCCAAGCGAGGGCAGCGTCGAAAAGTACGATTTCTCGGCAGTTCAGCGTCTCCCGAGACAAGACACTCACCAGTGTCGAATGGTCGATGTCCACAAAGCCATCGGACTGGAGTGCCATTTCTGCCTGCAAGTAGTAGTTTCATTAATAGCTAAATTATATAACATACAATGTGGCGTTTGAGTACTTTCAAACTTTGTTTATTCTCATCAAGGAATACAAGAAAATTGGCTACAATTTCTAATAGAAATAAACCAAAAAGGTTGGTTAGGGCAGCAGGTCAAGGGTAAGAAGGAAGATGAGGACATCAAAAAATCGTCTGGACAAAAAATAAAGTCTCTTAAGACCCGGCGAGAGGGATCAACAGAAGAGATTTTCAGGTCAGAGGCGAGTGAGGGAGAGAGGAAAGGTAAAATACCAATCTCGGGGTAATAAATAGAGACTGGAAGGGAACAAGTGTCGCACCAGGTTCACGGAAACAAAACGTTGAGGGGCGCAGCTTTCCAGGCCAGTGGCTCATCTCAGGGCTTATACGCCTTGTCCGACGCACGCTCAAGGATGGTAGGGGTCTATTCTTGTTACACATACATGCTTTGTGAATGAGAGGAGATAGAGGGGAGGGGGATTGGAGGGTAGTATTTGGTAGCATTGATGTACGCCGACTCCAACAATGGTTTTGTGTTTGTTGTTTTTTTAATTTACAGAGCTCATCTGGCGGTCACCAAAAGAATTTTAAAAGAGCTCTCTGGAGATTTAAAATGAAAAAATATATTAAAAGACAAAGGTTCCCTGGGTGAAAGCCACCATCCCCTCAGGGACCCAAGGGAATATAAAAGTTTAAATAGTAGTGTTCAGTAGCTTGACACCAGCGCACGTTATAAACGTAGTGAACTAGCTTGTCACTGTACTCGGAAAGGTACTGAGCACTAAGCTGCACCGGAGTAGGGCATTCAAACAAAATCTGGCGACTATGCGTGTGTGTGGGTGACGAGGACCTGTATACACAATCAACGATCTCGCAGAAATTCAGAGATAAAAATAAAAATAGGGACGCGTCCCTTCGCACACATCCTGTGGAAAGTCTCCATTATGGCCATGCGGTATCATAGGCCTTCTCCAGATCGAAGAACACCGTGGCGTAGCGCTGTCTACGAAGGAAGGCCTCGCAGAGCATCTGAAGAGGAGTGGAACTTATCGAAGACAAGCGGTCTCCGCTGTTCAGGAAGAAGGATAATCTCACATTTACTAATTTCTCTCCACACTTTTAGTCTTGTTTTGGTCCCCCCGCGCGAGGCCGGCCTGGGGCAGGACATGCAGGTCTGGCGGCTTACCGAAACGGAAGCGGAGGACCCGTCTGTCCATGCGGAGGGAGAGGAACCCCTACTCCTCTTTGACTTATTCTCACGTTTCTTTTATTTTTTCGAGAGGGCCATCAGTTCTCTCTCCCCCTGACCGCCAGAAGGGGCCCCAAGCCCTGACGGACCAGATTAAGCCAGATCATTCTCCAAAATGGAAAAGATGTTGGCTGGCAAAGGGGGACCAGGTGGGTGAAGGGGCCCTTCCTTTCTTTGTGTGTCCTCGGGGACCCGTGCCACCTGAGGACGACCCTGCACAGGGGCGGCCTAGGGTTCAGTATCTGGCACCGCGCAGGGGCTCGCCCCAAGCAATGCCCTACTATCTAGAGTGGGGATACCTTCATGATCATCTACACATGAGGAGGGGCGTCCAAGTGGCCCTCACCCAGGAGGGGCCAAGGAGGGTGGGCAACCCATAGTCCTCTTTGACTTCTTACCTTTTTGGAGAGTGATCGCGTTTCTATCCACTCGCGAAAGGGGCCCCGAGGACGGACCCAGCAACCTCAGCAATAACTTACTCCTAGGAGAAGGCCTGGGCCAGCAAAGCGGCACCAGGGGGGGTAGGAGGTCCCTCCTCTCCTTGTGAGTCCTCGTGGGCCCGGGCTGCCTCAGAAGGACCTTGCACAGAAGCTGACACAAGTTCAGTGTTATCTTGCATCTAACCCATCTTCACCTCAGGGGCAGCCTCCAAACGGACCCCCGCCCCCCTAAAGGTGTTTGGTATCCCAACCGGGGTCATAGGGTTTATGGCCCATCACAAGCGTCACTAGGGGCTGCATACCGACCTTCATTGACAAAAAAGGAGAGACGGACATGGTAGCTGCCATCAGTGTCACCAGGCCCCCCCCCCCCCATAGGGGGAGTCGGATGCCTAGGCGGCACCCGAGAGGCAACTCTGCAAAAGGGAATATGGAAGAAACTCTAGAACCAGGAGGTAAAAGAGAGAGAGAAACCCCCTCTCCACTGTAAGATTGAGAGGTGCCCGAGAAAGCATACGGGGGGCGGGCCTCCATCATAGAGGTTGTAGTGCAGCCAATCTAAATGTGAGTGTGGTCTGTCGCGAAATAGCTCATCCGCCCGAAACAAAGGTGGAGCAAGACTGGAAATAGGGATGTAGTCTGGAATGTCAGAAATTATGAAAATTTGAGAACAATCGAAAATACCGCACTTGTGACCAATAAAAAGCGAGAGTAGTGGCATGAGGTAGCTGGTCAAGGTTGAGGAGAGAGTCATAGAGAAAATGAAGGCTAAGAGGGAGCAAAGAGGATGCACATTAACTTCTCCAGGCCCCATAAGTGTGTTCCAGTCAATTCAAGGCATTGGAAAAGAGGTCCATGGGAAAAGTTGAGGGACAATGGCTTACAATTTTAAATTTCTGTGCACCATCTTCCAACCATTTTGCAAAGCAGCCTGAACTACTGACCTGACCCCTGCCATGTAGTTAGTGGGATGAAGAGCGAAACGCCGGTCCGGTAACTCAGACTGTGAAAGTAGTCTGGCCCCCTCATCAACACACTTGTTTCCAGCAATCCCTACCTCTATAGGAACCCAGCAGTCTTTCCAGCAACCCCTACCTCTCTAGGAACCTAGCACAAGACAATCTCGACGTCCTCCGGACTTGCAACAGACATGACATCACAAATACTGCAAACCAGGGTATGTGGAGTACCAATGCCACAAGGGAATTTGGTTTGCTGCGAGTGCTTGGGGATTACAAAACCATCATTGAATACGGCACAATGCATAATCTCCCATACTGAGCAGTGTATTGCCACCAGCTTGGACATGAAGACAAGCAGCGCTTGGAAGAGCCCCGCCGGCTTCAAAATCAAGGACGAGGCAACATGGAAGCCAACCCCACGTTTGGACTTGGAGCCATCTGTATAAGCCAGCTTGGCTCTTTATGTCAGAGAAAAGGGATGGCATCAACACATGTGGTATAAAGCAAAAACTATATTTAGTTAACAAAAAATAAAATGAGGGATGGCAGATAACAGTGAAATACTGTAAACGACCATTACAACCATACTTACAATGACACACAGCACAGAGACAAGCAAACAATCAAACCTTAGTTTTGTCCCTAAAAATCATGAGGGCAGACAAAAGAAGAAAAAATAAAAGAATGGAGAAAAAGAAATGAATTGGATATCCATTAAGATTTTGTAACTTAGCACAGTCAAGAAAGAGAGGTGAGTAGTTGCTAGCATTGTCCTGATATATCAAATTCTCACAACTTTATGCCGCATTTTACAGGCAGCATAAGGTGAGAAAAATGCAAAAGACCTCAATAACTCACAACAAAATAACTGTGAAGGTTAGCTTACCTGTGCATCAATTACTTCCCAACACCTGGTCATTAGTTCAGGCTCCTCAAACAGTCTTGACTGAGAGAGAAGCAAGCAAGCATTCCTAGCCGTGAGGGAGACTTCGAGGAACTTGACACACTGCTGCGCCAAGTGGGGAACGATGTACTTTTTTGCAGCATACAGAGTAGCCAGGACAGTATCAGGCTCGAGGCGTATCTCATCGCAATACAAGTATCTGTAGGACCAAAAAGAGAAGTGTTTTCTCTATTAAAAACTAAACTGAGACCATAATCTAAAGGGAGTAGAGTGAGTCAGCTGGGAAAGGGAGAAGGAAGAACAAAAATAATGAAAGGGAATCAAGAATGACAAGCAATAACTTCCCCAACATGATTTGGGAGAGCATATTTCGAACCTATAAGAAACAAGCATGTACAGATAGACAAAGAAACCCATAGGTATCAACCTTAAACATCTTGAGGTTAAGGCAATGAAAAAATTAGTACATTTAATCTTGAAAAAAAAGATGCAATGGTACAAACAGGATGTTACCTTATATATTACCCCCCCTCCCCCATCAAAACCAATTGGTAATGCATAGGATTTGAATCAAATTTAACACAAACCTCAAGTCCACTTCCATAAATTACAACTTTTCTATTTTTCTTCTTAAAAGACAATTTCTAAAGTCATCATTATCAACATAATGTTCATGCCCTCTTAATAAGTAGAGGCATACATTAAATTCATTGGAAAGAAGAAAAGTAGGAAACTACCATTAATGTCATCTATATACCTGCTATCGAATCTCACTCAGTTCAAATCATGTTTGGTTCATCACCAAAGGCAAGAATTCCAAAGAATGGCCAAATACAAATTTCACCCAAGAATACCCATCATACACAATTCTCCTTTCCCACGTGACACTTTCTCAAAGTGTTAATCCAACTTTTTCAGTCAACCCACTTTTAATCTGCCATTAAACAAATCATCACACCATTTTATTACCCATTCTGGATCTTTTTCATGTCCATAAAACTAGTCTATATCTATCACAGCAACAAACACCAAACCTACAGAACCTTGCACAGCCCTAGAACACTTGGCTTATCCATAACCTATCAAACCTATGTTGCAATGTTATTCATCTGTCATTTTGCCAATCCCATCAGTATTGGGTCAAATGTCAGCTAACCTTAAGATTACTATTTTCTAATTCTATTACCTTAAAAGTGTCAAGAAAGCTGATGGTTCTACATCAGGAACTTGGATTTCATCTTCTGATTTAAGACCACCATAAAACATGGCATAGAAAACACTGCTCCCTACAGCTAAAACATACTTGTGGGCAGGTATTTTTTGTGGGTTTCCTGAAAATATAAATATATTTAATTTTAATGAAATCAAATATTGCTTAACCAGTGGGGAAATAAAAAAAAATTAAACAGGGACTGAAAAGCAAGCATGAAACCTAACTGAAGCTTCACAAGAAAATATAGAAGTAATAAAATATGACAAACAACTTTGGCGGACTGAAACTTTGAAACTAAGTTTAAATTTAATAAAATAGAAATATAGTATAAAAATTATTGTTCAAATAACTTGCAAACCAATGGTATTAAATTAATTTAAGTTGAGAAACAAGAGATAAATCTGATTGATCTAAATGAAATGCAAAAGTAAAGATACATAAAAAATATTAAATTAATGGTTGCCAATGGGGAGTCAATGGTATGCATTTATTATTTACAAACCATAGATTTTACTTATAATTAAATCTCTACCAGATAAAGCAAGCATTTTTTTTAATAGGCGAGGGGTTTGGTGGCTGATTGATGCATGTGTGTCTCACTCAGTGGTCCTGCCATATATGTATCTTACCTGGTTGACCAACAACAAAATGAACGTCCGCCATCAACTCATTGTTTAGCATTGCAGCATTCCGTTCCCTCAAAGAGATTGCATGAAAATTTGGGTCAGAGGAAGCAGTGAATCCAACAGAAAGTTGTGGACTAAGGGGAGGAGGTGGAGATGACAAAAAACTACTTCTATGTTGAGGAGATGTGGGAGCACTGGATGGTTGCAAGATGGTCCTATCATGCCTGGTACCACTGCTATCTGTGTGGTTTGGAGTATTGCAAGAGCGAAAGGGAAGGAGTAGTGGGCCAGTTGCATGTATATCACTGTCGACCAAACTTCCAGCTGAAATTGAAATGTTGAGTCTCAAAAATTTTATAAAACCATAATTAATCAATATTCAAGAAAAGTCAAATAAAAAGTAGAATTTAAATGTCCATTTATTGATGATTCTTAAAATTAAAATTGATCACAATATATTATGATATACGAGGTGTGTCAGAAAAGAAACAAGACTGTGGTCACAAAAATTTATTTCAAATCTAATCCACAAACTACAAGTTTTCCCCTTCAAAATAAACCCCTTGAGTCTAACGCACTTTCTCATTCTTCTCCACAATGCTTCTATGCAGTTCTGGAAGGATTCTCCACAGTTTCTGTCATTATGGTCCTCTTAATGTCTTCCAAGTTCGGAAGGTCAGGAGAGTAGGAAGGTTGCACCAGCACAGTGATGTTTTTGTCAGCCAGGAATTGCCGGATGCTCAGGGCATTGTGAGGCAATGCATTTGTCGTGGTGACGCAGCAATGAGTTGTCTTGCCACAACTATTGCCTATTCTCACACACCAAACAGCGCAGGATCTTTTTGGAGACATGCTGGTTGATTGTCTGGCCCTGTAGCAAGATAATGTGGATGATGCCCCTGACATTGAAATATGTGATCAACATGAGTTTGACTTTGGACTTTGACTATCTTGTTTTCTTTGGCCCCAGCAACTGAGGACTCTTCCACTGAAGGCTCTGGTGCTTGGTCTCCAGTCATACCTGAAGATCTATGACTCATCACTGGTGATGATTCTCTCCAGCAAGTCTGCTGGTTCAGTTTCAAGACGCTCAAGAATGTCCTGACACACGTGCATGCACTGCTGTTTCTTGAACTTTCCCCATCTTTGCACAAATATTCTGAATGCCCAAATCTTCAGTGATAATCTTCTAGATGTTGTCCCAGTTCATGCCCAGCTAGTTCACTGGCAATCAGTCGAACAGTCTGTTGATGATCGCCACATACCATCTAACTCACATTTTCAATGCTGGCCTCAGGCCAGCTCAGCGAATGCATTCCACTCCTGGGGTCATTTTCCGCATCCTTGAGTCCATTTTTGAACCTTTTGTATCACTCAAAACCTTGTGAGTGCAACATTGTCTCATCTCTGTACTCTTGCTGCAGCATGTTCAGTGCTTCTGACAAGAGTTTTCCCCAGGCAGACAAGAAACTCCAGGATGGTTTATTGTTCTGTACTCATTGCTTGATGGCCTGAAAATTAAGAAGCTATTTACAAAAGCATGTGAAAAAAAAAAACTGGAGAGCAGAAAATCCAATTACTATATACTTTCCTAATAGTACTTAACACACTGACACAACACGTTAATCTCTACCCAAATCATAGTTCATCCAGCACACTAAGTCCTATTACTTTTCTGACACACCTTGTACATGTGTGAAAAGCCTACAGGCAACAAATATGATAAGGAAAACAAAAGGCTTGTAGTTTTGTGTCACACTGCAATTCAACTTCTTTGTAGAAATGATCATTTTACAAAGATTTTGGTATTTTTTATATGTGGAGCTAATATAAATCCTAATCTAATTAATTCCTCATCCTTTGATTGGCTATTGGTAGATATTTATGTTCATATTCTTCTGTATATAGGAGTTGATGGTATGTTTGACAAAATATGATTTCCTCTAGTAAAGGAAGCAGGTGTTGACAAGTTCAGCTTGGGTTACCCTTCTGTCCTTATTAATGATAGTGAATAGTTTCTTAGTAAATAGTGATGATTTGTGTTAAAATCAAGTACTACATTGAGGAATTCCCATCAGTGCTGTTTTTTCTGCTACCATTGGTAGGTGCAGAAAGGTAAGCATCAGATCCATCTTAAACTTTGCCCATAAGAAAAAAATGATCAAGACATTCGTGTGTAGGGTGGGTGGTGCTTACAAGCCCGGCAGAGCCAGGCACCGCCATTTGGGATCACCTCTCCCGCCTGGTGGCCTGGCAGTCCATCTGCATGGCGGCTCCACCTTAGACACAGCATAAAACATATAATTTGAAGAGGAGAGGAAAAGGAATGTGAGGAAGGTATGGGTGGGGATGAAGCAGGTTGTTAAAAACCAACCACCCTAGATCGGAGCTCAGGGGTTAGGGAACATTGGCCCCTCCCCCCTCAGCCCCGATCCAGGACGGTTGGCCGAGAAGAAGGTCAGCATCTACCCTGTGAAATTAGAGGCTGACCAGAGAAAGTTGTGGGAGAGGTTGTATGAAAAGAGAGGAAACAAGTGTTTTGAAGGAAGGAAGAGAGGCTAAGCTGGGGCCAGACGGGGTGCTGAGTCCCGTCAGCACAGCGGCGAGGATGGCAAATCGCCGCGCCCCTTACGGGGAGGCAGAAATTAAATTAGCTCAAAATAATAATAAAGATTCAAGAAAATTCCTTCGGTATTATAGAATGAATAACAAATCTAACAGTGATAAAATAGGGCCTATTAGATATGAAGGGGTTTTGAAAGAATCTGATGAAGAAATAGTAAGGTTCTTAATGATCATTTTTCTTCAGTATTTACACAAGAGAATCAAGATAGATTAATTGATAATAATTCTAGGTCAAGGGAAGTAGTGTTGAATACCATTAATCTGAACAGGGAAATAATTAAAGGGCTTATATTGGAGTTAAATACTAGTAAGTCATCTGGCCCAGACAACATCATTCTAGGGTACTCAGAGAAGGTGTAGATAGTATTGCAGTAGCTCTTGAGAAGTTATATACTAAATCACTAGAGTTTGGAGAAATACCTAATAATTGGAAATTGGCAAATGTAGTGCCAATTTTTTAAAAAGGGAAGCAAAGAGGACCTGAATAACTTTAGGCCGGTAAGCTTAACTTCTATAGTTTGTAAAATTCTTGAGAAGATAGTTAAGAAGGGGATTTCTGACCATCTAGAGAGTGGTAGGTTAATAAATGATGCTCAGCATGGGTTTAGAAGAGATAGATCATGTTTAACAAACTTACTGGATTTTATGGATTATGTTACTATACAATTAGATAAGGGGGAGAATGTTGATGTAATTTACTTAGATTTTAGCAAAGCTTTTGATAAGGTTCCACATAGGAGACTAGTTCAGAAATTAAAAATGCATGGGATATGTGGTAAAGTTTTGAATTGGATAGCTGAATGGCTGAAAGACGGAAGGTTATCAGTGGTGTACCTCAGGGATCCGTTCTAGGCCCTTTATTATTCATAGTTTATATAAATGATCTTGGGGAGGCTGTAAATAGCAAAGTGTCAATTTTTGCTGATCACACTAAATTGGCAGCTGTAGTAAAAAAAGTTGAGGGTAGCTTTAAACTGCAGAGTGACTTAAATAAGTTATTAGCTTGGGCTCAGAAGTGGCAGGTGACTTTTAACCTTAAAAAGTACAAAGTTCTTAACATGGGAAGGGATAATAGGGAATTTAGCTCTGAAATGGATGGGCTTTGGTTGAATTCAGTTCCTGATAAGAAAGACTTCGGCGTAGTAGTAAATAGGTCACTGAAGTTTTCAAAGCAGTGTATTGAGGCAAAAAATAGAGCAAATAGGGTGCTAGGATACATTAACAGGAATGTTAGATACAAGAGTAAAGAGGTTATCCTTAAACTCTACAACTCATATATCAGGCCATATTTAGAGTACTGTATACAAGCATGGTCACCACATTTTACACATGACATCAACCTGCTAGAGTCAGTACAAAGGAGGGCAACAAAAATAATACCTTCCCTGAAGCACCTTGAATATGAAGATAGACTGAGGGTACTAAATATGTTTTCATTTGGGAGAAGATGTGTGAGGGGAGATATGATTGAGCTTTTTAAAATCTGTTCTGGGATGGATAAGTTGGATTTTAGCAAGTTATTTGAGTTGGAAGGTAGAAATAGGTCTAGGGGTCACCACTTAAAAATTAAAAAACAGGTGCAGGTTAGATGTTAGAAAATATTTTTTTACCAATAGAGTGGTAGATTACTGGAATAGTTTGCCATCTGAGACAGTAGACAGTTCAAACTTGAATGTATTCAAATGAAGATTAGATGATTTTATGGGAAGGGAGGGTTAACTTTGGGAGGGGGGGGGGGGATTCTGGACTCATTCCTGTGGATGCAGTTTTTTATTATTGTATACTACGATTGATTTGGATTTTGACGAGTCTTGATGATGATGCCTTTTGTTTTTGACACATTTCTGTGAATGGTTTGAATTGTATATTGTAGATGCATGATCAGACACAATCTTATGGATGCATTTTGTGGGTGGGTTTTGACAGATGTGGATGACCTTTGATAGGCCAAGTTATCTTGATTATGAATGTGAAGAGATATTGTGGAATGAGTGCTACCAGTGCTCAGATTTCCTTGGTGAATGCAAATGTGGTGTGTGATGCCAACAGTGTGAGTTGGAATGTTCCAAAAAGAGGTGTGACAGTTTTGAAAAGTGGACTTGAAAATGGATGTATTCTAGCATTGGAGGAAGTCAGATTGTCTTTAAGCATAGAGAAGTTGAATGACATATTGTGTGCATTTGGTGTGTTAAGCAAGAATGAAGATATAGAAAGAATTCAAGTCATGTTTAATGGTGCATGAATTGAAAGAGTGTGATGACCAATATTCCGGTTAATGAATGGAGTGGCATATTAAGAGAATTTAGAAGGTTTGCAGGAAAATTTGTAGTATGCAAGGGCTTGGTGTATTTTGTGTGATGTATAGATGATGAGAATGTATATAATCTGGTGTTTTCTGTGTGTTGTAGGATTGGAATGGAGAAGATTGTGCATGACATAGGTTTGGATATATGGGTAAGAATAAATTGTGGAAATGTATGAAAGGGTGTGTGTTTTTCACTTTTCGGAAAGATTTGCGTGGAAGTAACGACTGTGTGAAGTGTGCCAGAAAGGAAAGTATCAGAGAGTGTTGCTGCCCTACCAGTATTATGGTTAAGTGTAAATGAATCTTTTGAAATGGTAGAGATTGATTGTAAGTTTCTTCCGACAACTGTGAGAGGGTATGTAGGAATGGATGTGATGGTGGATCAAAAGAGTAATAATCAGTGTGTTGCTAGAGTTGTGAGGTGAGGCGAACTTAGGTGGAAGGAAAGTAGTAGTTGTGTTGGATTGTTCACCTCCCCTCACCACACCAAATGTCCAATCCCTTTCTTATTTTCCAGGGTGCATGGAATGAAGAAGACCCAATAAACTTCTATCGTGCCCCCCCAATTCATCTCTGTCTCTTCCTACAGGTGTATTTTTCAGCAGTTTAAATTAAATTGAGTTCAAAGTGAAAATAAGACTGTAAATTTGTGATTGAGTGTTGAAATTTGTATTCAAAGAATAAGGGAGCTGGATAAAAGACTGGGTGAGTGTAACCTTTCAATTCCTTGGTACCGGTTAGTCAATTGACCATCTAAGCTTGAGAGGTAGTGGCAGAGTGATGGGAAGCCAGCCCTTAAACCACATTCTTAGTAATTGTGAAAAGACTCTCCCCAAGCATGAGTCATTGAGTGCCTCCCAATCCCCAATGAAGTGGTTGGAACTCACATGTCACAGTTCCATAAGCATGTAACACCACACAGAGTCCCAGAACCATACAGAATTCCCAGAAGAAAGCTGGCCCACCTCCACTTCCCTCGCCTTTTTGTTTGCGCAATACTGATACCAATTATTCTTATATTGTCACAGCTACTTCTTATATTCGAGGGGCGGTCAATAAGTTTTGCAATTCGGATATAAGGAAACGAGATACGAGGGAAAGTGTTTTATTATTTTTCAATATAACTACCCTCGATTTCAATGCACTTGCGCCACTTGTCACTGAGGCTTCGAATTCCTGACAACCAGAAATCTCCTGACTGCTGTTCAATCCACTCCTGGACGGCGAGCTGGACATCTTCATCATCCCCAAACCAGTGTCCACGCAGTGCAGCCTTGAGCTGGCGGAATACAAAGTAGTCGCTAGGGGCCAGATCTGGACTGTAGGGGGAAGATGGTTGAGCTCCTCGAATCCGCACTCGCGTGGGGCAGATTGTGCAACTCTGGCCTTATGGACTTTGACGACGTTGAAGTCGATCATGGAGCGTGAGGTTTCTAGGGACCCAATGGGCAGAGACCTTGGTCATGGCCAAATTGTCGTGGATGATGTTGATAATACTTCCATGTGACCTTCACCCGGCAATTTTCGAGGATCATCCTCTCCACATGGGCCACATTGCATCATTGGTCACGTCTGATGGGCATCCTGGATTTGGTCATCTTCAAGGGACACACGACCATAGCGCAACTCCCTATTCCAGCGAGCAATGGTTATATAGGAAGGGGCAGTGTTGGTGTACACTGCAACCATGCGTTCATGGATTTCATTTGCATTCTTGCCTTCCTTGGTCAAAAATTTGATCACTGCGCGGTGCTCAACCTTCTCCATTGTTGAAAAATTTGTGACTGACAATCTGCGATCAACTACTGCTTCTTAAATAGATGAGGCAGGAGCATGTGGCGGCAGGTCCTTACTTGTCAAAATCTGTCCTAACACCCCCACAAAAAGCCACCCCCCTATTCTCTGTTTTGCCCTACCGATTCGCAAAACTTATTGACCGCCCCTAGTATATATAGATATCCTTCTTAGTTTTGGGGTGAGCAACATACATTTTTTTGCATTAGCTGAAATTGATATATTGTAAGGCCATGTATATACTTAGTGTTTTTGTCATAAACATATATTATTTGTGATTGTTTGGGGTTTACCATTTTTGGGGGTGTTATGTTCTCTGTATAAATAAAATCATAATTAAATTAACCACTCATTTCATTATCTTTCCCTCAAGCACCCAGCTGGCTCTAGTTGTGCAGCAGGTGGTCTGACTGCAGGCCCCCAGAACCTGCTGCCACAATGCCACCCTTTGTAACAGGCTCTGGCATTTACATATTTAGTTAAAATAATAATATGAATAGTACAATTCTTTAATACTTAAATTTAACATGTAATTTTGATAAATATATCTGTATGAATGAACTCTTATCTTCTTTTATGTTTCAGTTAGGCAAAATATTACCCATCACACACTGTATATATTTGATGTCTTTGAAGTTGTTTCGCTTATTTTGAATAAGTATATATTTTATATAAATCATTTGCACATTACTACATCCAAAGCTCTACATAGAAGCTTGCACATCTGAAATGTTTGTACTGATGAGAGGAGGCATAAGGTGCCTTAAAAGCAGTTGCTTCAGATAGCGCTCATCATGCATGAAAGGCAGTTTATCTATGGCAGAGGTTCCCAATCTTTTTGTTCTTCTGGACCCATCGGCATAGTTAGAAATTCCTGTGTACCCCTAAAAATTGAGGATGAAAGAAAAACAATGAAAATGATTTTTTTTTATATTTTATTATGAAATTTGTTTGAGTACTGCACTATATATATATATATATATATATATATATATATATATATATATATATATATTTTTTAGGATTATCTATAACATCAATAAATGAAGCTCAGGAAGCCACTGAATGCCTGTCTTGCTTGCAGGTGTCTGCATATAAAGTGATAAAAACAGAGGGTTGCTAACTCTGTTTTATAAACATCAGAAATAGAGAGAGGACTAATACATTGTGCAATCTGGATGGAGATTCCATCATGTATTGTACAGTAGTGGTTATTCTCTTGGATCCAATGTTCCCTTGAAGAGTACAAATGTACTACTGGGGGTACATGTACCCTAGATTGGGAATCCCTGATCTACAGGAAGAAAAACCCTGATTTCTCTAAACCCCAGCTGCTTTGCAGCCATATAATATTCCTGCTTGCTGCCAAGCATGGCCCAAATGTAATGGTTGGTATTCCCTTGGTTGGATCTCATCGGTATGGCTGAATTGATCAATTTCTTCACCATCCCAGATGATTGCTACTTCGACCATCACCCCTATACTTATCTCTTTTTACCTGTTCTTAGCCATTTTTGTTGGTTTATAGATTTGTAAACATATTATAATTATTTAAACCAGTATATTTTAGAGTATGCATTTGATGTTTTATTATTGTGATAAATGATTTTTTTTATATCTTTTCTTTGTCTCTGAAAATATGAGTTGTATCAAAATGTTTGAGTTTAATACGATTATGTGCTTAAAAGCTCTATTTTTTTTTTTTTTTAATTAAGGGGGTATCTGGCGACTGCCGACTTAGGCATTAGTCGCCGTAAACAAACAGCCTAGTTCTAGGCTACTTTAAAAATTAAACAGGAAACAATAAAAAGAGATAACAATAACAATAAAAAAGCAATAACAAAAACAATAACAAAAACAACAACAACAATTAAACTGGGTTAAATGAAAGGGAGAAGGCCAGCCTCCCCAAAAAAGTCAATAAGTCCACTAGTCATGGTGCACGCACTCGTCCCAAGTACAAGGGACAGGCGGTAGCGACCCCGCCCATCCCGGTACCGGGACAGGTATCGTGCGCGAAGATCACCCAGACTGGGACATTCAACAAGAATGTGCCGAACAGTCTGGGGGACGACGCAGTCGTTGCAATAGGGCGCAGGCGAGCGCTCCATCAAGTAGCGATGCGTCACACGAGTGTGTCCGATTCGAAGACGACAGAAAGCAACCTGAAGCCGCCGCGGCATTGGGGGATAGGTCCATGGGAACAGTCGCGGCGCAATAGCACGCAACTTTAAGTTCCCCTCGACCGTCTCCCATCTTCTTTGCAAAGCAGTCCGAAGAGCTGCCCGTATTCCTGCCATGTAGTCAGTGTGAGGAAGAGCGAAACGCTGGTCCGGTCGCAGAGTCCTCGCGGACTCTTTGGCGCCCTTATCGGCGCGCTCATTCCCCGCAATTCCTACATGTCCAGGAACCCAGCAGAAGATAATCTCGACATCTGCCCGGCTCGCCAAAACCGTGGCGTCACGGATATCGCGAACCAGGGGATGCGGAGATTCCAATGCCCCGAGAGCACTCAGGGCGCTTTGTGAGTCGCTATAGATCACAATCCGGTCTCCGAACCGGTCTCCCGTACCGAGTGGTGTATTGCCACCAGCTCGGCCGTGAAGACAGACGCAGCGCCTGGTAGAGCCCCGCTGACTTCAAACAGAGGGGATACAGCGTGGAAGCCGACCCCCTCTTGGGACTTGGAGCCATCCGTATACACTGGCACGGTACCAGCGTGACACGATGTGTGCTCCAAAAAGGTCGAACGCAATACTCCCGGCGCAGTACAAGCTTTGGGAGCAGAGGCGTGGCGACAAATAGCCAAATGTGGTACCCTCCAGGGTGGCGTCCTGGGCAGAACCAGGGGCGCCACCGGCCCGAGAGCTATATCTACCTCTCGAAGGAGTTTCCTGGCCCTAAACCCAAAGGGCTTAGGGTATGACTGGCGTCTCTCGGCGGCATAGGCACCATCGAGATCAGCTGCGGAAGCAGTGAGAGCTGTTGGCGACTGAGGGAGGCGCCGGGCTCGCGCGTACAGGCGAGTGATGCACTGCACGCGGCGCAGAGCGAGTGGCATCTCCCCAGCATCGGCCAACAGGCTCTCAATGGGGGAAGTGCGGAAGGCACCGGTCGCAAGGCGAAGGCCGGTGTGGTGGATCGAATCCACCTTCCGCAATAAACGCTCGGCTGCGGATGCATAAAACTCGCATCCGTAGTCGAGCTTCGAGCGAACAAAGGATCGATAAAAAAGTAAGGCGGTAGCCCTATCAGCGCCCCAAGCGCTGAACGTCACGGAACGGAGAATGTCCATGGCGCGGGTACAAGAGACCCTAAGGCTGCGAATATGAGCCTCCCAAGTGAGGCGTCGGTCGAATACAAGACCAAGGAAACGGTGCGACTCAACCACATCCAGGCGCACCCCATTAAGAAACAAATCTGGGTCGGGGTGAAGCCGTGGATGGCGGCAGAAGTGCACCACCTTAGTCTTGGCAAAAGAAAAGCGAAACCTGTGCGCTTCGGCATAGCGAGAGACGCGGTTTAATGCCTGTTGGAGTCGACGCTCCGGAGTTGGCATCTGGGCCGCGCCAAAAGAAGAGATCGAAAGGTCGTCCACGGAGAGCGTAGCGAGAACATCTTCCGGCAGCACCGAGGTGATGCCGTTGATGCTCAGGGCAAAGAGTGTGACACTGAGGACACTTCCCTGCGGGACACCCTCTTCCTGCTCCTTTGGGCCGGAGAGGGCTCCCCCCACCAGTACGCGGAATCGACGATCTCGCAAAAATTCAGATATAAACATTGGGAGGCGTCCCCTCGCCCCCATTGTGTGGAGAGTCTCCATGATACCGTATCGCCATGCGGTATCATAGGCCTTCTCCAGATCAAAAAACAGCGTGGCGTAGTGCTGTCTACGAAGGAAAGCCTCGTAGACGGCACTTTCCAGTCGGAGCAGAGCATCCGACGTGGAGTGGAACTTACGGAAGCCGCACTGTGCAGAAGACAGATGGCCTCCGCTGTCCAGGAAATAGGCTAATCTAACATTTACCAATTTCTCCATCAACTTGCACACGCAAGAGGTTAGAGAGATTGGGCGGAAACCGGTCGGAGTAGAGTGATCTCTCCCCGGCTTGCGAAAGGCGAGCACAGTACCGATTCGCCAGGAGTCTGGGAGAAGACCTTCCACCCAGATCCTGTTGAACAAATCTAACAGAAAGGCCATGCCTCGCTGACCCAGGTGTCGAAGCATGGCGTACGGGACATCGTCCGGACCATGGGCGGTGTCCGCGCACGAAGCGAGAGCGGAACGCAACTCACTCACAGTAAACTTGTCGTTGAAGGGTTCTCCGCCTCTGGAGGTAAAGTCCAGCCGGCGGCCTTCCGCGACATCACGACGTGCATTGAATGCTGGCGGAGCAGCATCACGGCTAGAGAATGCGGAAAAAGCGGTCGCTAAGGATTCCGCCACGGACGCGGGGTCCGAGATTGCGGTCCCATTCTCCTGGAGAACGGGAGGGGGGTCCTGCGAGAACTTGCCCCGAATCCTTTTGACTCGCTTCCACACCTCAGCTAAAGGGGTCTTCCCGTTAAGTGAAGACACGTATGCCCGCCACGAAGAGCGGCGGGCGTGCTTCGAAATATACCGGAACCTAGCCCTAGCCCGACGAAATTCAGCGACAGTGAAATCGTTCGGGCGGCGCTTATAGCGCATGTAGGCATAACGCTTCTGTTTGAGGGCCGTCTCACACTCGGCCGACCACCATGGGAGTGGTCGGCGTGCAAAACGGCCAGACGTCCTAGGAATAGTAGTCAGGCCCACGGCGATGAGGTTGCCGGAGAAGAACTCAACGGCCTCATCTACCGACCTAAACTACTCGACTGAGATAGAGAATTCAGTCATTTCCTGAAATGCAGGCCACCGCGCCCGCGCCAAGCACCACCGAGGTGGTCTCTCAGGCGGCAGTTGCCCTGAAAATGATATTCGAATGGGAAAGTGATCACAACCATGGAGGTCATCGACCACCCCCCAATCAAAATCAGGCTGTGCATCCGAAGAGCACAAAGATAGGTCAAGGCAAGAAAATGAAGCGGTTCTCGGACAGTGATGCGTAAACTCATCCACGTTTAGTACACCTATCTCAAGCTCTTCGATCAGATCGGCAAGGACTTGTCCCCTGGGATTTATGGAGTAATCTCCCCAGAGAGAATGCCTGCCGTTCAGATCTCCAAGCAAGAGATAGGGCCTCGGCAACCGTGCCACGACGCGGCGGAAGTCCCCCGCGTCGAAGTCAGCTGACGGTGGAATGTACGCAAAAATGATAGTATACCTCCTATCCAGGTGCAGCTGCACAGCCACTGCCTGAAAGGAGGTATCTAAAGAGAAAGGAAGAACGGAGACATCATGCCGGGTGTAAACCGCGCATCCCCCAGCCCGGCCATCCCGCGGTGGTGGGGTCGCAAGACCCTTATACCCCGGGAGGGAAGGCAGGGGGCACGCGCCTAGCATGGTCTCCTGCAAAAAAATAGCTAACGGGGAACGGGACGAGGCGAGCCTCCGCAGCTCCTCCCAGTTGGCCCGGAGTCCACGGCAATTCCATTGAAGGAATATGCCCTCCAGGCCTAGCTCGGAGGAGACGCGGGGTCCCTCCTCGAATTGAAGACCCTCACGGGAATGGCCGTACGCTTCCCGGGGGCAGAACCACGGGCACTGTTGGCCGGACAAAGCGCTGGAGGCGCTGTCGCCTTCGAGGACTTATTGGGGGAGGTTGGGCTCGCCATGCGAGTCTTTTCCTCCCTCCGCCTCGAAACCTTAGGCGGGCGCTGCGGCTTCGGAGGCGGGGGGGCCTCTTTTCGAGAAACACCGTCTCCGAGCCACTCGCTCCACCTCGGGGCGTGGGCGAAGGAGCCGAAGCTCCTTTGTTGCTGTCCTCCTTTCGGGGGACAGCTTTAGGAACCCCTGAGGATGGCCTAGCCACCATCTTCAGGGGTGTTGCCTCCTGTGAGTCTAACGACTCGGTGGAGGCGCGTGGCCGTTTCGCCTTGCGGGAAACGGTCACGCTGGGAAAAGAGGGGGGAGCCCTGGTTTTAGCCGGGGCTGGGTATGAACCCTTTTTGCCGCCAGCTTTACCAGGGAAGCGCCCGGGTTGGGTAGAGCCCGCAGAAGGGCTCCGAATGGGCGCGGAAACAACCGTGCTCATTGGCCTGGATGGGCCAGGAGCAGAGGGTGCCTTTCGAACTACTGAGGCATATGACGTCCCAGGCAGAGATGGGCGCGCCAGGACCAAGTCCTTAGCCTCGCGGAATGAGAGTCTATCCTGGGCCTGAACGGCCAGGATTTCTTTCTCCAGGAGATATGCACCACATTGCTTCGAAGAAGCAGGGTGCGGCTCTCCGCAATTGACACACTTGGCCACACACGATTTTGATTTATCGTGTGCGACCTTGGAGCAACTTACACAGACTTCGGGTGACCCCGACTTTGCACGTCTACATGAGCGATTCGTATGGCCGAAGCGGTGACAGTAATAGCACCGCCGCGGCAGTGGCACGAATGCCTTCACGCGGTAGCGGTACCAACCGGCACGCACCGACTCAGGGAGCTTGTTACTGTCGAACGTGACGAAGAGTGTAGGGGTGGGTCTCGAAGCCCCTCCCTGTTTTCTCATCACACGTTCGACCTTGACCGCCCCATGGTCGGCCAGCTCTAGGGTGATGTCCTCAATGGAGTAGTCAACGAGTTCCCTCGCATAAACTAAGTTCACAAAGTTCATGGTAGAGTGCGGCGTCACACTCACCGGGGTGCCATGAAGTGTCCGAAGAGCACTTATCTTGGCCGCCTCAGCGGGATTCGCCGCATTCGCCAGAAGGCTTCCGTCCGAGAAACGGGTCACCTTCGGCTCTCTACCAATTGCACTAGCTAATCCTCTCCTCTGATGGATCATGTTGCCCTTGGACAACATGGTGCCATCAGTGGAGCGAATAACGAGGAAGCGTTTGAAGCCAGCGGGCTCGAAAACGCCAGGTAACCTCTGAATCAGGGGCCCCGATGTCATCGAGGCTCCGCCCTGTGCACTCTTGGTGTTAGTCTTGGTCAGGGGCTCCGCACACGAGGGGGTAGAGGGGCCGGATGTGCCGATCTTGGCTTGGTCGCCTACCAAAGTGGTAGCAGACCCATCCGTCCCCGCAGCCCCCGCGGATGGAGAGGAGCCCCGAGTCTTTTTCGTCTTTTTAGTCTTCTTTGTTTTTTTCTTTTTTGGAGAGGAGGGCGGGGAATGAACCCGCTTTTCACCTCCGCCGGCAGAAGCCCCCAGGCCAGATGGACCGGCCTCAGCCAGGTCCCTCTCCGAAATGGAGAAGGTCCTGGTTGTCGTAGGGGCACCTGTCGGAGGAGATCCCTCCCCTCCTTTTACTGCCTCGGAGCCCTCAGCCATTTGAGGAGGACCTTGCATAGGGGCGGATTCGGGTTCGGTTTTTGGCGCCGAGCCCGAATTCCCCCCCATGGAAGGCCCTACCGTCTGAGGCTGGGTCTCCTCAAGGACCATGTTTATCACAGGAGGGGCCTCCAGTTGGCCATCCCCTCCCAGGACATCGCAGGTCCCCTTGGCAGTGTCGCCAGTCTTGTGTGGGGAGGCACAGGCCTTGACCCCAGCAAGGTTTAAAACTCTTGCCAGCAGGTCTTTTGATGGAAGCGACCGAAGGGGCCTGGCTTCCCTCTCCCCCCTAAGGGAGTTTGCCCTACCGAGCCGCTTTGATGGGGAGCGGCTGGCTAAGGGCTGCCTGCTGGCTTTCTTGGCAGTCCCCTTGGAAAGAAAAGAGGGGACTGCCGCTGGGAAAAGGGAGGTGCCCGAAAGCACCTCCAGAGAAGGGGGTGAGGGAGAGTCCCCTGCACCCGTAGGCGAAGGAGAGGAGTAAGCCTCCTCTCCGGTTAGAGAAATATGGAGGGTTCCCTGTGCAAGCACAGGGGGGGGAACCTCCATTTTTTTGCTGGAGCTGCCCGAGGGCGGCTCCGTCGATGAGCAAGGGGGAGTTAAAGGGGTTTGGTGTTTTGAAAATTCATCCATGGGCATGGTGACCCTATTTTTGCCACGGGACGCAATAGCTCATCACCTCTTGCAGTTGCCCGCACTGCAAGAGGTGCTTACAAGCCTGGCAGAGCCAGGCGCCGCCATTTGGGACCACCCCTCCCGCCTGGTGGCCTGGCAGTCCATCGGCATGGCGGCTCCACCTTAGACACGGCGTATAAATGATAGATTTTGAAGACGAGAGGAAAAGGGATGTGAGGAAGGTATGGGTGGGGATGAAGCAGGTAGTTAAAAACCAGCCACCCCAGACCGGAGCTCAGGGGTTAGGGAACATTGTCCCCCACCCCCTCAGCCCCGATGCGGGACGGTTGGCTGAAAGGAAGGTCAGCATCTACCCTGTGAAATTAGAGGCTGACCAGAGAAAGTTGTGGGAGAGGTTGTATGAAAAGAGAGGAAACAAGTGTTTTGAAGGAAGGAAGAGAGGCTAAGCTGGGGCCGGACGGAGTGCTGAATCCCGTCAGCACGGCGGCCAGGATGGCAAATCGCCGCGCCCCTTACGGGGCTTTAAAGCTCTAATTTTCTGTTTCCTCTCTAAAGAGAAACATTTAATTTTTAATGAATTTTGGTGAACTTATTCACGGGTTGAATCAGATATAAAGTTAAACATACAACAAATCACAATAAAATTATCAAAAAATTAGCCATCACTTTTAACATTTTATAATAAAAATATACTACCCTAAATTACATATGTATTGTAGATAAACTAAATATATGGGGTTTGGACAGTCTAAGAAGACTTTTATTGTTCCTATGTAAGAATTTATAAGGTGAATATCAAGAGATCCCATTACATCCCAACACATCATTTTAGTGGAAAAGTTAAATCTGGGTGCATAAAATAGTGCTTCAGTTATGCAGATATGCCTACATTTCTTGAGGGTGGGTTCAACTATTATTATTCTAATAGTTTCTGAAACTGGCCAATTTGTAGTATAAATGATATTAAACACTTTTAGAAACAATAAACTAACTTTTTAGTCAATTTTAAATTATATTAAACTTACACATTAGGGTTTAATATATTTATATATTTTCTCTTTACCAGTTAGTATGTTGGAAATGGAATTGGGCTAATTATGGGTCTGAGGGCGATTGTATTTCTTTAAGGATTTTGACATTACAATGGGTGCATAAAGGGCTATTATCCTGTTTATTTTACCTTTGAACTTGGGATTGTCATTGCTATTTCCCTCACTTTGCACTAACTGAAGGAGAGACTTGGTATCAAGGACCCTATGAGGATTAAAAGTTTTCACATGACTGGGGAGTGTGGTGAGCACCTTGTCAAGGATTCCTCTTTTAAGGGGACAATCATAATTTCCTGGCTTCCAAACAGGGGCAGTCACTTCTGGATTCTGGCATGCCATCTATACAATGCCATGGAAAAACTAGTATACTAGAGTTGAAAGCAGTCAGCAATCTTGCCATCAGTGGCATAGTAGGATACATCCATACAAAGAGCAAAGGCATTCATAAGTATAAATTTTAACCACTATAATGTGTACTTTTAATTCAATAACTAATCAAATAGTTAATTTAAATTTTTAATGTGGGAGGAAAAAAGTTGCTAAATAGAAAAAAAAAACAATTGAAAAGTGTCAATACTAAAATCAACAAAAGGGAGTTTTTGTTTTTCAAGCAAAGAAAGTGAACTACTTTAACACTTGGGGCATTTGTATTCAATTTAAATGTAAGAAGGGAGAGAAAAATCAAGACTAAATGATCAGAAGAGAAAACAGAAATAGTGAAAAAGGAGCTAAGTAATCCAGTCCCAAGGTCCCAGCAAATTCAAATATCTACTCACCAGAATTTGAATGAATTGATAGCATTGAGTAGCGATCATCAAGTTGATTTCTTTTACATGCAAATTTTCCAGGTGGTGATGGTTCATTTGCATCCATTCTTGCCTTTAAAAACCTCTGATAAGACGTTTTTGTTGCAATAGTTATATAGTTTGAATAATCAAAATAAATTATTTATTTACTTTAAAACTAAAGGAAGGATAACCTTCATGAAAAGATATACAATAAAACCATAACTTTGAATGCTAAATCATTATTTTAGAGGCTTAGATAATCGTTATCTGATGTGCTGAAATATTAATTTTAAGGATTAATAGCCAAGAATCTGAACATTAAATCAAATGAACACAAATTACTGAGTATATTACTTTACAATGTGATTTTTTTTTTTTCAAACAAAACTAGTATCCATGTATGGTTAAGGAATAAGAAGGTTACCACAGTAATTTCAGAGGCAAATAACAAAGAGCAACTAAATAATCAGTGGTGGGCAGTCCATCAGTACTGATGATGGAAGGTCCGTTAGTCCGTCACTGATGGACTCCCATTTTGCTGACGACTGACGGAAACATGATTTGCCGAAGGTCATCTTTGCTTTTCAGGTTAGTGACCGTTCTGGTGATGGTCAAAAATCTCTTCCACCGGCGCTTATTCCGTCAGTCATCAGTCCGCCAGCAAAACGGGAGTCAGTCAGTGACGGACCTTCCATCATCAGGACTGATGGACTGCCCACCAGTGTAAATAATATAGTGCATTCATGGAATGGATGATAATTTTAGCATTGCATTAAAATTGGATAAAGGTATGGATGCTTGTGGTGTGAGGAATATAAAGAGTAAGAGTGAACAACAAAAGAGGGAAGTGGCCAATATGTATCAAAAGGCATATGACTTGATTAGGGTAAGAAATATATTAAAAGGAATGGAGAGTTTGTATTATGAGCAAGTTAGGGTTAAGAGTTTTACCCCAATTTTTACTCTATTTGGATCTGAATCATGGGTAGCTACAGGATATGGCAGCCACTGTAAATTCGATCTGAATTGAGCCTCTATCCTGTAACTAACAACATTCAAGTAATTCAACTTTCCAAACAGTGCTTTCCTTATTTTTAGATGTGCCTTTTATAAGCAAGAATTTCTTTTCTTTCATAGAGCATTTCTGAGCAGCCACCTACGATCTATATTCTTTCTCCTCTACTCATCACTAAGGTTATTAATTCATCTATTATAATCATTATACTATCCTCAACTATCCCCAACACATCCGTGGACTTCAATCTTTGATTTGCCCACTCCATTTTCCCCTTCCTCTTCGTCAATAACAAACAGCCACATAACTAGGCACTGTGCCTAGGAACTTATACATCAGTGCCTTATAGTCATTAGATCATCATCTCCATACCACTTCCCCACCATGTTTTATAGTCAGTGCGCATGCATATCAATTTACTCATTCTTATTTAATCTTGCTCTCTTGAAATCATTTGCCCAACCCTTTCACTGAGAGACACTAAGTTTTTGCAGGACAGGCTTTACTGACCCCTTGGAATAAGACATGTTGATAAATGTACCCATAACATACCTCAGTCACTCAATGCTTGCTGTTGAATACCTTTAATATTGGCTTTTTAATTTTGGGGACAATCCATGCCAGTTCAACCAGGGATTTGCACTTTGCATCTCAGGTTTTGATGAAATTTGGTGATCCTTTAGATCTCAGGGGGAAATTCAAATGATGGGTGTCTCAGCTCTGTAGGTTAAATGGTTGCAGAGATATGACCTTTCAAATTTGGGTCAAATATCTCAAAAATTATTAAAGCAACAGAAATTATTCTGGTACCATTTTAAAGCTCTTTAACCCTGCTAAGGTAATGTGAAATTTTCATCCCGATTCAGGTAACATGGTTGCACATGTGCTACCATGACTTTTGAGCTTCATAGCTCAGCAGCCATTGGTCAGAATGTTACCATTTTGGATGTGAATACTTTTACATCCATCTACTACAATACCAAAAGGCAATAAATGAAATCAATCAAAACTTACTTGTTTTATTTACAATAATATAAAAAAAAAAATATATATTTACTGTTATTCACAAAATCTGGCTTCCAGACACAAGATCAATGCCTATGAAGGATTGTGGCGAAGAAAGGGGGTCCTGAGCTACATTTTAAGCACTGGTTAAGTGCTGTAGGCCCAATACTAACAAATCTGGAAAGAAAAGAGAGGAAAATTGTTAGTTTTAAAAAAAGACATTCAAAACTGTTTTAGTACTAAATATTTATGAAATGAAATTTGGTATGAATCTTCTACAATCATATAAAAATATGCTAAACCTCCCCCCAAATAATTTTGAATTAGTCAAACCTCACTTAATGAGCACCTTGTATAACAAGCAAGCGTTTGAAGCCAGCGGGCTCGAAAACACCAAGTAGTCTCTGAATGAGGGCCCCAATGTAATTGAGGCTCCACTTTGAGTAGTTCTGGTCTTTGTTTGGGACTCCCCACCCAGGAGAGCAACAGAGCTGGACATGCCAAACTTGGCATGGTCACTTACCAAAATGGTAGCAGACCCGTCTAAAAAGAAGGAAGGCAGGAAGGCAGGAAATGAACCCACTTCTCTCCTCCACTGGTAGAAGCCCCCAGGCCAGATGGACCGGCCTCAGCAAGATCCTTCTCTGAAATGGAGAAGGCCTTGGCTGTCCCAGGGGCACCAGCTGGGGAAGGAGATCCCTCCTTTCCTTGTAAGGCCTCCCCCCCCACAGCCATCTGATGAGGACCTTGCACAGGGGCGGATTCAAGTTTAGTGTTTGGCACCGACCCCATTGAAGGTCCAACCATCTGGGGCTGAGTCACCTCAGGGACCAACACCATCTCAGGGGGAAGGCTTCAAAATACCCCTCCCCCCCCCGACATTATTGATCCCCTTTGAGGAGCCTTTCATCTTATATTCTAGGGCCAACAAAATGACATCTAGTGGGGAAGAGCCGGGGATACATACACTGACACCCTGTAAGATCGATAAGAACTCCTGCAGGACTTTAGAGGACACAGGCCAACGTGCTCTGTCATCTCTCCACCCCCCTAAGGGGGGTGGCTCCATCAAGCCTTGTCAATATTCGATCGCTTTCTTGGTAGTCCCCTTGAAAAGCAAAGGGGGGACTGTGGTTAGTAAGAGGGAGTCACCCAAGGGTGACTCCAAAGAAAGGGGTGGGGGAGGTCCTCTACACCTCTAACCTTGTGGCCATGTCTAGGTGTTCTCTAAGACCTTTCATACAGTCCATACTATAAGGTTGCTGTTTTTCTCCTGTTATTTCTAATCTTTCAGTTGTCCCTTGAATCACTCTATTTTGCTGTTCCTTCCTTCAGTATTCTTCACTGATTTCCTGACTCCATATTTCATCCATTTTGTTTTCATTCATTTCATAAATACTAATCCAATATGTTCTTATACTTTTTTCCATTTGCTCTTTAGGTATTATTTGTCCATTCTCATCATAAATTTGTAACTCTTTTGTGGGGGGTTTTCGGATATTTCTTAACTTTTCAATGAATAGATACAATTTATTCTTGTCTTTGTACTCGTTAATTTCTTTGATAATTTTGTCTTCATACTTATATATTGTTTCCTTTATCTTTCTCTTAGTTTCCCTCTTCTCCTTTTCATATTTTTCCTCTAGTTGTTTTCTTTCCTCCTCATTTCTTTCACTTCTCTTTGCCCTGTTATACATTTCCTCATTTTTATCCCTTGCTATACCTCACTAATCCATGGGGCTTCTGTTACTTGAGATTCTTCTGTTTATTATTTTCCTCCTATACACTCTGATTAATTTACTGTCTGCTGCACCTTTCAAAATTTTATTCAACTCTTCCATCCTTAAGAAACCCCCATTTTTAATTCTATCATCTATGTACTTCTTTTCTATATTCTTTTAATGATTCTTCATCTTTCTTATATAATAAGTTATTTCTGACCATTTATTTTTCATTATTTGGGGATTTTTCCACTCTAAGTTTCAAAATAATCTCAATGAGGTTATGGTCAGACAAATCATATTTACTTTTTTGTTCATTTTTTTCCATACTTCTAAAGTATTGATATGACAATTGTGATACCAACACAAAGTCCACTATACTCCTCTGTTCACCTCCTTTGCAATGTTGTTTCTCTACAGTTTATATCATCATTTAGCATTATCATATTAAATTCTACCAACCAATTATCATCTAACTTTTGGTTTCCTTTAAAACCCACATGGCCGTTAAAGTCACCTAATATGAACAATTTTTTTCATTCTATGTTTTTAGAAATAATTCTACTTCTTGCCTTAATGTACTATTTCTTAACTTATCATTTACTGAAAAATAAACTAATACAAAAATAAATTTTGTTTTGTTTAGAAATCGACTAATAACTAAAATGTCTTTGGTTTTGCTTTGCTTTCTTTCTTTTGTAACGTATTATTATTTTTCTTATTATATACATATTAACTACACCTTTTCTGTCTTGTGTATCTATCATACTTTCAATGACTTCTATATCATCACTTATTCTCACTTTCCTATACTTCTCATGTGTTTTAGCCATGAATAAAATACTATTATGGTCTAGTAATCTTTCTAACTCAATCATTTTACTATTTGTTAATATTTATACATTAATTAATTTTATAGAAATTTCTGTTTCTACATTTGTTTTTTAGTCAGTTATTATCTTGCGTACCAGTAGGCCTATTTCCATTCACTGGGATTATCTTTCCTTTCTTTATAATCCATTGTCCTCCATTTCTTTTTCTTTCTAGTTCCTCTCTTAAAATTTTATTTTCTTCTCTTTCTTTGTTAGGTCTATAGAGATCCTAACCTTCTTAGGCTGTTCTTAGATTTAGCTGCTTGCCCCTGGACAAGCAGCTAGCATAGGTTTAGGTTTGGTTCTACTAGGGTCATCTCTCTTGCCTAGTCTGATAACACTATCGATGTGATCGTTGGGAGTTAGGCCTAGGCCAACTTGAAAAACTTTCTTACATAACTCAGTATCCTCTGATAATCTTTCAACTATAGTTTCCTTACCCGATTCCTCTACATTATATACCATATATATTCCCCTACATCGTCTGCTTTTGGTTTTGACGCATCCCTGTGAATGGTTCTAATTGGAGATGCATGATCTGACCTAATCCTATGTATGCATTTTGTAGGTGGGTTTAACAGATGTGGATGACCTTTGATAGGCCTTTGTGGCTTTTGTCATCCATAAATTTATGTTATAAAACTAGGTTTTTCTTCTTTTTCTTGAATTCTATTCATGGTTTCTTCTAATGCTTTTCCAATTAAAGTAGCTCTCTATCCTCCATCCTTTGTACATAAAGTTCTAGGTTTCCTACCCTATCTAGAACTCTTTTTGTTACATCGGCTGCTATTTCAGATCTCAAATTATTTAATTTCGCTTCCATTTTTTCCATGGCATTCTTCAACTCACTTTTTAGTATTTCATTCTCCTCCCTCACATTTTCTTATTCACTTTTTACTATTTTCAGTATTTCATTTTTTTTCTTCATATTTTCTATTTCTCTTTTGCGCTGCTAACAATACCATAGTTGGGCCTTGTATTATCGAGGTTGTATAGACCTTGATAATATTGGTAGCATTCGGACATGTTCTCAGCAAGCTCTCTATTCAGTGACATTTTTTGTTTGCTTTTCAGGGTAATATATTTAAGTTTGGGAAGGTAGTTTACATTAAGTGTTAGACAAAATATTCAAGGAATTTTTAATTATATTTTCAATTAAATTATGAAATAGCTCCCATTTGTTTACGTTTCAGGGGGCATAATTTTTTCCCCCCTTTTTTTACTGCTTAATTAGAGTCTTTGAAAAGTTTTATCAGTATGGTTGTTGCTTTGGATGAAGTGAGTATGCCCATTGATATAAAGTAGTGTGTATGTAGTTTGTGATTTTTGTGGTGCTGAAAGAGCAAATGTACCTGAATGCCCCTTGTATAGTGTGACTTGTGCAAATGTGGCTTTGGTAGAGGAGGTGAGTGGGTTGCATGATGAGTGCAAGAGATTAAGTGAGTTGGTGCATGATTTTTTTTTTTATAGAGCCCATCTGGCAACTACCCACTTGGGCATAAGTCGCCGAAAAACACGACAGCCTAGAACTAGGCTACTTTAAAAAAAAAATATGAAAACTTAACAATCGATATAAATTGGAAAAACTTAACAATCAGGAAGCAATCTCCGGCAGCGGGGGGGAGGTCCCCCTCACCCCGGTGCAGGAGAGTGCAACCTACAAACAAAACAATAACAAAAAAAGAACCTTAAATAAAGGGGAGAAGCCCGGCCTCCCCCCAAAAGTCGACAAGTCAATGTGCACGAATCTGTCCCGAGTACAAGGGACAGGCGGTAGCGACCCCGCCCATCCCGGCACCTATTTATATCCTTCAGTCTGAAGAAGAAAAAGGGAGGTAGGGGAACAAAGGGGGGGGAGGGAGATGAGTCGCTTCCCCTACACAGAATAGACTGGTAGGTTACTGAAGTTTAGGCCAAAAATGGTAGCCTCGAATCGGGTTGACCTGCGCTAAACACCATAAACTATGATGAGGAAGGAAAAGCATAGGAATTTGAGGGCCTACCCTTTACACCACCCCCAGGACAAGAATCAACTAACTTAATCTCTTGCACATATCACGTAACCGACTCACCTCCTCTACCAAAGCCACATTTGCACTAGTCGCATAACACACCAGGCATTCAGATACATTTGCTCTTCTTTCAACACCACAAAAATCACAAACTGCATACACACTGCTTACATCAAAAGGAATACTCACTTCATCCAAAGCAACAGTCATACTGAGAAACTTTTCAAAATATAATTAAAAATTCCTTTAGTATTATGTCTAATGCTCAAATATAGGTAAACATGAAGATCGGCGGCACGCCTGAAAAAGTGTATTTTTTTGCGTTTATGTTTTGTTCACCCACGCATGAATATTCAGGTGTGTTTGGTTAAATAAAAATGTTAGAACATTATTCTATAAACAATTATAATTATATACTGGGGGGCTGTGAAAGGTGTGCTTCCAAGAATGGATGTTGGGGTAGAATGGATGTCTTGTGCGATTGGGCTGAATGATTATGTGAGGAGGATGTGTGAGATGGAAGGTGTCATGTTTGTGGATGTGTGGGATAGGTTTGTTGGAATGAAAGAAATATATGCGATGGATGGACTGCATTTGAGTAGGAGGGGGGTAGATGTGTTGTGGGCGGGAAACTAGATACTAATAGTGGTCATGGAATTATGAGAAGACATTATAGTACTGAAAGTAGAATGGACTTGGCAGATAACAGAAATAGGTTCCAAGGCGATAGAGGTGAGGTCATTCAGGTTGGAAGAGGTGCTTCAGGGATAGGGAGATTAATTTGTTTCTATACAAATGCTCGTAGTCTTAGAAACAAGAAGGATGAGCTATTTAGTTATATTAGCGATGAGGATATAGATATATTATGTGTTACTGAATCATGGGTTAATGTAATAGAATTTAGTGACACTATAAGTGAATTTGATTTACAGGGTTATAATATGTACATTAGTCAAAGGACAGGTAGGATTGGTGGAGGAATAATTGTCTATATAAAAAACAACATTGTTTCAAGTTTAAATACTTCAATAAAGCAGGATGGAATTGAGTCACTTTGGATAGATATTAGGTTCAGTAAAAATAGAATGGTGCATTTGGGAGCTTTTTACAGACCACCTGGGCAAACTGATGATATAGATGAACTAATGATAAGGGAAATAAGTAAGGGATGTGAAACAGATGCAGTTATTACTGGGGACTTCAACTTAAACTCTGTGGACTTGGAAAATATGATAGGTAGGGATAGAACAAGTGGCAGGTTCATAGAATGCTTTGGGGATAATTTTTTGAATCAATTTGTTAATGAGCCAACGAGGGAGGACAATATATTAGATTTAGTACTTTCTAACAGTGATCATTTAGTTCAAGAATTGACTGTTGGGGAAGCATTGGGAAATAGTGACCAGTAGTGTCAGAGGGGAATTGATTGAAGTCTTCAAATGGGTAAAAGGATATAATAAAGGGGATCTGGGTAAGGTTCTTATACTTAGTGAACATGACAGGACACGTAGCAATGGGTTTAAGCTTGATAAGTATAGGTTTAGGAAGGAGATTGGGAGGAATTGGTTTACAAAACGTGTGGTAGATGAATGGAATAGGCTCACTAGACATGTGATAGAAGCCTCCTCTCTGGGTAGTTTTAAGAATAGATTAGATAAATATATGGATGAAGCTGCTAGATGGGACTGACTTTTTTTATGTACATATGTTTATATTTTTCTAAGGAGTGGGGAGATTATATTTTGCGGTTGCATGAATGGACATAATCCTCTGGATGCATTTTATGTATATTGTAGATTAGATCTGACGAACTCCTGTTAAGGGTGACAATGTTGATGACTTTTCTCTGGTAAGAAATCTGTTGTGTGTTGACTGGAACAGGAGCTGCCAAGTGTAGGCCATGAATGGTCTTTTGCAGTCTCCTTCTTTTCTTATGTTCTTATGTTCTTATCAGATAGTTCGTTTTAACTTGGGAATTGAGAAGGGTAAAATAACCGAGAATGCTGTAAAAGTTCCAAATTTTCATAAGAAAGATTATGTAAAACTTCGAAGCTTGCTAAATTTGGTATACTGGGATGTAGAATTCAGAGGTAAAAATGCTTATGGAATGTGGGATACTTTCAAGCATATAATAAATGTAGTCCAAGAGCAATGTATCCCAATGAAGGCCATTGGGAACAAAAGTAGGAAACCATTATGGTGGAATCAGGAGATAGTTAGAAAAATTTCAGAGAAGAAAAGGGCATACAAAAAATTACAGGTAGAAAATACTATTCAAAATTTAAGTGATTATAGAATAGCTAAGAATGAGTTAAATAAGATTATAAAGAAGAACAAAAAGGTGTCAGAAATTAAATTAGCTCAGGATAGCAACAAAGATCCTAGAAAGTTCTTTAGTTACTATAAAATTAATAACAAGTCTGGCAGAGTTAAAATAGGACCTATCAAATATGAAGGGGTTGTGAGAGAAACTGATGAGGAAATAGTTGAGGTACTAAATGGTAATTTTGCATCAGTATTTACAAAAGTAAAACTAAATAGTCTTATGTATAGTACTCATGGGTCAGGGAAAGGTGTGTTTACTGCCATTAGTGTGGATTGGAGGACGATAAAAGGACTAATAGGTGAGTTAGATGCTACCAAGGCCTCCGGCCCTGATAATATTCATTCTAGGATACTTAAAGAAGGGGTAGAAAGTATCTCAATAGCTCTGGAGAAGTTGTATACTAGGTCACTGGAATATGGAGAAATACCCGATGATTGGAAGAGAGTGAATGTAGTCGCCATTTTCAAGAAGGGTAGTAAAGAGGATCCAAATAACTTTAGACCGATTAGCATAAGTCCTGTAGTCTGTAAAATTCTTGATAAAATAGTTAAAAAAGGGATTTGCCAACATCTAGAAAGGGAGGGGTTAATCAGTGATGCTCAGCATGGGTTTAGATCAGGTAGATCATGTTTGACTAATTTACTAGACTTTCTGGAGTTTGTAACAAATCAAGTAGATAAGGGAGAGAATGTAGATGTAATTTACTTGGATTTTAGTAAAGCATTTGATAAGGTACCACATAGGAGACTAGTTCATAAATTAAAAATGATTGGGATATGTGGGGGTGTTTCAAATTGGATAGCTGAGTGGCTGAAAGACAGGAAGCAAAGGGTAGTGCTAAATGGTGTAAAGTCAGAGTGGAGGGATGTTATCAGTGGGGTTCCTCAGGGATCAGTTCTCGGTCCATTATTATTTGTCATCTATATAAACGATCTTGGGGAGGCAGTTAATAATAAAGTGTCAATTTTTGCTGATGATACCAAATTAGCAGCTGTAGTTAAAGATATTGATGATAATTTTAAAGTGCAGGGGGATTTAAATAAAGTGTTATCCTGGGCACATAAGTGGCAAATGACTTTCAACCTTGATAAGTGCCAAGTTATTAACATGGAAAAAGATAATAGAGAATTTAACTATGAAATGGATGGGCATTGGCTGAGCTGAGATGGGGTTGAGGTTTTGGGGCGGGAATTAGATAGTGTTATTAGGTCTTTAGAGGCGGGAAACTAGGTTTTGATACTGGTCAGGGAAATTTAATGGCTCAAAGTGAGGCAGGGAAAGGAAGCAAACACAGATTTGTAGAAGGTAGGCAGGCTAATGGAAGTGCTTTAGGGTTAAATTACTTGAGTAGTGATAGTGGTCAGGGAAATACAAGAGTACAGGGTCGGGGAAGGAGAGAAAGGAGATGCAGAGGAGATAGGCCCTCAGGTGCTTCAGGGATAGGTGGGCTGAGTTGTCTTTACACAAATCCTCGTAGTCTTAGAAATAAGAGGGATGAATTATTTAGTTATATCATTCATGAAGATATAGATATAATATGTATAGTTGAATCATGGGTTAATGAAAATATATTTAATGATAATGTCAGTGAATTTGAACTAGAAGGTTATACTATGTACATTAGTCAAAGGAGAGATAGGACTGGTGGTGGGTTGATTATTTATATTAGAAATAGCATTTCTTCAAATCTAAATAACTCTATAAAGCAAGGAGAAGGCGAATCATTATGGATAGATATTAAGGTTGGTAAAAATAGGAAAATACACCTGGGAGCTTTTTATAGACCACTGGGACAGCCTGATTGTATCGATGAGTTAATGATTAGGGAAATAAGTAAAGGATGCAAAGAAGATACAGTTATTCTTGGTGACTTTAATTTAACTTCTGTAGACTGGGAAAATATGATAGGTAGAGATAGAGCAAGTTGTAAGTTTATGGAGTGTTTTGAGGATAACTTTTTGACCCAATTTGTTAATAAGCCAACAAGGGGTGCCAATATATTAGATCTAATTCTTTCAAATGATGATCACTTAGTTCAAGGATTGAGTGTAGGGGAATCATTGGGAAACAGTGATCATCAGATGGTTCAGTTTAATTTGCAAACAGTTAAGGGTAGAACAACAACAACTCCACAAAAATTCCAAATTTTTATAGGGAAGATTACGATAAATTACGCAGCATGCTAAATCAGATTAGGTGGGATATAGAATCCAATGGAAAGAATACTTATGAGATGTGGGATATTTTTAAACTATATTAAACATGGTTCAGGAACAGTGTATTCCAATGAAGTCTATTAGGAAGAAATGTAGGAAACCATTATGGTGGAATAAAGAAATAGCTAATAAAGTTTCAGAGAAAAAAAGGGCATACCAGAGATTACAAAGTGAGAGTAGTTTAGATAATTTAAACCATTATAGGTCAACCAGAAATGAACTAAATAAGATTATTAAGAAGACCAAAAGGACACCAGAAATTAATTTAGTTAACAATAATAATAAAGATCCTAAAAAATTCTTTAGCTATTATAGAATCAATAATGAATCTAACAGTGATAAAATAGGGCCTATTAAATATGAAGGGGTTTTGAAACTATCTGATGAGGAAATAGTAGAGGTCCTTAATGATCATTTTGCTTCAGTATTCACAGAAGAGAAACCATTTAGATTAATTGATGATTATTCTAGGCCAAGGGAAGTAGTGATAAATTCTATTAATATAGACAAAGAAGAAATTAAAGGGCTTATAATACAGTTAAATACTAGTAAGGCATCTGGTTCTGACAACATCATTCTAGGATACTCAAAGAAGGTGTAGAAAGTATTGCAGTAGCTTTCAAGAAGATATTTATTAGATCACTAGAGTCTGGAGAAATACCAAATGATTGGAAATTGGCAAATGTAGTGCCAATTTTTAAAAAGGGAAGCAAAGAGGACCCAAATAACTTTAGAACGGTAAGCTTAACTTCTATAGTCTGTAAAATTCTTGAGAAGATGGTTAAGAAGGGAATTTCTGATCATCTAGAGAGTAGCAGGTTAATTAATGATGCTCAGTATGGTTTTAGAAAAGGTAGATCGTGTTTAACTAATTTACTGGATTTTATGTATTATTTAACTAAAGAATTAGATAGGGGTGAGAAAGTTGATGTGATCTACTTAGATTTCAGCAAAGCTTTTGATAAGGTTCCACATAGAAGACTAGTTCATAAATTAAAGCTGCATGGGATATGTGGGAAGGTTAAAAATTGGATAACTGAATGGCTGAAAAATAGGAAACAGAGAGTTGTACTGAATGGAGTGAGGTCAGAGTGGAGGAATGTTATTAGTGGCGTACCTCAGGGATCAGTTTTAGGCCCTTTATTATTTATAATCTATGTAAATGATCTTGGGCAAGGTGTAAATAGCAAAGTGTCAATTTTTGCTGATGACACTAAATTGGCAGCTGTATTCAAAGAGGTTGAGGGTAGCTTAAAAGTGCAGGGTGACTTAAATAAGTTGCTAGCTTGGGCTCAGAATTGGCAGATGACTTTTAACCTTAATAAATGCAAAGTTATTAACATGGGGAGAGATAATAGGGAATTTAGCTATGAGATGGATGGGAATTGGCTTAATTCAGTTGAAGATGAGAAGGACTTAGGAGTAGTAGTAGATAGGTCACTGAAATTTTCAAAGCAGTGTATTGAGGCAAAAAATAGAGCAAATAGGGTGCTGGGTTTCATTAAGAGAAATGTCAGTTACAAAAGTAAGGAGGTTATTCTTAAACTCTATAACTCTTATGTTAGGCCACATCTAGAGTACTGTATACAGGCATGGTCCCCACATTTTAGACACGATATTAACCTTCTTGAGTCAGTGCAACAAAGATTATTCCTTCCCTGAGGCACCTTGAATATATAGATAGACTGAGGGTATTAAATATGTTCTCGTTTGAAAGGAGGTGTGTGAGAGGGGATATGATTGAGCTGTTTAAAAAATTTTCTGGGATAGATAAATTGGATGTTAGCAAGTTTTTGGAGTTAGATGATGGAAATCGCACTAGACGTCACCACTTGAAAATTAAAAAGCAAGGGCGTAGGTTGGATTTAAGAAAATATTTTTTCACCAATAGAGTGGTAGACTTCTGGAACAAATTGACACAGAGGGTAGTAGGTAGTGCAAATTTAAATGTATTTAAGAGTAGGTTAGATGAGTTTATGGGAAGGGAAGGTTGTGATAGTTCCTAAGTTTTGTACATAAGAAAAGAAGGAGACTGCAAAAGACCATTCATGGCCTACACTTGGCAGCTCCTGTTCCATTCAACACACAAAAGATTTCTTACCAGAGAAAAGTCATCAACCTTGTCACCCTTTACAGGAGTTCGTCAGATCTAATCTATAATATACATAAAATGCATCCAGAGGATTATGTTCATTCATGCAACCGCAAAATATAATCTCCCCACGCCTTAGAAAAATATATACATAAAAAAAAGTCAGTCCCATCTAGCAGCTTCATCCATATATTTATCTAATCTATTCTTAAAACTACCCAGAGAGGAGGCTTCTATCACATGTCTAGTGAGCCTATTCCATTCATCTACCACACGATTTGTAAACCAATTCCTCCCAATCTCCTTCCTAAACCTATACTTATCAAGCTTAAACCCATTGCTACGTGTCCTGTCATGTTCACTAAGTATAAGAATCTTACCCAGATCCCCTTTATTATATCCTTTTACCCATTTGAAGACTTCAATCAATTCCCCTCTGACTCTTCTCCTTTCCAATGTATGTAGATTTAGTTTTCTGAGCCTTTCACCATAAGGTAAGTTCCTTAGCCCACCAATCATCTTTGTCATCCTTCTCTGCACAGACTCAAGCAAATCAATATCCTTCCTATAATATGGTGACCAAAATTGTACTGCATAGTCTAGATGAGGCCTAACTAGTGCCAGATACAGTTTTAGAATGACTTCAGCACTCTTATTGCTTACACTCCTCCTAATGAATCCCAATATCCTATTAGCTTTATTCTTAGCATTTAGGCATTGCTTTCTAGGACGAAGGTCTGAACTTACCAAAATACCCAAGTCCCTCTCACAATCGGTCCTTCCTAAAATTCTCCCATTTAATTTATAACTATTCAATGGATTATTTCTACCTATACTAAGTACACTACATTTGTCTATGTTAAACTTCATTTGCCATTTCTCGGGCCAATTGGACAGAATGGTCAATTCCTCCTGCATTACAACAGCATCAGAATCAGCTCTAATGGCCCTACCTAGCTTAGTATCATCAACAAATTTACTCAGGTCACTACTTATACTTATGTTAAGATCATTAATATAAATTAAGAATAGCAAGGGACCCAAAACAGATCCTTGCGGAACTCCACTGCTAACACACCCCCACTCAGATTTAACACCATCTATACTAACTCTTTGCTGTCTATCACCAAGCCATGACTGAATCTACCTAAATATACTGCCATCGATCCTGTGTGCTTTAACTTTGCTCAGAAGCCGTAAGTGTGGCACTCGATCAAAAGCCTTACAAAAGTCCAAGTATAAAATATCATAGTTTTCATCATTATCTGCTGCTTCATACACCTTACTATAAAAAGACAGCAAATTAGTCAGACAGGATTTACCCTTACTAAAGCCATGCTGTGATTCTTTTATCAACTTATGCTTATCCAAGTGATCTCTAATATTCCTTGCTATAATAGATTCCATCATTTTCCCTACCACTGATGTCAAACTTACTGGTCTGTAATTAGACATATTTGTTTTATCCCCTTTCTTAAATATAGGTGTCACATTGGCTTTCTTCCATGCCACTCTCCAATGATTTTCTAAAGATGCATGCTAGGGGCTCACTTAACACATCCTTACATTCTTTCAAAATTCTAGGAAAGAGCTCATCAGGACCGGGTGCTTTACTACTTTTGATTTTATCAATTTCCTTTGTCACTATCTCCTTTGTGATCAAGATATCCTTTAATTTCTCTTCATCATTACCCCGAAAGATCATTGACACCTCAGGTATATTTAAGAGTATCCTCCTGTGTAAATACTGAGAGAAAAAAGTCATTTAGCATTCCAGCCATTGAGTCCCTATCACTCACTAATTCTCCATTGGAATCTATAAGTGGGCCTATTTTATCTCTAACCTTAGTTTTGTATAATTGATAAAAACTTTTAGGATCTTCCTTTGCCCTATTTGCCACTTTAATTTCATAATTTCTCCTTGCTACTCTAACTAACTTTTTAACATCTCTTGCTAGTTCATTATATCTCTGCCTTAAGTGATCCTCTCCATTTTTTATTTTCCTATAAATGCCCTTTTTAATGCCAATATAATGCTTAATTTTATCTGTCATCCATTTTGGGTCATTATTTTTAGTCCTAATCTCCTTATATGGAATGTTAATCATCTGACCTGTAATTAATTGCTCAATTATTCTTTCATACTCCTCTTCAATTGTAATCTCTTCCTCCTGGTGATTATTGTCTCCACTAACTGATATCATTGAATCTATTCCTGAATTGATTTCATTGCCTGGCTTCTGTACAACTGCCTCCAGGTAAGTCCTTAGCCAATTATAATTTGCTCTTCTAAAGTCAGGAATTTTAACATTGTTTATGCTACTATCAATACCATTCCATTTCATCTTGAATCTAATTTCACAATGGTCACTATTACCCAAATTTCCTCCAATCTCAGTATCCTTAATAACTTCTTCCCTATTTGTCAGAACTAAATCCAGTATATTATTCCCTCTAGTGGGTTCGTTAATAATCTGCCTCAGAAAATTATCTTGGACAACATTCAAAAATTCCTCAGCCTCCTGATCACCCACAAGAGCTTCCCAGTCTATATTTCTGTAATTAAAATCGCCCATTATACACACATGCTTACTTCTACATGCCCATTCAATCTCCTGCCACAGAAGATTTGAAGCTTCCTTACTAAGATTCGGTGGTCTGTATAATAATCCTATGACAAGCTTGTTTTTACCTTCCTTTACATTTAGCCATAATGACTCTGTGTTATCATCTAATTTAATTGTACTGTTTACACAACACTGGAGATTATCTTTAATATAAATAATAACCCCTCCTCCTCTCTTCCTATTCCTATCTGTATGGAATATGTTAAAGCCCTCAATCTCAACCTCAGGTTTAAAGTGATTACCTGCCAAATCAAGCCATGACTCTGTTATCGCAATTATATCAAAATTCTCTTCACTCGCTAATGCTCTTAAGAGATCTATCTTATTCCTTATACTCCGACCATTCATGTAGTATATTTTTAAGGTTTTTTATTATTTCCATCTTCATTGCATTGTGCGATTTTATTCCAGGTTATCTGCTCATTCACTTGTGCATTAGTCCCCCTATAACGCATCAGTATGCCCTCTCCCCTAGCTATTCCTCTATCTCTGCATCCCTTCCATTTCCTACACCTGCCCTCTATTCCTGTTATTCCCTTACCTCTAACAGCTTCTAGTTTCCCACCTGTAAGGACCTAATCACACTATCCAGCTCCCCCCATAGAACCTCAACACCTGCCCGACTAAGATGGAGCCCATCCATCGCATACAACCTCCTATTCCCGTAAAACCCTCCCCAGACATCTACAAACACCAATCCTAACTCCTCACACAGTCCTTTCACAAATTCATTCAAACCAATTGCACGCGACAACCATTCTACCCCCACATCCAATCTCGGAAGCACACCAGAAACAACACCTTTTACCCTGCTTTCATTCATCCTTTCAACTAACCTTTTATACTGCTCACGTAACTCACATGTACCCACCTTCTTTACATCATTCACCCCTACATGCGTAATCACAACTGCATCCCTCTCACACCCAGAAACCAGCCTATCATACCTCTCGCAAACATCACTTACACCAGCACCTGGCAGACAAACTCTCATTCCCTTCCACTTGCTATCACTGAACTTCCTATCTAAATACCTAATCTGAGAGTCACCCATCACTAGCACCTCAGTCATTCTCCTATTCTGTCTTGGCCTAACATTACCCTCCCTCATGCTCTCAGTCACACTACCACACATCCTGCTTTCCTCCACAATCACACCAGGCAAATCACTTTCACACTCTTCCTCTCTCAGGACATTGAATCTGTTAGTCAACCTAACAGGTTCTATGTCCCTCTCATTCACACACCTAACCTGTCCTAACTTGTCTATCCTATCCATTTTCACCCACCATTCATCATCACTCACAACTTCCACACTGTTCCCAGACCTAGCCCTATCTTCCACCCTCTTAGCACTAATCTCACCCTTCAATCGACACTTGCATCTCTTCTCACCTCAAACACCAAATCATTCAACCTCTTACATTCCCCACTCAACCTCCTAACCTCCCCTTCCAGAAAACACACGCGGCATTCAGTTACATTCACTCTCCTTTCAACTCCACATGCATCCCACACCACATACACACTACTTTCAAACGGCATGCTCTCACCATCTATACAAAAAGCCATACTCTCAGAAATTTACTAAGGAAAAAGTTAACACTCACCAAAAAAAATTCTTGCTCAGGATTGCTGCCAGTTATCTTACAATATTACTATTGTTTGTATATATCTATAGCTGCATGATTTAGTTCTTGACAAGCCTTGATTGGTGATACCCTTGTTTCTGGATGAAGTTTTCTTGGGAGTTTGGGTGCCTTAAAAAAGAGGCCGTTTGACTCGGATGACCTATGATGGGCCCTTGTGGCTTTTGTCATCTGTTATATTATATTGTGGGGGACTTTGATTTTGTCTTCTCCTGGCAATGGTGCTTTTTCTGGGTGGGTTTTGACGGATGCGGATGACCTTTGATAGACCCTTATGGCTTTTGTCATCCGTGAAATTATGTTATGTTATGTTATGTTATGCTGTGCCCCCCAGACCCCACCCAAGTGATTGAAACTCAGGATCATCGTAGGGTGGTGCGCCACAGTATTTAAACCCCAACGAGCAGTTCCCTTGAATTTACTCCAAAAAGGTGAAACATATTAGAATACGGACAAAATAGTTTACGTCCCATCATTCATGCTGCTGATTGTAATGTTTACCCAAATATATATTACTTAAATATATTACATCGAAAAATCTGAAATCTAAAATCTGGCTGAATATTCATGCGCATTTAAGTCCTATTTGAAATATACCTGGCGCCATTTTTTATAGAAAAATGCCTCAAACTAACCAAACAAAAATGTTGTTTACTTACTTTATTGCAGAGGGTATACTTCTGAAATAGCGATGAGGAAAGCATAGAATCTTTCTTTAATTCCCATTTTGGTAAACAAGAATCACAGCCAATCTTCTGCCTATTTTGTTCACAATAGTGAGTAGCAACCTCTCTGCAGAAACTAAACGAATCAATCAAAGTTTTTGATATAACCTTGACTTCATGGGACAGAACTTCGGTAATACTTCAGATTCGGGGCGCACGGTAGATGGCGCTGTTAGTCGGCTACAATTTTGGGCTACAGCATATCTCATAAGAACATAAGAAAAGAAGGAGACTGCAAAAGACCATTCATGGCCTACACTTGGCAGCGCCTGTTCCAGTCAACACACAAAAGATTTCTTACCAAAGAAAAGTCATCAACATTGTCACCCTTTACAGGAGTTCGTCAGATCTAATCTACAATATACATAAAATGCATCCAGAGGATTATGTCCATTCATGCAACCGCAAAATAATCTCCCCACTCCTTAGAAAAATATATACATATGTACATAAAAAAGTCAGTCCCATCTAGCAGCTTCATTCATATATTTATCTAATCTATTCTTAAAACTACCCAGACAGGAGGCTTCTATCACATGTCTAGTGAGCCTATTCCATTCATCTACCACACGATTTGTAAACCAATTCCTCCCAATCTCCTTCCTAAACCTATACTTATCAAGCTTAAACCCATTGCTACGTGTCCTGTCATGTTCACTAAGTATAAGAACCTTACCCAGATCCCCTTTATTATATCCTTTTACCCATTTGAAGACTTCAATCAATTCCCCTTGACTCTTCTCCTTTCCAATGTATGTAGATTTAGTTTTCTGAGCCTTTCACCATAAGGTAAGTTCCTTAGCCCACCAATCATCTTTGTCATCCTTCTCTGCACAGACTCAAGCAAATCAATATCCTTCCTATAATATGGTGACCAAAATTGTACTGCATAGTCTAGATGAGGCCTAACTAGCGCCAGATACAGTTTTAGAATGACTTCAGCACTCTTATTGCTTACACTCCTCCTAATGAATCCCAATATCCTATTAGCTTTATTCTTAGCATTTAGGCATTGCTTTCTAGGACGAAGGTCTGAACTTACCAAAATACCCAAGTCCCTCTCACAATCGGTCCTCTCTAAATTTCTCCCATTTAATTTATAACTATTCAGTGGATTATTTCTACCTATACTAAGTACACTACATTTGTCTATGTTAAACTTCATTTGCCATTTCTCGGGCCAATTGGACAGAATGGTCAATTCCTCCTGCATTACAACAGCATCAGAATCAGCCCTAATGGCCCTACCTAGCTTAGTATCATCAGCAAATTTACTCAGGTCACTACTTATACCTATGTCAAGATCATTAATATAAATTAAGAATAGCAAGGGACCCAAAACAGATCCTTGCGGAACTCCACTGCTAACACACCCCCACTCAGATTTAACTCCATCTATACTAACTCTTTGCTGTCTGTCACCAAGCCATGACTGAATCCACCCTTATATACTGCCATCGATCCCGTGTGCTTTAACTTTGCTCAGAAGCCGTAAGTGTGGCACTCGATCAAAAGCCTTACTAAAGTCCAAGTATAAAATATCATAGTTTTCATCATTATCTGCTGCTTCATACACCTTACTATAAAAAGACAGCAAATTAGTCAGGCAGGATTTACCCTTACTAAAGCCATGCTGTGATTCTTTTATCAACTTATGCTTATCCAAGTGATCCCTAATATTCCTTGCTATAATAGATTCCATCATTTTCCCTACCACTGATGTCAAACTTACTGGTCTGTAATTAGACATATTTGTTTTATCCCCTTTCTTAAATATAGGTATCACATTGGCTTTCTTCCATGCCACTGGCACAATGCCACTCTCCAATGATTTTCTAAAGATGCATGCTAGGGGCTCACTTAACACATCCTTACATTCTTTCAAAATTCTAGGAAAGAGTTCATCAGGACCGGGTGCTTTACTACTTTTGATTTTATCAATTTCCTTTGTGATCAAGATATCCTTTAATTTCTCTTCATCATTACCCCGAAAGATCATTGACACCTCAGGTATATTTAGAACATAAGAACATAAGAAAAGAAGGAGACTGCAAAAGACCATTCATGGCCTACACTTGGCAGCTCCTGTTCCAGTCAACACACAAAAGATTTCTTACCAGAGTATTTAGAGTATCCTCCTGTGTAAATATTGAGAGAAAAAAGTCATTTAGCATTCCAGCCATTGAGTCCCTATCACTCACTAATTCTCCATTGGAATCTATAAGTGGGCCTATTTTATCTCTAACCTTAGTTTTGTATAATTGATAAAAACTTTTAGGATCTTCCTTTGCCCTATTTGCCACTTTAATTTCATAATTTCTCCTTGCTACTCTAACTAACTTTTTAACATCTCTTGCTAGTTCATTATATCTCTGCCTTAAGTGATCCTCTCCATTTTTTATTTTCCTATAAATGCCCTTTTTAATGCCAATATAATGCTTAATTTTATCTGTCATCCATTTTGGGTCATTATTTTTAGTCCTAATCTCCTTATATGGAATGTTAATCATCTGACCTGTAATTAATTGCTCAATTATTCTTTCAGTCAGTCTTCGACTGACCTTCGAACAGGTAGCACATGTTTCGTAGAGCTCTCAGAATATTTTGATTATTTGATATACTTTGGTGTGTGACATAAACATAAATATTAAGTTATAAGATCATATATTTGGTTAATATAACAAAGTTAAATTGTGGTTATTTTGTATAAATTGTGGTTATTTTGTTTTGGTGAGAAAGTGACTTTTGTTTACTTCGGGGCCATCTTGATTAGCAGGTTTTAAACTTGCGCGCACAAATTGGGGTCAAATTCTTGTTGTTTGTAAGTTTTTGTTTCTATTATTGTTCTTGTTTAAGTATGGCTGACTGTTTGGATGTAGAGAGTATGCCTTTTGAAAGTAGTGTGTATGTAGTGTGCGATGTCTGTGGTGTAGAGAGGAGAGTGAATGTGTCTGAGTGCCGTGTATGTGCTTTGACTGAGGAGGTGAGTCGATTACGTGCGGAATGCTTGAGACTGAATGATTTAGTGTCTGAAGTGAGAAGAGATGCAAGTGTACGTTTGAAGAGTCAGATTGGGACCAGGAGGGAGGAAGTTAGGCCTAGAACAGGGACTGGAGAGAAAGCAGTAAGTGAAGTAAGTGATGATGAGTGGTGGGTGAAAGTGAACAGAATAGATAAGTTAGGACAGGTTAGGTGTGTGAATGAGAGGGACATGAAACCTGTTAGGCTAACTAACAGATTTGATGCCCTGAGAGAGGAAGAATTTGAAAGAGATTTGTCTGGTGTGGCCGTGCCTGAAAGTAGAATAGGAGGTCGAGCGAGTGAGAGCAGGAGGGAGGGTAATACTAGGCCTAGAGAGAATAGGAGAATGACTGAGGTGATTGTGATGGGTGACTCTCAGATTAGGTATTTAGATAGGAAGTTGAATGAAAGTAAATGGAAGGGAGTGAGAGTTTGTCTGCCGGGTGCTGGTGTAAATGATGTGTGTGAGAGGTATGATAGGTTGGTGTCTGGGTGTGAGAGGGAAGCAGTTGTGATTACACATGTCGGAGTAAACGATGTAAAGAAGGTGGGTACTTGTGAGTTACGACAGCGGTATAAAAGGCTGATTGAAAGGATGTGTGAAAGTAGAGTAAAAGGCGTTGTTTCAGGTGTGCTTCCCAGAATGGATGTGGGGATGGAATGGTTGTCTCGTGCAATGGGGTTGAATGAATATGTGAAAGGTTTGTGCGAGGAGTCAGGATTGGTATTTGTAGATGTTTGGAGTGGGTTTTATGGGAATAAGGGTTTGTATGCGATGGATGGACTCCATCTGAGCCGAGATGGGGTTGAGGTTTTGTGGCGGGAATTAGATAATGTTATTAGGTCTTTAGAGGCGGGAAACTAGGTTTTGATAGTGGTCAGGGAAATTTAATGGCTCAAAGTGAGGCAGGGAAAGGAAGCAAACACAGATTTGTAGAAGGTAGGCAGGCTAATGGAAGTGCTTTAGGGTTAAACTACTTGAGTAGTGATAGTGGTCAGGGAAATACAAGAGTACAGGGTCGGGGAAAGAGAGAAAGGAGATGCAGAGGAGATAGGCCCTCAGGTGCTTCAGAGATAGGTGGGCTGAGTTGTCTTTACACAAATGCTCGTAGTCTTAGAAATAAGAAGGATGAATTATTTAGTTATATCATTCATGAAGATATAGATATAATATGTATAGTTGAATCATGGGTTAATGAAAATATATTTAATGATAATGTCAGTGAATTTGAACTAGAGGGTTATACTATGTACATTAGTCAAAGGAGAGATAGGACTGGTGGTGGGTTGATTATTTATATCAGAAATAGCATTTCTTCAAATCTAAATAACTCTATAAAGCAAGGAGAAGGTGAATCATTATGGATAGATATTAAGGTTGGTAAAAATAGGAAAATACACTTGGGAGCTTTTTATAGACCACCAGGACAGACTGATTGTATCGATGAGTTAATGATTAGGGAAATAAGTAAAGGATGCAAAGAAGATACAGTTATTCTTGGTGACTTTAATTTAACTTCTGTAGACTGGGAAAATATGATAGGAAGAGATAGAGCAAGTTGTAAGTTTATGGAGTGTTTTGAGGATAACTTTTTGATCCAATTTGTTAATAAGCCAACAAGGGGTGCCAATATATTAGATCTAATTCTTTCAAATGATGATCACTTAGTTCAAGGATTGAGTGTAGGGGAATCATTGGGAAACAGTGATCATCAGATGGTTCGGTTTAATTTGCAAATAGTTAAGGGTAGAACAACGACAAACTCCACGAAAATTCCAAATTTTTATAGGGGAGATTACGATAAATTACGCAGCATGCTAAATCAGATTAGGTGGGATATAGAATTCCATGGAAAGAATACTTATGAGATGTGGGATATTTTTAAGACTATATTAAACATGGTTCAGGAACAGTGTATTCCGATGAAGTCTATTAGGAAGAAATGTAGGAAACCATTATGGTGGAACCAAGAAATAGCTAATAAAGTTTCAGAGAAAAAAAGGGCATACCAGAGATTACAAAGTGAGAGTAGTTTAGATAATTTAAACCATTATAGGTCAACCAGAAATGAACTAAATAAGATTATTAAGAAGACCAAAAGGACAGCAGAAATTAATTTAGCTAAAAATAATAATAAAGATCCTAAAAAATTCTTTAGCTATTATAGAATCAATAATCAATCTAACAGTGATAAAATAGGGCCTATTAAATATGAAGGGGTTTTGAAGGAATCTGATGAGGAAATAGTAGAGGTCCTTAATGATCATTTTGCTTCAGTATTCACAGAAGAGAAACCAGTTAGATTAATTGATGATAATTCTAGGTCAAGGGAAGTAGTGATAAATTCTATTAATATAGACAGAGAAGAAATTAAAGGGCTTATAATTCAGTTAAATACTAGTAAGGCATCTGGCCCTGACAACATTCATTCTAGGATACTCAAAGAAGGTGTAGAAAGTATTGCAGTAGCTCTCGAGAAGATATTTATTAGATCACTAGAGTCTGGAGAAATACCAAATGATTGGAAATTGGCAAATGTAGTGCCAATTTTTAAAAAGGGAAGCAAAGAGGACCCAAATAACTTTAGACCAGTAAGCTTAACTTCTATAGTCTGTAAAATTCTTGAGAAGATGGTTAAGAAGGGAATTTCTGATCATCTAGAGAGTAGCAGGTTAATTAATGATGCTCAGCATGGTTTTAGAAAAGATAGATCGTGTTTAACTAATTTACTGGATTTTATGGATTATGTAACTAAAGAATTAGATAGGGGTGAGAAAGTTGATGTGATCTACTTAGATTTCAGCAAAGCTTTTGATAAGGTTCCACATAGAAGACTAGTTCATAAATTAAAGCTGCATGGGATATGTGGGAAGGTTTTAAATTGGATAACTGAATGGCTGAAAAATAGGAAACAGAGAGTTGTACTGAATGGAGTGAGGTCAGAGTGGAGGAATGTTATTAGTGGCGTACCTCAGGGATCAGTTTTAGGCCCTTTATTATTTATAATCTATGTAAATGATCTTGGGCAAGGTGTAAATAGCAAAGTGTCAATTTTTGCTGATGACACTAAATTGGCAGCTGTAGTCAAAGAGGTTGAGGGTAGCTTTAAAGTGCAGGGTGACTTAGATAAGCTGTTAGCTTGGGCTCAGAAGTGGCAGATGACTTTTAACCTTAATAAATGCAAAGTTATTAACATGGGGAGAGATAATAGGGAATTTAGCTATGAGATGGATGGATATTGGCTTAATTCAGTTGAAGATGAGAAAGACTTAGGAGTGGTAGTAGATAGGTCACTGAAATTTTCAAAGCAGTGTATTGAGGCAAAAAATAGAGCAAATAGGGTGCTAGGTTACATTAAAAGAAATGTTAGCTACAAGAGTAAGGAGGTCATCCTTAAACTATACAACTCTTATGTCAGGCCACATTTAGAGTACTGTATACAGGCATGGTCACCACATTTTAGACATGATATAAACTTATTAGAGTCAGTACAAAGGAGGGCAACAAAAATAATACCATCCCTGAAGCACCTTGAATATGAAGATAGACTGAGGGTATTAAATATGTTTTCATTTGAAAGAAGGTGTGTGAGGGGAGATATGATTGAGCTTTTTAAAATCTTTTCTGGGATGGATAAATTAGATTTCAGCAAGTTATTTGAGTTAGAAGGTAGTAATAGAACTAGAGGCCACCACTTAAAGATTAAAAAACAGAGGTGCAGACTGGATGTTAGAAAATATTTTTTCACTAACAGAGTGGTAGATTATTGGAATAGTTTGCCACCTGAGACTGTAGACAGCCCAAACTTGAATGTTTTCAAGCGCAGATTGGATGATTATATGGGGATGGAGGGTTAATTTCTTACTTTTTGGTATGTGGATATGTTTCTTGACTCATTCCTGTGGATGCAGTTTCTTTTTATTGTATATTTTGGGGGATTTTGATTTTGTTTTTGACAGACTCCTATGGAGGCTTTAAATTATATATTGTAGATGCATGGTTGGACATTCCTATGGATTGTTAAATTGTATATTGTAGCTGCATGATCTGACAAAATCCTATGGATGCATTATATGGGTGGGATTTGATGGATACGGATGACCTTTGATAGGCCCTTGTGGCTTTTGTCATCCGTTAAATTATGTTATGTTATGTTATGTTATGTTAATCTCTTCCTCCTGGTGATTATTGTCTCCACTAACTGATATCATTGAATCTATTCCTGAATTGATTTCATTGCCTGGTTTCTGTACAACTGCCTCCAGGTAAGTCCTTAGCCCATTATAATTTGCTCTTCTAAAGTCAGGAATTTTAACATTGTTTATGCTACTATCAATACCATTCCATTTCATCTTGAATCTAATTTCACAATGGTCACTATTACCCAAATTTCATCCAATTTCAGTATCCTTAATAACTTCTACCCTATTTGTCAGAACTAAATCCAGTATATTATTACCTCTAGTGGGTACGTTAATAATCTGCCTCAGTAAATTATCTTGGACAACATTCAAAAATTCCTCAGCCTCCTGATCACCCACAAGAGCTTCCCAGTCTATATTTCTGTAATTAAAATCGCCCATTATACACACATGCTTACTTCTACATGCCCGTTCAATCTCCTGCCACATAAGATTTGAAGCTTCCTTACTAAGATTTGGTGGTCTGTATAATAATCCTATGACAAGCTTGTTTTTACCTTCCTTTACATTTAGCCATAATGACTCTGTGTTATCATCTAATTTAATTGTACTGTTTACACAACACTGGAGATTATCTTTAATATGAATAATAACCCCTCCTCCTCTCTTCCTATTCCTATCTGTATGGAATATGTTAAAGCCCTCAATCTCAACCTCAGGTTTAAAGTGATTTCCTGCCAAATCAAGCCATGACTCTGTTATTGCAATTATATCAAAATTCTCTTCACTCGCTAACGCTCTTAAGAGATCTATCTTATTCCTTATACTCTGACCATTTGTGTAGTATATTTTTAAGTTTTTTTTATTATTCCCATCTTCATTGCATCGTGCTTTTCTATTCCTAGTTATCTGCTCATTCACTTGTGCATTAGTCCCCCTATAACGCATCAGTATGCCCTCTCTCTTAGCTATTCCTCTATCTCTGCATCCCTTCCATTTCCTACACCTGCCCTCTATTCCTGTTATTCCCTTACCTCTAACAGCTTCTAGTTTCCCACCCGTAAGGACCTAATCACACTATCCAGCTCCCCCCATAGAACCTCAACACCTGCCCGACTAAGATGGAGCCCATCCATCGCATACAACCTCCTATTCCCATAAAACCCTCCCCAGACATCTACAAACACCAATCCTAACTCCTCACACAGTCCTTTCACAAATTCATTCAAACCAATTGCACGCGACAACCATTCTACCCCCACATCCAATCTCGGAAGCACACCAGAAACAACACCTTTTACCCTGCTTTTACTCATCCTTTCAACTACCTGGTAAGAAATCTTTTGTGTGTTGACTGGAACAGGAGCTGCCAAGTGTAGGCCATGAATGGTCTTTTGCAGTCTCCTTCTTTTCTTATGTAACTAACCTTTTATACTGCTCACGTAACTCACATGTACCCACCTTCTTTACATCATTCACTCCCACATGCGTAATCACAGGTTCTATGTCCCTCTCATTCACACACCTAACCTGTCCTAACTTATCTATCCTATCCATTTTCACCCACCATTCATCATCACTCACAACTTCCACACTGTTCCCAGTCCTAGCCCTATCTTCCACCCTCTTAGCACTAATCTCACCCTTCAATCGCACACTTGCATCTCTTCTCACCTCAAACACCAAATCATTCAACCTCTTACATTCCCCACTCAACCTCCTAACCTCCCCTTCCAGAAAACACACACAGCATTTATTTACATTCACTCTCCTTTCAACTCCACATGCATCACACACCACATACACACTACTTTCAAACGGCATGCTCTCACCATCTATACAAACAGCCATACTCTCAGAAATTTACTAAGGAAAAAGTTAACACTCACCCAAAAAAATTCTTGCTCAGTTATCTTCCCCAAAAGTATTAATCACTAATGTATTTATTACACAGTGATTGATGTATTAAATAAATACAAGAAAAACTATACACCCAAATCAGTATTATATCCCAATCTTACAATGAGAATCAAGAGCTTCCTGTAAGACAACCTTCCAGAACAAAGCCAGACAGCCAACTGGAAGCCAGACGGTAGCGTCAGATGTGAACAATATCAGCGTAATATTTTTTGTATACGAGTATATACTGTGCCCCCCAGACCCCCCCCCCCAATTGATTGAAACTCAGGATCATCGCAGGGTGGTCTCCCTGCAGTGATATCTCCCCCACGAGCAGTCCCCTTGAATTTCCTGGGGGGTTTTTCTCCCCAGCAGCTTTTTTACTGGCAGAAAAACCTAACCTAATAACAACCAATTCTTACTTTTATAGGTTTCTTGATTAGTTTATGCGCCTCTAGATAATCTAAATGTTTTTCGCGATCATACGAAGTAAAGCCGAATTCGAATAACAACGAAGCACATGGAGCGCCCGAAAACACAATAACGGAAAAAAAAATTTGAAAAACAGGTCCTATTTATAAGCTGCGATGTTGCCAGGAAGAAGCTGTTATCGTTCGCAGTAAACAAAAAATACGAAAAAACAATTAAAGACATCAAGAAACCTTAACTAACTTAGAAAAAAAAACTATAAACGAGCAGAGCACAGATATTTAGTAAATAATAGACTAAAAGTTACAAATCCCCAAAACAACAAAAAATATATAACGCAGTGATCATCACATCTGACGCTACCATCTGACGTCATAAGAGATATGCTGTAGCCCAAAATTGTAGCCGACTAACAGCGCCATCTACCATGCGCCTCAAATCTGAAGTATTACCAGAACTTCTAATGTCAATTGGTTGACTAGAAACCTCGCAATCGATTTTAATCTTAAGTAAATTATGATAGTCCAAAAAGGTTAAATATTTATCTCAATCCGAAAATAAAGTACAAAGTTCGACAATATACGAAGGAGAATGTTCACAAACAAATTCAATATTCAAACTGCATTGCCGGCGTAAAAGGCATCTTTACTCCACCCAAAGGGCTCAACAAAAAGTAGTTCCTTTAAACGATCTAGCTAAGTATATTTAAATGTATATAAAAAAGTAATAGAGTAAAATGGGGACAAATATATTGACAAATAAAAATGATTCCAAATGATAATAATAAAAGATATTGTGAAAAACAAAATAAAAATTCAATTCAGTCATTTTTGACATCAGACCCGACCCCCATCCCCATTATAATTCGCAAAATGATTAAAGGCGCAGAAATGATTTGGTTAAATCATTCACTTCTGTAAATGTTAAAACATTCTATAAATTAGGATTATATACTGGGGGACTGTGCCCCCTGCCCCCCCCAATTGATTAAAACTCACAATCATTGTAGGGTGGTCCCCCCATTGTGTTTACCCCCACACGAGCCGTCCCCTTAAATTTACTCTACAAACGTGAAACATATTGGAACACAGAGGAAATAGTTTACCTCCCATCGTTCGAGCAGCCAATCTACATATTTAGCGAGAGCTCGCCGAGAACACGTACGATCGCTACCGACGCTGGATCTTTTCCATTCTCTCCAATTCTGCCTTTGTCACTTTACAGACTTGATACCCATACAGGCTTCTTGGGGCTGCTATCCCTTTCCACAGTTCTCTTATCATTTTATACTTATTTGCTTGTTTAGTTGCCTTGTTCCTCAGATGTCAGTCATTTTTAGCATATTTACCTCATTTTGTCTGATACGCTTCTCAAATATATCCTTCTGATTACAGACTGTGCTATTCTTTTTCTTGGAAAAAAGAAAACAGCAGCTAAGTAGTTGGGTTGAAGTATCGCCTTTGTAGCAGCACTTCAAACAATAATAAAGTATAGTTTGTTCCTTCGATAGTTTCTTTTAGTCCAAAATTTGCAGTAGTCCATTCTTGTTTTCTGTATTGTGTTTATTCAATAAATACTATCCTATCAATGATCAATGTGATTTTTTCTCTTCACATGAGTTTTGAGTGAGTGTAGTGTTGTTTTGTCTGAAAATCCTAGCAGTAGAGTTGATGCAGAGTAGTATTATAAGTAGTATCGAAAAAGATCACAAAGAATGTCTTACTAGCGCAACATTTTTAACACGTTAGCTGCCGTGTGCCCCGCCGGCCTCTTTCATGTTATCTGTCTCGCTGTACCGCGTGAGATACTAGCGGGTCACAATAAAGGATGAGGCAATAAGGCATATTGGTGAGAACGAGGAGCAACTATGCAGAGACGTCATAAAAAATTTTAACTATCGAGTGGAGGTGTGCCGCCGAAGCTTTGACGGACATTTAGGCGATATTATTTTTCACACATAATTGCCATGACTCAAATAACATGATTCAATAGTAAAATCAATAAATTTTAAACAATAACCCTGCTTTATTCTTTATTTACTGCTAACTTCGATCCGTCTTAATGGAACACCCTTTATATATATATATATATATATATATATATATATATATATATATATATATATATATATATATATATATATATATATATCTTAAGTTGTGGATTAGCCTAGTTCGTAACTATATTTTATTTAAACCATATTTTATATCTTATTCACTCTATAATATTAGGGCGGGTCATACTTTGGGGCAACCATATATTTTCATTAAATCCTTTAATGAGGGGTGCCTAAATGATAGATTTTTCGGTGTAGATTTTGAAAAGGAACTTTATTGTGTTATACAATTGCTCCTACCTACATCAATTTCCATTTAAGTAAAAGTAATTTTTTTTCTTTCGTCACGAGCTTATGTAACTTATTTTTATTTAATCCAAGTACACACAAAAGGAGAAAGTTTTAAGTAAAGGTACCTTTCAAATTGGAGGTCCTGATATTCCAGAGCATAATAGACGATTAAGAGCTTCAGAAAGGAAAGAAAAAGAAAGGATAGCAGAAAGAAAGGAAAAAGTAAGGAGGAAAGCGCTGTTTTAGCAAGAAAAGCAGCAGGAAAAGAAATCGAGCATTTTTTGGCAGAAGGTGAAGATCTGGAGGCAGAAAATTCTGATGGTGACAACAGTTTGGTTGGTGAAGTAACTTTTAAAGCTTTCCAAGAGCCGGAATCTTTCACCAAGAATAGAAATAATTATGATGAAATTCCAAATATTGCTCTTGCTAGTATAAGATATGTTGTCGGATTGAGACCAACTGCAGCTATAGTAACATCAGCTTTAATAGATGATGGATTCATTACTAAAGAAGATACAGGTAAAGTAATTGGCAAGATTAAAGTTAAGAGAACACAGGAAAAGCTAATAACAGTTATTGAACATGAGTTTGAGGAAAACTTAAGGAAGGATGGGAGAATTTCTTGTGTTCTCTTTGATGGATGAATTGATGTGAAAAATTTTATGATTGAGGCAGAGGGAAGTGAAAAATTGTCTCCAGCAAAAACAAAAGAGGAGCATTACACTGTCATCAGTGAGCGTGGGAGCAATTACCTCTTCCACTTTGTCCCAGAAAAGGCTACAAAAGAAAAATCACGTGCAGAGAGGATCGCTAAGGCTATATTTGGATGACTGGGAGAAAGGGGTTTGGATAAAAGCTTAATGGTCATTGGAGGAGACTCCACGAGTGTAAACACAGGTGCAAATGCTGAAGGATTTCGAAAAATGGAGCTCCATTTGGGCAGAAAGCTTGTTTGGTTGGTCTGTAACCTGCACACTGGGGAACTCCCTCTCCGTCATCTAATTATCAACCTAGATGGCCCAACACTATCTGACAACAGATATTCCGGACCAATAGGAAAGCTCTTGGACTCTGTTACAGGCTTGGAGATTAACCCAAATTTCACTCAAATAATTTATGGTCCTCCTCTTGCCAAGATACCTCAGGAAGTAGTGCAAGATCTTTCCACCGATCAACACTATGGCTATAGAAGTGTATCGGCAATCAGAGATGGAGTGTTATCTCTATAGTAAATAGGACCAGTAAACCACGGTCGCTGGCTGACCACAGCTAACAGACTTCTTCGGCTGTAGGTGTCAAAGCATGAACTCAAAGGAAAGGCCTTTAAGAATCTACGACTGATTGTTGAGTTCATCATTGGTGTATATTACCCATGCTGGTTTAACGTTAAGATTAAGCACTCTTGGACCGAGGGACCGAGGGACATTATTTATCAACTTCATTGCCTTAAGTCTCAGAAGAAGGAGGTATTGGATATTGTTTTGCCAACTGTTAAGAGATCAGCTTGGTATACATACAATGAAGCCATCCTCCAAACTCTCCTATGCTCTGAAGATCAGGCGGAGAGAACTGAAGGGGTGAAAAAAATCCAGACTATCAGGGAAGAGGGGACCCAGATATTCAACTGGGAGACTCCTTTGTAAGGCTTAGAAGGACACAAGACATCAATTGTGATACAACCAGGATTAGAGATCTGATCAATTGAGCAGAGTATACCTCTGAGTCACCTCTCACCTGCTCTTTAAGTACTTCTGAATTGAAAAAAACTCATTGACTCTCCTATGAAAGTACTTGACTGGCAGTGTCACACACAGAGCATTGGAAGGGTGGTACAAGGGGCGGTCAATAAGTTTTGCGAATCAGTAGGGCAAAACAGAGGAAGGGGGATGGCTGTTTGTGGGGATGTTAGGAAAAGTAATGACAAGTCAGGACCTGCAGCCGCACGCTCTTGCCTCGTCTATTTAAGAAGAAGTAGCTAATCGCAGATCGTCAGTCACAAATTTTTCAACAATGGAGAAGGTTGAGCACCACGCAGTGATCAAATTTTTGACCAAGGAAGGCAAGAATGTAAAAGAGATCCATGAACGCATGGTTGCAGTGTACACCGACACCGCCCCTTCCTATGCAACCATTGCTCGATGGAATAGGGAGTTCCGCTATGGCGGTGAGTCACTTGAAGATGACTCCCGTCCAGGACGCCCCTCAGATCTGGCCAACGAGGACAATATGGCCCGTTGGAGAGGAGGATCCTCGAAAATCGACGGGTGAAGGTCGAAGAAATCGAGCGAGAACTTGGAATATCACATGGAAGTGTTATCAACAACATCCTCGACAATTTGGCCATGACCAAGTTCTCTGCCCGTTGGGTCCCTAGAAAACTCACGAAAACTCACGCCCCATGATCGACTTCAACGTCGTCAAAGTTCGGAGGAGCTGCTGATCCTCTACAACCAAGACCCGGCGGGATTCGAGTCGCGCATAGTGACAGGTGTGGAAACGTGGGTCCATCACTGGGATCCGGAGACCAAGTTCGAAAGTATGGCTTGGAAGTACTGGGGCTCTCCGACCCCCATCAACTTCCGGACCGAACCCTCAGCCGGGAAGATAATGGCCACCATCTTCTGGGATTCTGAGGGAGTGTTGATGGTGGATTATGCGCCTCGTGGAAGGACCATCACAGGCCAATATTACGCCGAGGAACTGGCTGGGTTGAAGAAATGCATCCGTCAGAAGCGGCGCGGCAAGTTGACACGCGGTGTCCTACTCCTCCACGACAATGCCCCTGTCCAAAAGACCAGAGTTGCCAGAGCTGCCCTGCGCGAGTGCGGATTCGAGGAGCTCAACCATCCCCCATCAGTCCAGATCTGGCCCCTAGCGACTACTTTTTATTCCGCCAGCTCAATGCTGCACTGCGTGGACGCTGGTTTGGGGACAAAGAAGATGTCCAGCTCGCCGTCCAGCAGTGGATTGAACAGCAGTCGGAAGATTTCTGGTTGTCAGGAATTCGAAGCTTCAGGGACAAGTGGCGCAAGTGCATTGAAGTCGAAAGTAGTTATATTGAAAAATAATAAAACACTTTTCCTCATATCTCGTTTCCTTATATCGGAATTGCAAAACTTATTGACCGCATCTCTTAAGAATGGTGACTGAGGCTTCTTCCAAGTATTTCTCACATGAAAAGAGGGATGGAGAAATCAGGGCACACGAGACAGGTAGACGTCTGATATCCAAGAATGAGTCAAAGCAAGATTTATGTGCTCTGGTGAAGTTTAACTTTTGAATATGACCCAAAGTGACCCATGCAGCTATATGTGGAGCTTTGTATACACTTTTCTCACTCAATAAACATGTAAATTGGAGGTTACTTTGTGTTTGTGTGTACTTGGATTAAATAAAAATAGGTTACATAAGCTCGTGACGAAAGGGAAAAATTTACTTTTACTTAAATGGAAATTGATGTAGGTAGGAGCAATTGTATAACACAATAAAGTTCTTTTTCAAAATTTACACCGGAAAATCTATCATTTAAGCACCCCTCATTAAAGGATTTAATGAAAATATATGGTTGCCCCAAAGTATGACCCGCCCTAATATTATAGAGTGAATAAGATATAAAATATGGTTTAAATCTGAATATAGTTACGAACTAGGCTAAGCCACAACCTAATATATATATATATATATATATATATATATATATATATATATATATATATATATATATATATATATAAAGGGTGTTCCATTAAGACAGATCGAAGTTAACAGTAAATAAAGAATAAAGCAGTGTTATTAGTGGTACGACGTTTAAAGAACCAGGAACATAGCGAAAATCGTTCGTCAACTGCAGGATGAAGTCAAGATGACGAGTGTCAACTGCAGTGTGTAGTGACGAAGTACTACGAGAAGAACAAGCTCCGACCAAAGGCTTATGGTCCGTAAAAACGGTAAAGTCACGTCCTTCCAAGTATTGTCGGAGGGACGGATTGCGAGCTATATTCTAAGGAGTCCTCGAGAGAACGTACTATACCTCTTTTGAGAGTCTGAAAGAGAGCGAGAGAAGAAAGAAAGATGTTGCCATTGGTCACCAACTTTCTGCTTCAATGTTGCACCTACGTCGGTTGGGGATGCGTCGGAGGCAATGTTGATGGAGGCTCCTGGAGAAGGATTAGTCAATTCCGTAGCTCAGACAATAGCCTCTTTGGTGCGAGAGAACGACTCGCACGCTTCAGCAGACCATTCAAGAGGAAAGTTCTTTTTGGTCGTGATGAGCAGAGAGTTGATAGGTTGCATGACCTTGGCACAAATAGGTATGAATCTGTGTTAGAAATTAACCATGTCACAAAAACGCCTCAGTTGCTTGCGTGATGTGGGCCGAGAAAAGTTGCGCATCACGGTAACTTTATCTTCGAGGGGACTAATCCTTATACTCGAGACATGGTGACCCAAGAAGGAGAGTTGGGGGACACCAAAGAGACACTTGGAAGTGTTGAGTACGATACCGTACTCTTCAAGTCGAGCGAAAACCTGACGAAGGTTAGACAGATGCTCCTCTAAAGACGAAGATGCTATCAGGAGGTATTTTATGTAGCAGAAGACGAAAGGCAGATCTCTCAAAACCTGATCCATAAAACGTTGGAAGATCTGACCACTGTTACGAAGACCATAAGGCATCCTGTTCATGAAGAAGGAACCAAATGGCATGGTGATAGCCGTCTATGAGATGTCATCTGGTTGAAAGCACGAACCAGATCGAGTCGACAAAAGATCGAACAACCGAAAAGAGCAGAATTGAAACCGGACAGATATGGCAAAGAATATCTATCGAGGATAGTACAGGCATTGAGCTGCCTGTAATCACCTACAGCTCTGTACTCATCGGGGGTAGATTTGGGTACAATATGAAGTGGAGAGGCCCAAGGAGAAGTAGAGAGGCTAGTTATGCCAGCTTCTACCATGAAGGTGAACTCCTGCTTCATTAAGGCGAGTTTATCTGGGTCTAATCGACGGGGGCGTGAAAATACAGGCCCTTCAGTCGTCTCTATCCGGTGAACCACATTGTGTTTAATACATTTGTCTTTAGAGGATGGTATGCTAAGTGCAGGAATTTCCTGCATTTAGACTTTGTACCACTTATCTTTGTACCTCAACTTATTTAAAAATCCCCATGTCTTATTGAAACTTTGTAACTCTTAGAATCCTTCTCATGAATAATTTCTAAATAAATAATTTGCCACATATTTGATATGTGGCAAAAATATTCTGGTATTTAGATAGAAGTTGTCGATTTAACTTCGTCAAAGTATGGACCTTTTGTGCCATTAGTTAAATAAGTACTTCACAGGTGGTTTTTGACAAAGAAGAAGGATTTCATTTGCCCAAATTTCCATATTTCATAATGTGGCCTGCTAAAAATGGATCAAACTGACTTAAAAGTTCAAGCAGTCCTAAATAAATTATCCAAACCTTTCTTTTGTTCGTCGAAAAGCCAGGCCCTGTTCAGCTAACATACAAATAACAGGCATGACATACCTCAAGACATTTTCCCAGTAATCACACTCTTCCTGACTTTGTTTCTCCAGCTGTTACTTAAACCCTGCACCGTGTCTGCGAGTTACATATGTTAGTAATGAGTCTTGGTGAGTAATGCATTTCTCATGCTTATCAATTACAATAGCATTTCGCCAGTCACTGAACCTTTCTCTAGTAACAAATTTGAGAAATTTCTATGAACAAACCGTTTACAAACAAAACAATAAACTGATCCTGTTTATGGTGAATACAGTAACCACTCTCTCTTGTATTTCTCAAGATTCGCTTTTGTCCCAATAAAAAGTTTCTGTGAACAATACTTTACTGGTTTGCCATTACTAAAATGCCGGTAAGACTTGCGAAATGGCCCATTGTAGTGTTAATAGTTACTGGGTGAACAAGCGATCCCATAAGCCACATCATCAATGTCGTGGTATTGTAAGGGCCGAATATTGTAAGGGCCGAATATTGAATATTGAATGTTTTTATCATAAATTCTTTTAACCTCTGAATTTTAGTATTATTAGACACTTTCATCCTTTTTAACCACTGATTACTAAATTAAATTAATTATCATTAATTCCTTAAACCTCTGAATTTAAGTATTATTAGACACTTTCTTCCTTTTTAATCACTGTTTATTGAATTAATTCACTTAATCTTTAATCTATGGAATTACTGCTATTGATACTAAATATTATATTCATATTTTAAACACTGCTTATTATTTTTAACCATTGTTTTTATTAAAAATAGCTTTCAGCCGTGTTTATGTGCAAACGGTTTGAGCTTTATTAACCTTTAAAATCTATCATGGGGCTGATTGGACAATCAGTACAGTGCTTATGTCTAAAAGCTGATTGGTCAATTTGTTAATGCTAAGGCTGTTATTCTAAAAATGTAAGTAAGTAGGACAATTAAATGTATATCGATCCTGATTGGTTATTATTATTCAAGAAGAAAAGTTATCATTACTGTTATTTACTGTTACTCAAGCTATTTACCTACGAATAAAGAACCCAACTATATATATATATATATATATATATATATATATATATATATATATATATATATATATATATATATATATATATTCCTTTATCCTAAGGAAGCTTGCTGATCACATATGCCAGCCTACGAAACTACAAGAGAGCATACCTTACCCAGTCCCTATATAATAACAGGATACTTAACAGGGATATTTAACAGGATAAGATATTCACAGGATAGAGAATGTTAACCGGATAGTAGCAGTGTATTAAGATAACAAAGAATGTTACGGGATGTAACAGTATATTAAATGTTAACAGGGTATTAAGGGAACAAGGAATGTTAACAGATCACAATGGTAAGAAGTAAATTGGAGTCTGTAATGAATGAAAATTATATAAGTAGAGTTCTAACGTTTGAATTTAATTCAGATATACAAGTTACTTTGAAGGATAACAAATTGATTTTAATTATTTTGGGAGTACTAAAGAAATACATAATATACATTATTTTAATTATTTTTGGAGTACCGCGGATTATAGGAATCTGGCAGTGCAAGAAATACTCCCCACCAAAGAAAGTTACCTCCCTCCGTTTTAATATGATCTTGCTAGTTCTGATGACGCCGAGGTCTCCTTATGACGCGACCAGAGCGTGTCACAGTGCCAGTGGTTTGGCTACAAGCACGGGGACAACTATTCGTTGTGGCGGTGCCCGTTACGTTGAGCGATCCCCTTGGTATATACCAAAGGGATCTGCTTCTTTGTTCCATCTGAGACGGCGTCAAGCGGGACATGGGAGTCTTGAGTCCGGTTTCCCGCTGACGAGGGTGACAAATAGTGGAGATATTTGATCCTGACTGACCACCGCTGTCGACGAGGGTTACTGCAACACAAGAGCCGGAAGCAGCATATCGGAAGGTGAAGTTTGTGTAGCAGGGGTGATTGTAAAAGTGGTTTGTAGGGTATTTTGGGGACGTTCTGGACCATAAAGGGTTATAGTAGGAGAAGAATTGGGAAGAGGAATGAAAGGACGGGGGCAGTCAGGAAATGAATAGTCGACCAAGATGCGCTTAGAAGGACTGTCTGGTAATTCGACTTCGCGAACAACGAGTTTGGCAGATTGATTCAGTATTTGCTTGGCTTCATCCTGTTCCTGGGCCAGCGCTATTGTCACATAATCGATGTAGTAGTGTAAGAGAGTTGCTTGCCCGAAATTTCACGAAATACGAGAAAGCGCGTCTGGTACGACGTTTGGGGAGCAATGAACATAGCGAATATCGCTCTTTACCTGCAGGATAAAGTCCAGGTGACGAGTTACAACTGCAGCGTACACCGAAGACGTGGAACGACACGAGCAATCACCGACCAAATTCTTATGGTCCGTAAAAATAGTGAAGTCACGCCAATCCAAATATGGACGGAAGTGACGGATTGCGAGATATATACCAAGCAACTCATGTGTGAACGTACTATACCTCTTTTGGGAGTCAGAAAGAGAGCGAGAGAAGAAAACAAGAAGTTGTCATAGGTCACCAATCGTCTGCTGAAGGTTGCGCCTAAGTGAGTTGAGGATGCGTCTAAAGCGACGCTGATGGGGGCTCTGGAGAAGGATGAGGCAATTCCACAGCGCGGGCAATAGCCTCTTTGGTGTGAGAAAACGAATCGCACGCCTCGATAGACCACTGAAAAGGAGAGTTCTTTTTGGTCTTGGACAGCATAGAGTTGAGAGGTTGCATTACCTGGGCACAATTTGGAATGAATCTGTAGTAGAAATTGATCATACAACAGAAACGTCTGAGTTGTTTGCGCGATGTAGGTTGGGCAAAGTTGCGCATCATGGTAACTTTGTCTTCGAGTGGGCTAATCTCGGCACTCGAAACGTGGTGTCTCAAGAATGAGAATTGCGAGGCGCCAAAAAGACACTTAGAAGTATAAAGTACGATACCGTACTCTTGAAGGCGAGAAGAGAGTTGACGAAGGTGAGAAAGGTGTTTCTCGAGCGAGGAAGATGCTATTAGTTTGGAGTTAATTGACTAAATGTAGAAGGAATGATTACCGACCTTAATGCTGAGAATGGTGAGAGACGAATGGGAAAGACTAGTGTTCAATTTGGTTGAGCTGAAAGCGTGTGTTTGTATGTGCGTGAAATTTTAAGATATGTTATTTGAACCAGTAATACATTAAATGAAATCAGTATTTCGTCACAGGATATTTGAATTATTAAAGGTTACATAAATTAAATGAATTGCAAATAGTTATGGCTAAATTAATTGAATGATTGTATTGGTAAAAGTTAATTAAAATAAATTAATGAATGAATTAATTATTAAGTTGTACATAATTTGCATAAATGATTTAATTTACAAAAGTTAAGTAAAATAATTGAATGATATGAATTTTATACATAATAAATGATATATATATATATATATATATATATATATATATATATATATATATATATATATATATCTATATATATATATATATATATATATATATATATATATTTAAGTTTCCCAGGAGGATTTTATTATAGAAATGCCCAGAGGGTATTGCTATAACACCCCCCCCTAAGAAGGTTACCCCCATTTTCTATTTTGAGATTACAAGTCCGAGTACCTACGAGGCCTCCTGATGACGCGGCCGGAGCGTGTGATGAATTCTATACATAATAAATGATATATATATATATATATATATATATATATATATATATATATATATATATATATATATACATATATATATATATATATATATATATATATATATATATATATATATATATATATATATATATATATATATATAAGTTTCCTAGGAGGATATTATTATAGGAATGCCTAGAAGGTATTGCTATATCCCCAACTGCTCTGAATTCCCCCGGCGTGGATTTGGGAACGATATGGAGGGAACTCTGTGCAGGTGAGTATGAAGCTGAAACAGTGAATAAAGTTTTGCGATCGACAAGATTTCGATGATGAGAATCGATCAAAAGATCGTGAGCTGAAAGAAAATTGAGGCCCAATATTTCACAATCTACCTCCTTCATGACGAAGGTCCATCGAAAAACTCGACAGAGACCGAGTGAGACTTGGAGATTACACCTTCCATAGGTCCTAATATTGGTCGAATTAACTGCCTTCAAAACTAAATTTTAGGGAGCACAAGCTTTCACAACCTTAGAAATTGGTATAACGTGGCATTCTGCACCAGTGTCCACCACGAGTGAAAAATCAGAAAGTGGGTTAAAAATGCAAGTAAAGTGAGGGCAGGGGATGAAAACCCTTTTGTCTCAAGCCTTTCTAGTTTAAAGGAGAATTTGAGGTTGGAATTGAAGTTTGAAAATTTGAAGAATTAGGTTGATACGAGTGATGTGCGGGAAGTGGAGAATTGAGATTAGGTGAAAGATGTGGTACCGGTTGTGAATATGTTGACGGTTATAAGCCTTTTAAATCTTGTGCGCCACTATGTTGTGTGAGACTACTAGGCGCATTATGGGAAAAAGCATAATGGTGGTTACAAGACTGTGTAAAGCGTTGCTATCATACCTTTGATGGTACCAGCAAATACCCTTTCGTTCTGAAAGATTATGGTGAGAGGGTCGGTCAATAAGTTTTGCGAATCGGTAGGGCAAAACAGAGGAAGGGGGATGGCTGTTTGTGGGGGTGTTAGAACAATTTATTACAAGTCAGGACCTGCAGCCGCACGCTCCTGCCTCGTCTATTTAAAAAGCAGTAGCTGATCACAGATCGTCAGTCACACATTTTTCAACAATGGTGAAGGTTGAGCACCGCGCACTGATCAAATATTTATCTCCTACTTCGAAAAAAATCCGAAGAAAAAATATTATTCCATTTTCTCTTTCTTGCGGTGTGTTAGATTTATTTCATCATTCTCTTGTGTATTCGCTTTGTGTTTAACTCAATTTTCCCTTTTTCCTTTGAATTCCCAATTAATTTCTCTCTTTCACAGTCCCGATCGACCTTGCAAAGCGTGCCTTAAAAGCTCGTCTATTCGGAAGATTTTGTGGTCTTCCGCATAGCCGAGTGGTCTAAGGGGCCGTTTAATTGAGATCAAAGCGGTTGCTCGTTGCCTCAGTGTGCTTGGTTCGAATCCCACCCGAACAAGGAATTTTTGGAAGTAGGAAATAAATAGTTCCGAAGATAAAATATAATTTCGTTTTCTCTTTATTGCGGTGTGTTGGATTTATTTCACCATTCTCTTGCGCCCATGAGATATATACTTTGTGTATTCGCTGCCTGTTTAACTCAATTTTCCCTTTGTCCTTTGAATTCCAAATTAATTTCTCTCTCTTTCACAGTCCCGATCAACCTTGCAAAGCGTGCCTTAAATGCTCGTCTATTCGGAAGATTTTTTGGTCTCCCGCATTGCCAAGTGGTCTAAGGAGAAGTTTAATTGAGATCAAAGTGGTTGCTCGCTGCCTCAATGTGCTTGGTTCGAATCCCACCCCAACCTGGATTTTTTCGAAGTATGAAATATATATTTCCGAAGAAAAATATTATTCCGTTTTCTCTTTCTTGCGGGGTGTTGGATTTATTTCATCATTCTCTTGCGCTTATGAGTAGTGGCGTAGCTAAGATTCCGTTGAAGGGGATGGGTATGTGAATCGCGGAGAGTCCGGGGAAGCCTCCTCCGGGAAAACTTTGAAATTTGGTGTAGTTTTTCTCGCATCTGGGCATATCTCAGAACGTATCCCTACCATCAAAAGAAGCCAACATCCATCCTAAATTTCACAAACTTCCAAGCAAGATTTTCACACATCAGAATGACAATCCTCAATTTCGTTTCTTTTTCAATCAGTGGCGTAGAAGGGGGAAGGGGAGGATATTGGCCAAGCCACTGTAAAGGCGAACGCGTAACTAGAGGAGGGTCCGATGGTTCTTTCCCCGGAATTTTTTAAAACTAGGTTACCAAAGAAGAGATTTAAGGGTATTTTCGAATCAAAATCATATACTGAAATAGTTTTTAATGAAACTTCACAGAAAAATTATAAATTTCATCAGGAAATACTATACATACAAGCACAAAACCCTATGAACATTCGTTAACAATTGAGAACATCGTATATAAGTAAGTCTATAAAATGAAATATAATTTTTCATCAACAAACTAAGCTTTTTCATGAACCACAACAAAGCACAGATTGCAAAAATGCTTTTGAACCATTAAAATCTAGTGAGATAGATCGTGCAGTACTATTCGGGTACTGCATCTAGAAATCACTTAATAGTAATGTGTATTTAAACATAATATGTTTGTTGAAGGGAGTTGGGATGATTTTAGTATCATTTTAGTTACCCAAAATACATATCAAATATAATATATCTGAAATTGATGACATCTTATCTACGGTCAGTTTCTTTGCGGTCTTTTAATTTCACCCTGGGTGAGCGGTGTTTTTTCACACTTGTATTGTATCAGTTGAAAACCAGTCGACGGTTGGTTCGGCTGAATTCATTAATAACGTCACTATGAACTAGTGGAATGTCCTTGTTGATGTACAGATAGGCTAGGCCATTCAGTTGCTCTTCGTGCATGGTGGCCGTAGGTAAGATTTGATCAATTTCAGAGCACTAAATGATCATTCCCCTGTCGCAGTGGTCACCGGCAAGGTTGCGAAAGTTCGCAAAAGGGTTTCTATCATGGAATAAGTACCGAGAGTCACCGTAACCGCCACCGCATCCACGACTCTTCTTGGTGGTGTACATGTCGTGGTCGCCTATCGCGCCCAGTACGCCTGCCAGCGCAGTAATTCAGAGTTCAGGCGCTCTGGTTGTCCTGGAAGGAATTGGTGGTACAACTGGGCGGCTTCCATGAGGGCACTAGAATCGTCGAAATCCTAACAGTATTCCGGTAGTAGCATATTGAGCCTATATGCTTTCGCACTGTGCGATTTAAATCGCTCATCTAGTTGGCTTATACAGACGTCGATGTACGGGAGGAAAATAAAACGGCTGTAGTAAACTTCTAGTGTCTCGGCCGGATGATTGGACCTCTGCGTCTTCCTGTCAGTCGTTCTTGGCATTCAGATTTCTTCACCAAACAATTCTTGAGCGCGCATCAAAATGTCCCTGAAAACTTGTTCGTCTAATCGCATTTGTCTCAGGACCTTCTCACAGTCCTGGACACTGTCCACCGCGTTATGGATGTCCTGGGCTTCGGCCTGAAGCTCAACGGAAAGTGGCTTGGTGATTTCCAGAACCGATATAAGTACCTCTAGGGTAACCAAGAATCCACCATTGTCTATGGCTGAAGAGAATAGTAGCGCCTTACCAGCGCAATCTGCGTGTGGCCATAGGTAATTTTGTGTAGCGACACTTTAATGGCGGGTAGTAGTTCGTTGAAAATGCGAACTGCTTCCTGGCGCTCCACCCATCTACGGGTGCAGTGGAGTTTCAGACGCGAATGGGCGGCTTCATTACACTCTTCCTTGATAGCTTCTTCAAGATTAAGCAATCTTTTATTTGAGCCACAGAAACAAAAGCGCAATCTCGTGCATCAACGTCACTGCCTTTCTAACATCTGGTACCTCGCCAGCCTTCAGCAAACATAGATTGAGCGAATGGGAGACACAATGCGTGTAGTTGGCTGACGGGAATTCTTCACGCACGTACTTTTGCACACCATTATTGCTTCCCGACATAGCCGCAGCTCCGTCGTACCCCTGTCCAACCATATTTCTAATGTCAACTCCAGAGTCTTTCAGAATCTGTAGCAGTTGTTTAGCTAACCCTGCACTAGTCAGATCAAGGACGTAAGCAAATCCGAGAAACCGCTCACATATTTGCCCGCCTCGAAGGTACCGTAAATCTACTGTTAACTGTTCCTTTCTCGACCTTGCAAAGCGTGCCTTAAATGCTCGTCTATTCGGAAGATTTGTTGGTCTTCCGCGTAGCCGAGTGGTCTAATGGGTGGTTTAATTGAGATCAAAGCGGGTGCTTGCTGCCTCAGTGTGCTTGGTTCGAATTCCACCCCAACATGGATTCTTTCGAAGTAGGAAATGGCCTTAACAGGTACCTGGAAACAAACCCTATTAAAGAATTAAACCTGCCGAAACAGAAGGTGACCAATGGAAAAAGGAGTTTACAAAAAAGAGGAGGGGGACTCAAACCGTCCAAACTAAATTAAGATTACAATTTCATAATTCTTCTATTTGAGAAGCAATAACAATTTATAAGAGATGAAAATTATCAAGAATAAAACCGAAAATATATTAAACATAGGAATAACTAGAGAAGTATAAACGCGCATATATGACAAATGAAGAATATAGAGAGAAATGAGCCTGACGAAACAAAAACAATTTCTAAGAGGCGAACAGTATCATGAATAAAACAGAAAATATATTAACCATAGGAATAACTAGAAAAGCTAAATATTAATTAGGTTAGTGATTTTACCTTTAAGGTCATTCTTAACGGAAAGCCCCGAATTCAGATATTAATAAAAGCTCTTCGAGAAGATTCTCAACCATAGACTGGTGTCTCACCTGGAGGAGAACTCCCTTTACAACCCGTACCTGTTTGCATTTCGGAAAAGCGAAGTACTGAAATGGCGATTAATGTCATCACGGAAAAGCTAGCCCAAGCCAAAAGGCAGAGGAGCTACATGGACATTGTTTGTCGGAATGCATCAAAGGCGTTTGATAAAGTGTGGCAACGGGGAATGAAGTAAATATCCTACGGCTGGGCCTAAATGAAATCTTAGAAAGAACGCTCTGTGACTATGTCATGGAGAGGGCCGCGTATATCAGTTTAGGGTGCACGGACGATTTGAAGTTTCCGCCCACTGCGGACCTCCCGCAGGGAGTTTGTCTGCCCCTTCCCCCTCTTTACTCGATTTAAATCGCAGATGACCCAGCCCCTACCAATCCCACTTACCTCAATATTCAATTTGTCCTTGGAGGAATGCGAATATGCAAACTCGCATGACCGCGGTAGAAATCGAAAGATTAAACATCTACGAAGAATGGAAAATAAGAACCAACCAGGAGAAATTCAAGGTAGTCTCCATTGGCAGGAGGCTACTTTCTGATGTCATGATGGGGAATAGGCGCTATCCCTACACCACGGATTGCAATGTATTCGGAATTAAAATGACTCCATCTGGGTACAAGAAGCACGTCGAAAATCGAATTTCTAAACCTTCAGCCACAGTCAGGATTCTATATATGTTTATAAATCTATGTGAGAGCAACAAGAAGAAGATCTGCAATGCCATTGTAAGATCTACGCTGCTCTACCCCACTTCCACCCTCTCTTGTGTCTCGAGGACACGAAAGAGGAAACTACAAGTAGAGCAGAATAAATGCGTGTACCTAACCACAGGTACACGCAAGCGAGATAGAAGACGCCAAGAACAACTGAACAGGGAGGCTGGGATAACTCCCATTGACATTGTCATCGAAGAACGGACAAGGAATATGCAGGAGTTGGTTAATCGAGAATTGAATGATGAAATCATTCAAATGATTAACCAGAGCAGAAGAACTATAATTTGCGGCTGATTTCCGAGTCCCGCTAGCCTATTAGCTGGCGGAGATGAAGTGCCGTTCTACGCATGAAAAGGATTGTTTTTTTACCAAAGATATTGACAAAAACCGATTAAGAGAACAATAACCAGAACAATGAAATATCATAACTATTGACTACAAATTCATCGATGAAGACTAATCTACACTGATCAAGACTTCAAGAAAGAAGAAACAAATGACACAAAAAGTACACACACTAGAAAATAAAAACAAAGAAACTAAACACAAAACTTGAAGTAATTTATTACAACAACATCAAATACGCATCACATAACCAAGAACATTAATCTTATTAAAGACAAATGGATTGAACGCCATAATAATAAAAACTCTAAGGAATACAACAAAGGAAACACACGACAAAAAAATGTTGAAAGCGATAGGCCTGATCACCAGGCTCTAGCTTCTCTTTGCAAATCTCCCACACTACTTTCTCTCATCACCACTGGTCTATTTCCGTTTATCTACCCATACACCCTTTTGTCCCCTACACACCAACTCAAACTTATATCAATTCGCAGTTCGCATCACAGTCTGAAAACAAAACAGAAATAATATTAGACAACATACCTATTTTAATCAGGTTAACAAGCACAATTTGTTATAAGTAGACAATATAATGGACCGTAACCCATCAGGGAATTATACTCGTATATATAAAGTTACATGAAGTTTAGATCAACACATTCCCCCCTCCCTTGAAGAATCAATGTTCCCTATAGCGAAGAGGCTTGCGGCGTTCCCGTGTAGATTGGCGCAGTTGTTCTGGGAAAGTATGCGTAGGGGTGAAGGGTTCATCCCTACGTTGGAGATTAACTGGAGTACAAGATATCCGGGACAGAAGAGGCTCAACCTCCATATCTCCCTCTTTGATGAAAATACTCTGATCACCTGCAGCATTGGAAGAATCTAACTTAGATGAATCGGCATCAGGCATTGGAGAAATCTCCACCAAACATGTCTTTGCAGAAGGATCGATGTTGAGATCCTCTTGCCTCTCATTCAATGAGACGTTACCAACTGGAACCAAGTCATGTACTGATATAATTGATTCGCGTTCATTAGCAAATCTTAAATGAGCGAATTGGGGGTTTGCTTCTAACAACAATCTCATCAACGAGAAGTTTGTATTTGCTGGTGCGAACGTGACTTCGTAGCAGGACAGGTCCAGGAACGGATAACCAAGTGGGCATCAAATGGCTGCTGGGAGATCGACGATGGTACGAGACGAGTCTCTCATGTGGTGTGCCATTTGTGGCTGTGCAGAGCAGGGATCTAATTGAATGAAGAGCGTCAGGCAGCACAGTTTTCCATTGACATTCTTGAAGGTTCTTGGATGCCAGAGCAAGGGTTATGTACTTCCAAATTGTAGCATTGTACCTTTTACATTGCCCATTTCCTCGAGGGTTATAAGGTGAGGTTCGGCTAGTGGCGATGCCTAGATTGTTCAAGTATTCACGTAGATCCTTAACCATAAATAAAGACCTGAGCTCAGAATGCAGGTAGGAAAGCATCCCGAATATTGCAAAAATTTGATTTAGACAATGGATTATAATAGTACCAGTAGTCATGTTCTGACAGGCAAATGCAAATGGAAAACGAGAATATTCATCCACTACCGTAAGCATATAGCGGTTTCTAGAGTTCGAGGGTAGAGGCCCTTTGAAGTCCAAACTAAGACGTTCAAAGGGCTGTGTGGCCTTGATAAGGAGAGTTTGTGGTGGTTTATAGAACCGAGGCTTCAATCGGGCACACTGAGGGAATTTAGAGCACACACACCCTCCTCTCATCTTCAACGGAACAAGGAAGATTTCTCACTCTGAAGAAATGAGTAAGTCTCGTTGCACCAGGATTGCAAAGTCGAGCGTGGAGCTCAGATAGTTTCTCGTTATTAATAGTAGCTCCACAATGGACAGAAGAGAGAGTTTTTGCAGCAATGATGTTTTTACCAGGACGGTACATGATAGCATAGTTGTAGCACCACAACTCAATCCTCCATCGTTGAATTTTATCATTCTTGATTTTCCCAAGCTTATTCTAATGGAACATGAAGCTGACAGCCTGTCGTTCCGTAACTCAGGTAAAACGTCGTCCTGTCAAGTAATGAGGCCACCTTTTTACAGATTCCCAATCGCACATGCCTCCTTTTCTAGTGCAGAGTGTTTGCATTCAATAGGCGTGAGGGTGCGAGAGAAAAAGGCAACTGGACGGCCTGACTGACTCAGATCAGCAGCAATGGCTGTATCGGAGGTATCAGTCTCAACTACCAAAGGAATAGTTTCATCAATCGAGTGTACAACAGCCTTCCCAATCTCTTCTTTGAGGCTATCGAAAGCTTTGAGGGCCTATGGAATCAGAGGAAAAGTGTCAGTGGCAACAAGGGGTCTAATCTTGTCAGAGAATCGGGAAACCCACTGTTAATAATAGTAAAACATATCAATTCCACGGCATAAGGAAGTACGGTCTTTAGGGATTGGTAATTCCTTTAATGGACGTCAACGTTCAGAATCTGGGTTGAGACCAAGAAAATCTATTGATTTGGTAAAACGACAGACTTTTCTCTTTGAATGTACAGTTATGGACCCGGGCAGCCTCTTGAAACTTCACCAAGCACCAAGTTTTCATCATGTTCCTGCTGGGTCTTCCACGCCACAACAATATTGTCCACATAAGCATAGGTTCCGTGCAGGTTGTATTGTTTAATGATGCTGTCAACAGTCCTTTGGAAGCAAGCAACGCCGTTTGTAACTCCAAATGGCACTCTGTGGAACAGATAAAGCTTACCATTGGCTTCGAAGGCAGTATATTGCTTGTTCTCTTCCCGTATAGGTATTTAGTGATAAGCACTTTTCAAGTCTAGGGAACTATAGTACTTGTAGTAAGACAGTTCCGTGGCAAGGTCGTCTATTCTTGGAAGAGGGTATGCATCCAAACGAGTGAATCTGTTAATGGTCTGGCTATAGTCAACAACCAATCTCTTTCGGTGGCGCTGATTTGACACAACAAGAACTTGTGCTCTCCATCGAGATCTGCTTCCCCAGGCCTCGAGTTACTTAAATTGCAAATAGTGGTGTGTGACCAAGCGGCAAAAATAATTTAAATGAAACTAGACGGGGTGGGAGGGTGTACAGCATGTATGAACACAACGAAAAAATCTTTCAAACTGTGATAATAATCCAAAGACTTCAGAAAAAAACTTTCATAAACAGTGGGCAAATTAGCTCCTGCCTGAGAGAGTTGGTGAGGCAGATCAGTTAAGGCGATGAAGAGAAGAGCGGCGAAGAAACTGCAGCGGAGTGAAACTTTGAATATGCAACGTGCAAGTGTAAAAGAGAGTCACTCATACTTTAAATCTGGTGAAAGTATGGGGGCTACGTTTGTTGTAGGTGGCCTGTTTATAGGAGGGAAGTGAGACTGGCGTATGTATTTTATTGTTGACCGTCACCCACATTACAGAGGGAAGGGAATTAATGCCACGGATATTTTGGAGAGGTCCCTCAAGTCTCGCGAGTGAGGTGATAGGTGGCATTAATCTCGTATCTGACTAAAAAAATACTCAAATAATATTCCGACTTGGCTGGGCTTACCGAAGGCTTTCTGATCCAGAAAGGACTGAGAGGAATCACGTAAACAAAAATAAATATTTAATTCTAACAAACAAAACAAGCAAGGCAAAAGGGAGGCTCGCGTTTACACGATTCGGACAGGGAATATTTCATTACCGGTTAGGAAAACGAGTGTTACGGGAACAAGACTTAGGCGAATACAACGAGGGCTTCACGACGCTAAACGAACCGTAATTAGTTCTTTACTATCGATCTTACGGTGTCGCTCCGTCTATCTGACCTAACTGTCTACCCGAGGGTCGAATTACCCATTTTCTTCTATAAATAGTACAGGAGGCATGGCCTATTTTCGCCTCTGGGATTAAAATGTTTTAGCTCCTTTGGGATTTTCTCATCCTATGGTCTCCGAAGCTAATCAATTTATGGCGCTTACGATTTTTCACTTTTTCGATATAATTTTGTCATTTCTGAACCGCAAACAACTGTTTTGGCCTAATTCCATTCCAGGACGCAGAATGTTCGTTTTTATTACACTGTCGCCAAATTTTACTGCTCTCTGAACTCTCGCCTTCCCGCTTAATTCCACCGGTTTATATATATATATATATATGTATATATATATATATATATATATATATATATATATATATATATATATATATATATATATATATATATATATATATATATATATATATATATATATATATATATATGCGCATGGGCATTTGTTACAATTTTTCCTATTCCCGCGAGGCACTTTTCTGGTGCAATTCTAGTGCCAGGGCCATGTTCTCCACAAAAGCACGACGAATGACTTCTCTTCAATTTTATTTTTTTTCCTGAAGGAGGAAGATAGTGCGACCAAAAAGTGATGTCCCAAACTGAGTTCAGACTGGGTTTTAAGCAAAGATGACGGGTTTTGGAAGGGGGGTGACTCATGTTAACTTTCTTTTGCGTGTTTATTATCTCCTATTTTTTAAAAATCATATGTTTAAATTTGCAATGATGTTTTTAAGGTTATCTTTCTCCTTTTTTAACATTGTAACCAGTTTGCATCTTGTGCAAATAAACGTGCTGTCGAATAGTTCATCAATTTAAATATCATCCAGCGTATATAACAAAATTTCACAACACGTACAATGATACAATTGATTTTCCTCCTGGCTTATTGAAAATTTTGGAGAGGAGTGCGATGAAAAATAAAGAAAGAATGGAGCGCGCGGCGAGTTGCAGACACCTTCCTCGCGTCGCTGGGACCGGTGCATGCGCGGTTTAATCGATATGGCCATCGCAATTACCAAAGAGACTCATTTAAGAAGAGCTTATCAGCCACCCACTTGCAATCTCTCCACGCTATACAGTCCCATTCCCAGAAACAGAGCGTTTTGAAATAAAGCCGAACGCCGCTTGTAAATGTTATCCATAGTATATCGCGCCACCTATCTAGGGTCTGGGAACTAGTGTACATAGATAGAGAATTTTAAGAAGAAGGGCGATAAAAAATAAAAAAAAAGGAGCGTAACGTGTAGCGAACACATTCCCCGTACCGCTGGGACCAGTCAGTGTACGTAAACCCTAGCCGACTCGATCATCGTGAGTGCCCCTGAAAACTCAATCAAACATAGCTTATAATACCTCCGCTTGCAATCTCTTTCCTTTCATATCTTTTCGACAGTTACACTTGCCGTGGCCCCGTTTCTTTCGAAAACCTCTTTTTCAACCCTATTCTCGACCATTCTCCATTTGGTATTGATCACTTTATTTCTCCATCTCAGTCTTCCCATTGTTATATGTTCCCCTTATTAATTTTTATTTGTTCATATGTATTTATGTTACTAATATTTTGCTTTGTTTCTTTTCTAGATGTATTATGATTATAGTTGATTATACCTTATAAAAAGGGTCAGTTTGAATATACCTTATTATTCATTTCTATGATTACTAGAAAAGCTTGTAAGGCAGCTATGCTCACCACGACTCATAACTATCATTACAATTTAATCAACTATGATGGATAAAGTCTTACGACTTAATAAGTTTGATGTACCTACTTCAGATCCTCCGCTGGCAAATTATGGAAGCTTTGGTATAAAATTTCTGCTACTCCCTTTCTACAGTATCTGATCATTCTCCAAACAAGTTAGAAGTACTCCACTTGTACATTGGTCATCATGTCGCGGATGTAATAGAGGATTGTGCAGATTATTTGAAGGTTATCGAATTGTTGCAAACTGCCTATATTAAGGCTTAGGATGACCGAACACTTTATCCAGCTCGCGATGTAATTTGTCGTAAATGTAGGAAGCTTGGGCATTTTGCAAAAGTTTGTAAGTCAAAATCCAAACGTCCTGTTTCACTATCTTCTGCCACGCTTGATTCCACCTGCGCTACCAGCGACTTGCTGTTGCCTACTGTTCCTGTTAAACAGTTCAATTGATGGGAGATCCTCAGTTACTTCAAGGTCTGATTGATAGTGGAAGTTCAGAGAATTTTATAAATTAGGCTGTAGTACAAGCTATGCATCTCCCACTTCATGAACGATCGTCTGTTGTAAATCTTAAAGGTTACTGTATTGTTAACGTTTACAAGAATGGTCGCACTTATGATTATGTCGAAGCTACTGTCCTTTCAAATGGTTGTACTGATATTATTCTTGGCTTACCATTTTTAAGAGTACATAAAAGCGTTAGCTTAAATTATTGGGGGCACAGAACAATCCTTAACTGTGTGTGGCCGACTAAACTAATGATTCTCCAAGTTAAACTGTTTAGAAACTTATCCTAGAATTGCACTCCAATTGCTACTAAGTTTCGCCATTACAGCTCCGAAGATGCTGATTTCGTCAAAAATGAGGTTAAACGTCTACTTCGATAGGGGATTATTGAACATAGTAATTCTCCTTGACGCGCACAAGTGGTAGTCACATCAAACGCAAATAAGAAAAAAACGAATGGTGGTATACTTTTCTAGAACAATAAATAAGGACACCCCTTTGGACGCTTATCCGTTACCCAGGATTGAAGATATAGTTGCAAATATTGCTAAGAATCACAATTTCAGCATTATTGATCTATCCAGTGTATATCATCAGATAGAAATACATATGGTCAGATGACCGACCTTACACTTCTTTTCAGGCCGGTAACACTCTTTATCAATTCAGGCACATACCTTTGGGTGTTTGGAATGGAGTTTCCGTTTTTCAACGCTTTATGAACCAATTTATAAGGGATAACAAACTATGTAACACTTATATCTATCTCGACAACATAACAGTCTGCGGCAAAAAACGAAAGAAGAACATGACAACAATTTAAAGTGTTTCATGGAAGCCGCTTCTAAATACAATCTCTTCCTGAATTCTGAGAAATCTAAGTTTTTCTAACCTGCATTAATATTCTCGGTTACCAAATTTCTGACGGCAATCTGAAACCCGATCCTGAACGAATGAGACCTTTGTTAGAATTATCCGTTCCACCTAGTAAAAATTCCTTGCAGAGTTGTTTGGGGTTATTTGCACACTACGCTAAGTGGTTCGCAACTATTCAGAGAAAGTACGGCCTCTTGTAGATTGCTGCAGATTTCCTTGATCTCTTCAGGTTATTCAAGCATTTGAAATTTGAAAGAATCACATTGACAAATCTTCAGTGAAAGTTATTGATGAAGACGCCCCATTTTCCATAGAAACGGAGGCATCAGATAATGCAATCGGTGCCACCTTATCACAGTGCGGACGACCAGTGACTTTCTTCTCACGCTCATTGAATCGATCAGAAAAGAGACATTATATCGGTGAAAAATAAACGTATTCAGTGGTAGATAGCATACGTAAATGAAAACCTTTTGGGGGGCTGGTAGACACTTTGACGTAACAACTGATCAAAGATCTGTGTCATTCATGTTTGATACCAGTGTAAAAGGTAAAATCAAGAATTATAAGATCATCCGCTGACGTATGAAATTACTTCCATATTCCTTCAATATTCATCATCGCCCGGATCACGGAAACGTTGCTGCTGATACACTATCACGGTGGTATTGTAACACCACTTCGGAAATTACAAGTTTAAAATCGCTTTATGAGAGTCTCATTCAACCTGGAGTCTATCAAATGCTAAATTATGTTCGAGTTAAAAACCTTCCTTACTCCATCGATAAAATCCTCCGTATTACTGCTGATTGTCAGGTATGTGCTAAAATTAAACCCCGTTTCTTTAAACCAGAAAATACTTCTTTGATACGGGCGACTGCGCCTTTGCAACGTCATTATATTGAATGTAAGGGGCCGCTTCCAGTTTCCTTGCACTCGTCGCGTATCTCCTTACAATTGTTGATGAGCTTGGCTGATTTCAGTTTCCATGCCGCGATATATAATCCAAAGTAGTTATTGAATGTCTTACAAATCTTTTTCGTTATTTGGTCTACCCGCATAAATTCATTCAGACTGCGGCCTGTCATTCATTTCCAAGGAAGTGAAAGAATCTTTACTGCGTCTTGGTGTAAACAGCAGTCACACCTCTCCATACAACCTCCGTGGAAATGGCCAATGTGAGCGCTATAATGGCATTATTTGGAATACTGTGAAGTTTGCTATTGAATCTCGAGGTTTGCCATTAAGTCGTATTTGTAACTCTACAAATACGACTCGGAATGAAGGTCCTTTTGCTTTTGAGAAACTTTGGGTTAGTAGTTCGGCCCTACCTACTTGACTAATTGAATCTGGAGAAGTCCTTCTCAAACGGTTTCTAAATTACAGTCAATACAAACCATCTATGGACGTCGTTGATCTTATTGATGTTAACTCTACACATGCCCCTTTGAAATAAACTGATAGGAGAGAGATCACTGTTGTTCTGCGTAATTTTGCTCCATGTCTTAACATAACATAATTTCACAAATGACAAAAGCCACAAGGGCCTATCAAAGGTCATCCGCATTTGTCAAAACCCAGCCAAAAAATGCATCCATAGTTTTTTGTCAGATCAGGCATCATCATCAAGACTAGTCAAAATCCAAATCAATCATAATATACAATAATAAAAAACTGAATCCACAAGGATTAGTCTAGAAGTTAACCCTCCCTCCCCATATAATCATCTAATCTGCGTTTGAAAACATTCAACTTTGGACTGTCTACTGTCTCAGATGGCAAACTATTCCAGTAATCTACCATTCTATTGGTAAAAAGATATTTTCTAACATCCAACCTGCACCTCTGTTTTTTAATTTTTAAGTAGTGATCCCCCGAGTCCTATTATTACCTTCCAACTCAAATAACTTGCTAAAATCCAACTTATCCACCCAGGAACAGAATTTAAAAAGCTCAATCATATATCTCCTCACACATCTTCTTTTAAATGAGAACATATTTAATACCCTAAGTCTATATTCATATTTAAGGTGCTTCAGGGAAGGTATTATTTATGTTGCCCTCCTTTTTACTGACTCTAGCAGGTTGATGTCATGTCTAAAATGTGGTGACCATACTTGTATACAGTACTCTAAATGTGACCTAACCCACGATTTGTAGAGTTTAAGGATAACGTCTGTACTCTTGTAGCTAACATTCCTCTTAATGTATCCTAGCACTATATTTGCCCTATTTTTTGCTTCAATACACTGCTTTGAAAACTTCAGCGACCTATCTACTACTACGCCTAAGTCTTTCTCATCTTCAACTGAATTCAGCCAAAGCCCATCCATTTTATAGACAAATTCCCTATTATCCCTACCCATGTTAAGAACTTTGCATTTTTTTAAGGCTATAAGTCATCTGCCACTTCTGACCCCAAGCTAATAACTTATTTAAGTTACTCTGCAGTTTAAAGCTACCCTCAACTTCTTTAACTACAGCTGCCAATTTAGTGTGATCAGGATACTTTGCTATTTACAGCCTCCCCAAGATCATTTATATAAACTATGAATAATATAGGCTGAGAACAGATCCCTGAGGTACGCCACTGATAACGTCCCTAGAGTGTGACCTCACGCCATTTAGCACAACTCTCTGTTTCCTGTCTTTCAGCCATTCAGCTATCCAATTCATAACTTAATCAAATATCCCATGCATTTTTAATTTGTCAATTAGTCTCCTATGTGGAACCTTATCAAAAGCTTTGCTAATATCTAAGTAAATTACATTAACATTCTCTCCCTTATATAATTGTTTAGTAAAATAATCCATAAAATCAAGTAAATTTGTTAAACACGATCTACCTCTTCTAAACCCATGTTGAGTATCATTTATTAACCTACCACACTCTAGATGGTCAGAAATCCCCTTCTTAACTATCTTCTCAAGAATTTTACAAAAGATAGAAGTTAAGCTTACCGACCTAAAGTTATTTGGGTCCTCTTTACTTCCCTTTTTTAAAATTGGCACTACATTCGCAAATTTCCAATCATTAGGTATTTCTCCAAACTCTAGTGATCTAGTATATATGTATCTTCTCAAGAGCTACTGCAATACTATCTACACCTTCTTTGAGTAACCTAGAATGAATAGTTTCTGGGCCAGATTTAACTCCAATATAAGCCCTTTAATTATTTCCCTGTTCACATTAACGGCATTCAACACTACTTCCCTTGACATAGAATTATCATCAATTAATCTATCTCGATTCTCTTGTGTAAATACTGTATAAAAATGATCATTAAGAAACTGTACTATTTCCTCATCAAATTCGTTGAAAACCCCTTAAGATCTAATAGGCCCTATATTATCACTGTTAGATTTGTTAGTAATTCTATAATAGCTAAATAAATTTCTTTGGTTTTTACAATTATTTTGAGCTAATTGCTTTCTGCCACCCTTTTGCTCTTCTTAATAATCTTATTTAGCTCATTTTTGGTCGACCCATAATGATTTAAATTGTTAAAAGATCTTTCTCTCTGTAATCTATGTCATGCCCATTTCTTCTCAGAAATTTTCCTAGCTATCTCCTGATTCCACCACAACCGCTTCCTACATTTCTTCCTAAGAGCCTCCATTGGAATACAATGCCCATGGGCTATATTTAGTATAGTCTTAAAAGTGTCCCACATCTCATAAGTATTCTTCCCCCTGAATTATATATCCCACCTAATCTGATTTAGCAAGTTTCGTAATGTATCGTAATCTCCCCTATAAAAATATGGAGTTTTGTGGAGTTTGTTGATGTTCTACCTTTCACTATTCCCAAGTTAAAACGAACCATCTGATGATCACTATTTCCCAATGCTTCCCCGACAGTCAATTCCTGAACCAAGTGATCAATAAATGAAAGAACCAGATCTAAGATATTGACACATCTTGTTGGCTCATTAACAAATTGAGTCAAAATATTATCATCAAAGCATCTATAAACTTACAACTTGCTCTATCTCTTCCTATCATATTTTCCCAGTCCACAGAATTTAAATTAAATTCACCAAGAATAACTGTATCTACTTCACATCCTTTCCTTCTTTCCCCGATCATTAACTCATCAATACAGTCAGTCTGTCCGAGTGGTCTGTAAAAGGCTCCCTAAGCGTATTATCCTATTTTTCCCGACCCTAATATCTAACCACAGTGACTCAATTTCTTCTTGCATTATATAATTATTGAGATTTGAAGAAATGCTATTTCTGATATAAATAATCAACTCACCACAATTCCTATTTCTACTTTGACTAATGTACATATCATAACCCTGTAGTTCAAATTCACTCACGTTGTCAATAAATTTATTTCCATTAACCGATGATTCAATTACACATTATATCTTTGGTGCACACAATATGTGCACACACAAACCCATGAAGTAGTAATGTGTACACTCACCCAATGTAAATAAATTTATGTGTGTGAAACGAGACAAAAAGAAACTCAAATGAAACATTGTAACATGTAACAAGATATTTTAGAACCGTTCCCCTATTGATTTCATGAAAAGACCAAAGTAGCGGTAAAAAGGTAAACTGGAAATGAGACTAATTATTCTGTGGTTTCAAAAGGTAACCTTAAAATGGGTTAGCTCGATCGTAACGACACTCGGTGTGCTTCAAATTACAACCACAATATTATATTTTTATTTTTGTTAAGGAAGACGAAAAAAAGCGTTTGGTCAAATTTCACCGCTTCAGATTATTTTCTCACGAGAGAAAAGGTTTTCAAAAGTATTATATATATATATATATATATATATATATATATATATATATATATATATATATATATATATGTGTGTGTGTGTGTGTGTGTATGTGAGTGTGTGTGTGTGTTTGTAAATGTGTCCAGTATAAAACGAGCAAATCGAGGAGGAGAGAGATCATTCGAGAAAAATCATTCGAGAGAAATCGTTTCGAGGAGCAGTTTCACATATCGCTCGCAGGTCATACCAATCAAGTCATTTACTCCGCATTAGGACATAGCATTTACGCAACTGATCTTACATCAAGACGAGTCTTGTTCATTCATCGTACCAAAGCACGAACATTAAGATAGTTGTATTTAAGCTCATCAAAGATAAGCTCGTGAGAGCGATAATCAATCTAACTCGAACTCCTCCTCCATTTGCTACCCAAAGCCACTAAATAAATAGAACTGTAGTTTTCTTGTTTTCATCACTATTTTGCACGAAGGCAAAATCATATCAGAATTTCTGCTCATCGCTCAGCCTAAAATATTCATCATTACCTTTTGGAGTCAGGTAATAATTTCTCGGAACGTTATCGAATCACCCAAATCCGGTTTAACGATCAACGTTTCGCAACAATCTTATGGGGAGCGCCATAACAAAGAAGATCACAAAATGAGGTGGAATATAAATATATCTGTGTCTAACGAAGAGATCTTTTTCATCATCCAAACCTCCCTCCCCCCCCCCTCATAAATTGGTGATCCTTTATTAGTGATTGAAAATCGAGTTAGAAAAATAGTATAAGATGGATTCAAGAACAACCGAACAAATATTCCAAGAAGAAGCCACAACCTCTATCATAGTAAAGCCTCCGATTTTCAACGACGCAGCGGTAACTGGTTGGTTCAGAATCGTGGAAGAACAATTCCACATTGCAAAGATAACCAGAGAAGACACCAAATTCTCCCATACTCTTGCAGCACTACCAGCGGAAACAGTCGATCGTCTCCCTGACGCAGTTCTTTCATCGCAGAAATATACACAACTGAGAACTGAAGTTATCAGCCTATTTGAAAGGACTATACCCGAATTATTCGAGAAATTGATAGCTTCATCTCGACTCCACGGGCAACCATCGGTTAAACTTGAAGATTTAAGGAAGACGTCACTCGAAGTCGGCGTTGGTGAAGATCTAGTGAGCCATAAACTCATTCAATCTCTACTTCCGAAAATCGCTCCGATCATCGCGCCGCAAAAGAAATTGACACTCGACCAGATAGGAAAATTGGCGGACGAACTAATGCCGTTTTATAAACCCCAATATGATCATGTAAGTAACAATAACATTTATTCTATACGCGAAGATAGTGCTAATGCTTACAATAGGCATTGCGATAATTCAAATCGTAATGTGAAATACGCGATGGATGCGCTGTCAATGCCCAGTGGCGCGTACACTGGCATGAATAAATTTACAAATAAGAGTAATGATAGCATACCACTAGGACTTAAACCGTTTCGTAGCGATCAAAAACCTTCAATATGTCGAGCCCATTTGTATTTTGTTCCAGAGGCGAAACATTGAAGGCCATGGTGCAAATGGCCCAAACGGGGAGGAAATATAGAAATCCTACCATCATCTAGACCCTTATCTCCTATTCCCTCGGAAAACTAGTAAGGCGTGCTGAAATTAATGCGACGACCAGTATGCCAATGTTAATCACTGTCGCTATTAAATTAAATGGAGAGAAAGGCGAATTACTTATAGACACTGGCGCAAGCGTCTCGATTATTCCCATCAACATCGTATAGTATTGCGAAATGAGAAAGTCGAGTGTAAATATTGCTACAGCCAACGGTGGTAAAATAAAAGTACACGGTGAAGTCATGCTAGACATAGTCATACCCAGTTTATGCCGTACCTTCAATTGGATGTTCGTAGTCGAGGACATAACATCACCCATTCTAGGAGCAGATTTTCTCGCTCATTACGATCTTTTGGTAGACTGTGGTAAAGGCATTCTAGTAGACAAATGCACCAAGTTATCTTCTAAAATTAAACAATCAAAAGCCCGGTTAGTCTCTATAATTATCAATGACCTTTCACACATCCCCGATAAATGAAAGACAGTGGTTCAGAAATTCAACTTAATATGCAACCCGCAACAAGTAGACGTCGTTAATCCTCCGCCAAATTCCGTGTTTCATACAATTGAGATAGGAAGTTCATCACCAACTTTTGCTCGCTTAAGACCACTTTTTATGGAAAAGCTGCAATTTGTCAAAGCAACTTTTGCTTCTCTATTGAAATAAGGCGTAGTTATGCCCTTAAGATCACCATGGACATCACCGATTCACATGGTGCAAAAGAAAAATTCAAAAGAATACAGAGTAGTGGGTGATTTTCGTTCGCTTAACGTGATCACCAAGCCCGATCGTTATCCTCTCCCTAGAATTCAATCTATGGCTAATCATTTCCACGGCAAAACCATTTTTTCCCGTCTCGACCTAATTAGAGCGTACCATCAAATCCCAATGAATAAAGCAGATATAGAAAAAACCTCTGTCATAACTCCATTTGGACTTTGGGAATTTTTATGACTCCCATTTGGCTTGAAGAATGCCAGTTGCGCTTTTCAACACCATATGGACAGTATATTGCGTGATTTGGAATGTGTATTCGTCTATATCGACGACATTCTTATATTTTCCGAAAATGGAGAAAAACACGTCGAGGATTTAGAAAAGGTACTTAAAATTTTAGCCGAAAACGGACTTCGTGTTTCAATATAAAAATGCGAGTTCATTAGAAGGGAAATTGAATTCTTAGGACATCATATCTCAGACTCGGGAATAACCCCCCCCCCCCCTTTTTTTCAGAAATCTCTAAAATGTCGTTACCGATCGACTACAAAGAATTACGCCTTTACCTAGGCATGTTAGGTTACTATCGAGGAAATATGCCTAATTTCGCTGCAATTGCCGCCCCGCTTACGGAATTGACACGCATGCAACCAAAAGCTCGAGGACTCATATGGAATAATGCCGCACGCGAAGCATTCCATAATACGAAGGCAGCCATGGTAGAATCAATCACGCTAAAACATCCCCTCCCGAATGATTCTCCGTATCAGTTGGTGACTGATAGTTCCCAATATGCGGTGGGTGCTGCTCTTCATCAAATTGTGAATGGTTTTCCTCAACCTATAGCCTTTTATTCTAGCAAATTGAGCAAGACAAAGCAAGTTTATTCAATATATGATCGCGAACTTTTGACAACATACTTAGCAGTCATACACTTCCGACACATGATCGAAAGTCGACAAGTAACTCTGTGCGCGGATCATAAACCACTTATTTCCGCTTCTCCTCACCATTACGTGCGAAAACTGAGAGACAGGAAAGGAATTGGACAGTGATATTGGAGTACATCAATGACATAGCCTACATCCAAGGAGAAAATACGTAGTTGATGACTGTCGAGAAACGTCAACGCAGTCCTGGTAGACCCCCTTGACCGTCAAACATTGGCAGCAGAACAAGCGAAAGATAGCGAAGTCGAGAAATTCCAATGTAAACTTAAGCCTTTTCTATTTCCCGAGAATATTATCCTCTGGTGTGATGTTTTCTCTCAATATCCTAAACCGTTCGTTCCCCCCTATCCCTGAAGCACCTCTTTTAAAATGTATACCTTTCACTCTCTCTCCTATGCATCTCTTTCCCTTCCCTGCCTCCACCCTGTACTCTTATATTTCCCTGACCCCTATCAGTAACTAGTTTCCCGCCTGGAAAGACCCAACGACACAATTTAACTCCTGTCGCAACACGTCAACCCCAGCCCGGCTTAGATGGAGTCCATCCAATGCATACAATGCCTTATCCCCATAAAACCCATTCCAAACATCTACAAACACTAATCCCGACTCCCTACACAGGCCTTTCACATACTTATTCAGTCCAATTGCACGAGACAACCATTCCATCTCCCCATGCAATCTTGGAAGCACACCTGAAACAACACCACTCTACTTTCACTCATCCTTTCAACTAACCTTTTGTACCTATGTCGTAACTCACATAAACCCACCTCCTTTACATAATTTACTCCCACATGCGTAATCAGAACTGCATCCCTTTCACACCCAGACACCAGACTATCATACCTTTCAGACACATCATTTACACCAGCACCAGGCAAACAAACTCTTACTCCTTTCCATTTGCTCGCACTCAACTTCCTATTTAAATATCTAATCTGAGAGTCACTTATCACAACCACTCAGTCATCATCCTAGTCCCCCTAGGCCTATCCTTACCCTCCCTCCTGTTCCCATTCAAACTACCAATTATTTCACTTTCTGCCACAACCACATCAGACGAATCACTTTCAACCTCTTCCCCTCTCAGGGCATCGAATCTGTTAGTCAACCTAACAAGTTCTGTATGGCACACATGTATTTACCTTAAGGGTGTACATGTAGATATCCTACACAACGGAACCCGATGGCTTGGAGAGAAAGCGAGTCTGGAGTTTCTAGGTAAAGGCTCGTTTTTCTCACTGTAATAAAGTAGTAGCTTTCATATGTGAGCTCAAGTCAGACGGGCGCCAGAGAATAAAAATTGGGATACTGAGAATGTCTCGTGGTAATAAAAGGGCGTGTGATAAAGCATTTCACCCTCTGTAACAATGATATCCAAAAAATTAAACAAATGTAATGCTTATGATAAAGTTCCGCCTTCTAGAAATATTGACCAATAACGAGGTACTGCAGTTTAGCCGCCATCCAATCAAAATTAAATAAGAGATCAATTTAAACTAATCAGGAGGCGAGCTAAGGGGATGAACAGCCAATCACGTGCGTCAACGTCATTTGTAGGTGGGGCGTAAGGCTTACTCGATGGACGTTACTTCCCCTTATAAACGGGTGCAGATATGCTAGAAAGGGAATTCATTATTAGTAATTTATTATTGTTACGCGTCATTAATTCAATAATTCGATTATTATAATCGTTCTGTCGCTCTCTACCATTTTCCTGCATTACTTTGTCATTAAGTCGAATCTTGGAATTGTATCCGGAGTATTTCTTATACGGTGCAAGGTGAAATAAATAGACAGAGATTTGTTTTCAACTATAAATATATTCTATTATTCATCCCAGCTGGTACCATCCTTTCGGATCAAGTACAAGGCCACCTAAAGGGATATTTCCGTTGCGCATTCAATTAACTTGTTACCATTACCGGTGGCAAGCGTTATCCCTTTCCTACGAAGCTCATCCATTTGAGTGGCAACGTTACCTCTAACTGGGCAACCAAACTCCTTATTTGAACGAAGAATTACCACTCAAGAGGCAAACCCCACCTAAATGGGGTGGCAACATTGCAGCGTACGAGAAGTGCGGGCGAGCGGCTTAAAAGCTTTGCTTGAATGAGTCTTTTTCGAGACTCAGGTTGGCCGAGTGGATTCACTGCTGGCTAACAGTGGTCCAGCGACGTGAGAAGCTTTTCGCAACTCGAGTATGCTATTATTCTTTCTTTGCCCCCTTTCCTACTCTTCTCTATATACAATGGTACAATGGTGTTAGCCCTTGGATAACATTTCCAAACTGGTTATCTTCATTTCTTCTATCACGCTCCGCTTCTAGGGGGGGGGGGGTGTTGCGTACGAGAAGTGCAGGCGTACGGCTTAAAAGCTTTGCTTGAATGAGTCTTTTTCGAGACTCAGGTTGGCCGAGTGGATTCACTGCTGGCTAACAGTGGTCCAGCGACGTGAGAAGCTTTTCGCAACTCGAGTACGCTAATATTTTTTCTTTGCCCCCTTTCCTACTCTTCTCTATATACAATGGTACAATGGTGTTAGCCCTTGGATAACATTTCCAAACTGGTTATCTTCATTTCTTCAATCACGCTCCGCTTCTAGGAGGGGGGTTGTGTTGCGTACGAGAAGTGCAGGCGTGCGGCTTAAAAGCTTTGCTTGAATGATTCTTTTTCAGATCCAGGATGGCCGAGTGGATTCACTTCTGGCTAACAGTGGTCCAGCCGCGCATGAAGCTGTTCGCAACTAGCCTACGCTACTTTCATTTTTTCTTTGCCCCCTTACCTACTCCCTTATATCTATAACATTACCATAACAGAAAAGACGCCCCCCCATAGTTCCATGTCTCTCTTACTCACAGACCTAACCTGTCCTAACCTATATATTCTATCCATATTCACCCACCATTCATCGTCACTCACATTAGTCACTTCTTTCTCTCCAGTCCCTAGTCTAGGCCTATCTTCTACCCTCCTGGTCGCAGCCACATTCTTTATGCGTACACTGGCATCCCTTCTCATTTCAGCAGGAACCGGTCCGGTCAGTCAGACGACGGCGGGTCAGCCAGCAAGAAACAGCGGCAGATGTCCATCGCCGAGACCTTCGGCATCATGGCCTAGGGCCGCGCCGTCCTGCAGTCCACCTTCGACAAGACAATTTTCAGGTTTGTGGTGGATAACATGCTGCCTCTGCAGATTGTGGACAGTCAGAGCTTCAGGTACATGGTCCACACCCTCAACCCTAAGAAAGAGGTACCCTCCAGGAGGACGCTGTGGAGAAGGATCCTTAAAACCTATGAGGCGATGAAGGAGAGCCTCACTAGGTAAGAAACTAAGAAAAAGTATTCAAATATTCTTACTATTGTATTATTAAAATAACGCTATATATAGTCAATAATCACTATTGTATTATAAATTTGGATTTATCGATTTATCACCTTATCGGGCGATAAATTTATCTCCAGTTATCGATTATCATTTAACGCCGATAAGGTTATCGTTATCGATTAATCGTTATCGTGGTACATTTTTTCGTTATCGCGCCTACCACTGCTGCTTAAATCAAAAGGCATACTCACTTCGTCAAAAGCAACAGCCATACTGAGAAACTTCTCAAAATATAATTAAAAATTCATTTAGGATTATGTCTAATATTCAAAGTTAACTATCTTCCCGAACTTAAATATATTACACCGACAAATCCAAAATGAAAAAAAAAACGTCACTGAATAGAGAGCTGGCCGAGAGCACGTCCAATCGCTACTGCTATTTATCGTCAGAATTAATAATTCGTGCTATTTAGTGTTTGCCTCTAAGCTGTCACACTTTTAATATGTTAACGCAATTCCACATTTTTTTTTTTTGTAATTTATATTAAAATTTGTTATCCCTCCGTCCCACCAAATAGCTTACGAATTTTCAACTTCCAGCCGCTACTTGTTTTTGGGGGCTTCGGACAAATTTTCGATATCGCCATTCTACATTTGTTAGGATAAAAACTATTCATTTACGATATAAAAAAAATATTCAGCATGATCTGTCCCATTTTTTTTTTGTGTTTACTTATTTGTCCTTAAAAAAAGAATTAGTTATCCCTTAAGTTGCCATTTTTACTCCATTATTTTTTGTTGTTTGTTTCATTAATTAATATATTTAGAGAGCTACTATAAGATAAAGTTCTATATAAAATTAAGAAAAATATTAAATTGAGGTATAATCGATGAAAATTAAATAACTTCTAAATGGATGTTAATAAGTAGTATTATTGATATTTTTCATCTTTCTTATGATCGTTTCGAAATGTTTCGTACAGGCTTCATATCTGATGGTTACTCTCACCTTGTTTGAAAAATATACAATATATAGCATTACTTCAGAATAGCAGTTTGAAATTTATATAATTTTCCTTTCAAGTAACAAATAAAGCAACCCCTTTTCCTAATGTCCACATATCAAGTACGTTCTCTAGAAGAAGCTGACCAAATAATTAAGGAACATGAGTGTAAAACTAAAACTTTCTATGCATTATTACGTTCAACGAAAAATTTTGGTTGTGTTGATGTTCCTGGTAAGTTTCTCGTAGATGCTAGTTAGTCATTATTTTTTTTCTTATGTTAAGGATAATTTATAACAATTTTAAACAAATGAAAACATAACATAATTACACGGATGACAAAAGCCACAAGGGCCTATCAAAGGTCATCCGCCTCCGTCAAAACCTATTCACAAAAAAGCACCATCACCAGGGGAAGACAAAATCAAAGTCCCCCACAATATAATATAACAGATGACAAAAGCCACAAGGGCTCATCATAGGTCATCCTAGTCAAGCAGCCTCTTTTTTAAGGCACCCAAACTCCCAGGAAAACTGCATCCAGAAACAAGGGTATCACCAATCAAGGCTTGTCAAGAACTAAATCATGCTGCTATAGATATATACAAACAATATTAATATATACAAAACTTAGGAACCATCACAACCTTCCCTTCCCATAAACTCCTCCAACCTACTCTTAAATACATTTAGATTTGGACTACCTACTACCCTCTGCGGCAATTTGTTCCAGAAGTCTACCACTCTATTGGTGAAAAAATATTTTCCTTAATCCAACCTACACCCTTGCTTTTTAATTTTCAAGTGGTGACCTCTAGTCCGATTTCCATCATCTAACTCAAAAAACTTGCTAACATCCAATTTATCTATCCCGGAAAATTTTTGGGGAAATATGTAGATTTAGCGGCCTGGTCGGAAAAAATTTTTGTGTGTAAATATTATCGTTCACTCGTGTCGGAATATTCATGCGCGTTTGAGTCCTTTTCGAATTATTATTCTATAAACAATTAGGATTATATACTGGGGGGCTGTGCCCTCCAGACCCCCCCAATTTAATGAACCTCAGGATCATCGTAGTGTAGTCCCCCCATTGTGTTTACCCCCACACAAGCCGTCAACTTAAATGTACTCCCAAAACGTGAAACATTTTGGAACACGGACGAAATAGTATGTCCCATCGTTCGCGCCGATAATCTTCATATTTACCAAAATTTTAAACAGCTCAATCATATCCCCTCTCACACACCTCCTTTCGAACGAGAACATATTTAATACCCTCAGTCTATCTAGAACATAAGAACATAAGAAAAGAAGGAGACTGCAAAAGACCATTCATGGCCTACACTTGGCAGCTCCTGTTCCATTCAACACACAAAAGATTTCTTACCAGAGAAAAGTCATCAACATTGTCACCCTTAACAGGAGTTTGTCAGATCTAATCTACAATATACATAAAATGCATCCAGAGGATTATGTCCATTCATGCAACCGCAAAATATAATCTTCCCACTCCTTTAGAAAAATATATACATATGTACATAAAAAAAAGTCAGTCCCATCTAGCAGCTTCATCCATATATTTATCTAATCTATTCTTAAAACTACCCAGAGAGGAGGCTTCTATCACATGCCTAGTGAGCCTATTCCATTCATCTACCACACGATTTGTAAACCAATTCCTCCCAATCTCCTTCCTAAACCTATACTTATTAAGCTTAAACCCATTGCTACGTGTTCTGTCATGTTCACTAAGTATAAGAACCTTACCCAGATCCCCTTTATTATATCCTTTTACCCATTTGAAGACTTCAATCAATTCCCCTCTGACTCTTCTCCTTTCCAATGTATGTAGATTTAGTTTTCTGAGCCTTTCACCATAAGGTAAGTTCCTTAGCCCACCAATCATCTTTGTCATCCTTCTCTGCACAGACTCAAGCAAATCAATATCCTTCCTATAATATGGTGACCAAAATTGTACTGCATAGTCTAGATGAGGCCTAACTAGCGCCAGATACAGTTTTAGAATGACTTCAGCACTCTTATTGCTTACACTCCTCCTAATGAATCCCAATATCCTATTAGCTTTATTCTTAGCATTTAGACATTGCTTTCTAGGACGAAGGTCTGAACTTACCAAAATACCCAAGTCTCTCTCACAATCAGTCCTCCCTAAAATTCTGCCATTTAATTTATAACTATTCAATGGATTATTTCTACCAATACTAAGTACACTACATTTGTCTATGTTTAAACTTCATTTGCCATTTCTCGGCCCAATTGGACAGAATGGTCAATTCCTCCTGTATTACAACAGCATCAGAATCAGCCCTAATGGCCCTACCTAGCTTAGTATCATCGGCAAATTTACTCAGGTCACTACTTATACCTATGTCAAGATCATTAATATAAATTAAGAATAGCAAGGGACCCAAAACAGATCCTTGAGGAACTCCACTGCTAACACACCCCCACTCAGATTTAACTCCATCTATACTAACTCTTTGCTGTCTGTCACCAAGCCATGACTGAATCCACCTAAATATACTGCCATCGATCCCGTGTGCTTTAACTTTGCTCAGAAGTCGTAAGTGTGGCACTCGATCAAAAGCCTTACTAAAGTCCAAGTATAAAATATCATAGTTTTCATCATTATCTGCTGCTTCATACACCTTACTATAAAAAGACAGCAAATTAGTGAGACAGGATTTACCCTTACTAAAGCCATGCTGTGATTCTTTTATCAACTTATGCTTATCCAAGTGATCTCTAATATTCCTTGCTATAATAGATTCCATCATTTTCCCTACCACTGAAGTCAAACTTACTGGTCTGTAATTAGACATATTTGTTTTATCCCCTTTCTTAAATATAGGTATCACATTGGCTTTCTTCCATGCCACTGGCACAATGCCACTCTCCAATGATTTTCTAAAGATGCATGCTAGGGGCTCACTTAACACATCCTTACATTCTTTCAAAATTCTAGGAAAGACCTCATCAGGACCGGGTGCCTTACTACTTTTGATTTTATCAATTTCCTTTGTCACTATCTCCTTTGTGATCAAGATATCCTTTAATTTCTCTTCATCATTACCCCGAAAGATCATTGACACCTCAGGTATATTTAGAGTATCCTCCTGTGTAAATACTGAGAGAAAAAAGTCATTTAGCATTCCAGCCATTGAGTCCCTATCACTCACTAATTCTCCATTGCAATCTATAAGTGGGCCTATTTTATCTCTAACCTTAGTTTTGTATAATTGATAAAAACTTTTAGGATCTTCCTTTGCCCTATTTGCCACTTTAATTTCATAATTTCTCCTTGCTACTCTAACTTTTTAACATCTCTTGCTAGTTCATTATATCTCTGCCTTAAGTGATCCTCTCCATTTTTTATTTTCCTATAAATGCCCTTTTTAATGCCAATATAATGCTTAATTTTATCTGTCATCCATTTTGGGTCATTATTTTTAGTCCTAATCTCCTTATATGGAATGTTAATCATCTGACCTGTAATTAATTGCTCAATTATTCTTTCATACTCCTCTTCAATTGTAATCTCTTCCTCCTGGTGATTATTGTCTCCACTAACTGATATCATTGAATCTATTCCTGAATTGATTTCATTGCCTGGTTTCTGTACAACTGCCTCCAGGTAAGTCCTGAGCCCATTATAATTTGCTCTTCTAAAGTCAGGAATTTTAACATTGTTCATGCTACTATCAATACCATTCCATTTCATCTTGAATCTAATTTCACAATGGTCACTATTACCCAAATTTCCTCCAATCTCAGTATCCTTAATAACTTCTTCCCTATTTGTCAGAACTAAATCCAGTATATTATTACCTCTAGTGGGTTCGTTAATAATCTGCCTCAGAAAATTATCTTGGACAACATTAAAAAATTCCTCAGCCTCCTGATCACCCACAAGAGCTTCCCAGTCTATATTTCTGTAATTAAAATCGCCCATTATACACACATGCTTACTTCTACATGCCCGTTCAATCTCCTGCCACAGAAGATTTGAAGCTTCCTTACTAAGATTTGGTGGTCTGTATAATAATCCTAAGACAAGCTTGTTTTTACCTTCCTTTACATTTAGCCATAATGACTCTGTGTTATCATCTAATTTAATTGTACTGTTTACACAACACTGGAGATTATCTTTAATATAAATAATAACCCCTCCTCCTCTCTTCCTATTCCTATCTGTATGGAACATGTTAAAGCCCTCAATCTCAACCTCAGGTTTAAAGCGATTACCTGCCAAATCAAGCCATGACTCTGTTATCGCAATTATATCAAAATTCTCTTCTATATATTCAAAGTGCCTCAGGGAAGGAATAATCTTTGTTGCACTGACTCAAGAAGGTTAATATCGTGTCTAAAATGTGGGGACCATGCCTGTATACAGTACTTTAGATGTGGCCTAACATAAGAATTATAGAGTTTAAGAATAACCTCCTTACTTTTGTAACTGACATTTCTCTTAATAAAACCCAGCACTCTATTTGCCCTATGTCTTGCTTCACTACACTGCTTAGAAAACCTTAATGACTTATCTATTACTACTCCTCGATCTTCTCATCCTCTACTGAGCTCAGCCAATGCCCATCCAGTTCATAGTTTAATTCTCTATTATCTTTTCCCATGTTAATAACTTTGCACTTATCAAGATTGAAAGTCATTTGCTACTTATGTGCCCCAGGATAACAATTTATTTAAATCCCCCTGCACTTTAAAATTATCATCAATATCTTTAACTACAGCTGCTAATTTGGTATCATCCGCAAAAATTGACACTAAATTATTAACTGCCTCCCCAAGATCGTTTATATAGATGACAAATAAGAACATAAGAAGAACATAAGAAAAGAAGGAGACTGCAAAAGACCATTCATGGCCTACACTTGGCAGCTCCTGTTCCAGTCAACACACAAAAGATTTCTTACCAGAGAAAAGTCATCAACATTGTCACCCTTTACAGGAGTTCGTCAGATCTAATCTACAATATACATAAAATGCATCCAGAGGATTATGTCCATTCATGCAACCGCAAAATAATCTCCCCACTCCTTAGAAAAATATATACATATGTACATAAAAAAGTCAGTCCCATCTAGCAGCTTCATCCATATATTTATCTAATCTATTCTTAAAACTACCCAGAGAGGAGGCTTCTATCACATGTCTAGTGAGCCTATTCCATTCATCTACCACACGATTTGTAAACCAATTCCTCCCATTCTCCTTCCTAAACCTATACTTATCAAGCTTAAACCCATTGCTACGTGTCCTGTCATGTTCACTAAGTATAAGAACCTTACCCAGATCCCCTTTATTATATCCTTTTACCCATTTGAAGACTTCAATCAATTCCCCTCTGACTCTTCTCCTTTCCAATGTATGTAGATTTAGTTTTCTGAGCCTTTCACCATAAGGTAAGTTCCTTAGCCCACCAATCATCTTTGTCATCCTTCTCTGCACAGACTCAAGCAAATCAATATCCTTCCTATAATATGGTGACCAAAATTGTACTGCATAGTCTAGATGAGGCCTAACTAGCGCCAGATACAGTTTTAGAATGACTTCAGCACTCTTATTGCTTACACTCCTCCTAATGAATCCCAATATCCTATTAGCTTTATTCTTAGCATTTAGGCATTGCTTTCTAGGACGAAGGTCTGAACTTACCAAAATACCCAAGTCCCTCTCACAATCGGTCCTCCCTAAATTTCTCCCATTTAATTTATAACTATTCAGTGGATTATTTCTACCTATACTAAGTACACTACATTTGTCTATGTTAAACTTCATTTGCCATTTCTCAGCCCAATTGGACAGAATGGTCAATTCCTCCTGCATTACAACAGCATCAGAATCAGCCCTAATGGCCCTACCTAGCTTAGTATCATCGGCAAATTTACTCAGGTTACTACTTATACCTATGTCAAGATCATTAATATAAATTAAGAATAGCAAGGGACCCAAAACAGATCCTTGCGGAACTCCACTGCTAACACACCCCCACTCAGATTTAACTCCATCTATACTAACTCTTTGCTGTCTGTCACCAAGCCATGACTGAATCCACCTAAATATACTGCCATCGATCCCGTGTGCTTTAACTTTGCTCAGAAGCCGTAAGTGTGGCACTCGATCAAAAGCCTTACTAAAGTCCAAGTATAAAATATCATAGTTTTCATCATTATCTGCTGCTTCATACACCTTACTATAAAAAGACAGCAAATTAGTCAGGCAGGATTTACCCTTACTAAAGCCATGCTGTGATTCTTTTATCAACTTATGCTTATCCAAGTGATCCCTAATATTCCTTGCTATAATAGATTCCATCATTTTCCCTACCACTGATGTCAAACTTACTGGTCTGTAATTAGACAAATTTGTTTTATCCCCTTTCTTAAATATAGGTATCACATTGGCTTTCTTCCATGCCACTGGCACAATGCCACTCTCCAATGATTTTCTAAAGATGCATGCTAGGGGCTCACTTAACACATCCTTACATTCTTTCAAAATTCTAGGAAAGAGCTCATCAGGACCGGGTGCTTTACTACTTTTGATTTTATCAATTTCCTTTGTCACTATCTCCTTTGTGATCAAGATATCCTTTAATTTCTCTTCATCATTACCCCGAAAGATCATTGACGCCTCAGGTATATTTAGAGTATCCTCCTGTGTAAATACTGAGAGAAAAAAGTCATTTAGCATTCCAGCCATTGAGTCCCTATCACTCACTAATTCTCCATTGGAATCTATAAGTGGGCCTATTTTATCTCTAACCTTAGTTTTGTATAATTGATAAAAACTTTTAGGATCTTCCTTTGCCCTATTTGCCACTTTAATTTCATAATTTCTCCTTGCTACTCTAACTAACTTTTTAACATCTCTTGCTAGTTCATTATATCTCTGCCTTAAGTGATCCTCTCCATTTTTTATTTTCCTATAAATGCCCTTTTAATGCCAATATAATGCTTAATTTTATCTGTCATCCATTTTGGGTCATTATTTTTAGTCCTAATCTCCTTATAAGGAATGTTAATCATCTGACCTGTAATTAATTGCTCAATTATTCTTTCATACTCCTCTTCAATTGTAATCTCTTCCTCCTGGTGATTATTGTCTCCACTAACTGATATCATTGAATCTATTCCTAAATTGATTTCATTGCCTGGTTTCTCTACAACTGCCTCCAGATAAGTCCTTAGCCCATTATAATTTGCTCTTCTAAAGTCAGGAATTTTAACATTGTTCATGCTACTATCAATACCATTCCATTTCATCTTGAATCTAATTTCACAATGGTCACTATTACCCAAATTTCCTCCAATCTCAGTATCCTTAATAACTTCTTCCCTATTTGTCAGAACTAAATCCAGTATATTATTACCTCTAGTGGGTTCGTTAATAATCTGCCTCAGAAAATTATCTTGGACAACATTAAAAAATTCCTCAGCCTCCTGATCACCCACAAGAGCTTCCCAGTCTATATTTCTGTAATTAAAATCGCCCATTATACACACATGCTTACTTCTACATGCCCGTTCAATCTCCTGCCACAGAAGATTTGAAGCTCAATAATAATGGACCGAGAACTGATCCCTGAGGAACCCCACTGATAACATCCATCCACTCTGACTTTAAACCATTTAGCACTACCCTTTGCTTCCTGTCTTTCAGCCACTCAGCTATCCAATTTGAAACACGCCCACATATCCCAATCATTTTTAATTTATGAACTAGTCTTCTATGTGGTACCTTATCAAATGCTTTACTAAAATCCAAGTAAGTTACATATACATTCTCTCCCTTATCTATTTGATTTGTTACAGACTTCAGAATGTCTAGTAAATTAGTCAAACATGATCTACCTGATATAAACCCATGCTGAGCATCACTGATTAACCCCTCCCTCTCTAGATGTTGGCAAATCCCTTTTTTAACTATTTTCTCAAGAATTTTACAGACTACAGGAGTTAGGCTAACAGGTCTAAAGTTATTTGGATCCTCTTTACTACCCTTCTTGAAAATGGGGACTACATTCGCTCTCTTCCAATCATCGGGTATTTCTCCATATTCCAGTGACCTAGTATACAACTTCTCCAGAACTATTGAGATACTTTCTACCCCTTCTTTAAGTATCCTAGAATGAATATTATCAGGGCCGGAGGCCTTGGTAGCATCTAAGTTACCTATTAGTCCTTTTATCGTCCTCCAATCCACACTAATAGTAGTAAACACCTCTTTTCCTAACCAATGAGTACTATACATAAGACTATTTAGTTTCTCCTTTGTAAATACTGATGCAAAATTACCATTTAGTACCTCAACTATTTCCTCATCAGTTTCTCTCACAACCCCTTCATATTTGATAGGTCCTATTTTAACTCTGCCAGACTTGTTATTAATTTTATAGTAACTAAAGAACTTTCTAGGATCTTTGTTGCTATCCTGAGCTAATTTAATTTCTGACACCTTTTTGTTCTTCTTTATAATCTTATTTAACTCATTCCTAGCCATTCTATAATCACTTAAATTTTGAATAGTATTTTCTACCTGTAATTTTTTGTATGACCTTTTCTTCTATGAAATTTTTCTAGCTCTCTCCTGATTCCACCATAATGGTTTCCTACTTTTGTTCCTAATGGCCTTCATTGGGATACATTGATCTTGGACTACATTTATTATATGCTTGGAAGTATCCCACATCCCATAAGCATTTTTACCTCTGAATTCTACATCCCAGTCTACCAAATTTAGCAAGCTTCGAAGTTTTACATAATCTTCCTTACGAAAATTTGGAACTTTTACAGCATTCTCGGTTTCTTACCCTTCTCAATTCCCAAGTTAAAACAAACTATCCGATGGTCACTATTTTCCAATGCTTTCCCAACAGTCAATTCTTGAACTAAATGATCAGTGTTAGAAATTACTAAATCTAATAGATTGTCCCCCCTCGTTGGCTCATTAACAAATTGATTCAAAAAATTATCCTCAAAGCATTCTATGAACCTGCCACTTGTTCTATCCCTATCTATCATATTTTCCCAGTCTACAGAGTTTAAGTTGAAGTCCCCAATAATAACTGCATCTGTTTCACATCCCTTACTTATTTCCCTTATCATTAGTTCATCTATATCATCAGTCTGCCCAGGTAGTCTGTGTAAAGCTCCCAAATGTACCATTCTATTTTTACTGAACCTAATATCTATCCAAAGTGACTCCACTCCATCCTGCTTTATTGAAGTATTTAAACTTGAAACAATATTGGTTTTTATATAGATAATTATTCCTCCACCAATCCTACCTCTCCTTTGACTAATGTACATATTATAGCCCTGTAAATCAAATTCACTTATAGTGTCACTAAATTCTATTTCATTAATCCATGATTCAGTAACACATTATATATCTATATCCTCATCGCTAATATAACTAAATAGCTCATCCCTCCACCAATCCTACCTGTCCTTTGACTAATGTACATATTATAGCCCTGTAAATCAAATTCACTTATAGTGTCACTAAATTCTATTTCATTAATCCATGATTCAGTAACACATAATATATCTATATCCTCATCGCTAATATAACTAAATACCTCATCCTTCTTGTTTCTAAGACTACGAGCATTTGTATAGAAACAATTTAACCCCCTATCCCTGAAGCACCTCTTCCAACCTGAATGACCTCACCTCTATTGCCTTGGAACCTATTTCTGTTATCTGCCAAGTCCATTCTACTTTCAGTACTATAATGTCCTTTCATAATTCCCTGACCACTATTAGCATCTAGTTTCCTGCTGGCAAAGACCTAATAACACGATCATACTCCTCCCAAAACACATCTACCCCCCTTCTACTCAAATGCAGTCCATCCATCGCATACATTTCTTTCATTCCAACAAACCTATCCCACATATCCACAAACATGACACCTTCCATCTCACACATCCTCCTCACATAATCATTCAGCCCAATCGCACAAGACATCCATTCTACCCCAACATCCATTCTTGGAAGCACACCTGTCATAACACCTTTCATTCTACTTTCTTTCACCTTTTCAATCAAACTCTTGTACCTCTCACGTAACTCACATGCACCCACTTTCTTCACATCATTCACTCTTACATTTGTAATCACAACTGCATCCCTTGCACAGCCAGACACCAGCTCCTCATACCTATCAGACAGATCTCTCACTCCAGCACCTGGAAAACACACCCTCAAACCATTCAATCTACTTGCATTCAACTTCCTATCTAAATATCTAACTCGCGAATCACCCATCACAAGCACTTCAGTCAGACTCCTATTCCTAACCCCCACAGACCTAACTCCATCCTCACTCCTATTCTCATTCAAACTACCAGTTACTCTACCTCCACCCCCACCCCCATCAGTCATATCACTTCCAGTTACTTCCTCTTTTAAGGCACTGAATCTATTAGTCAAGCTAATAGGTTCTGTGTCCCTCTGACTCACACACCTATTCTCCTCCTGGCTAACCACCTCAACAGAGGCAACCCTATTCTCACAAAGATCAGGAGAAGCCTCCCTAGCTACACGTTTCCTAACCACCCTCCACTGTCCCCCATCCTCACTAGGCCTATTTCTAACTAATCTAAGGGGGCTAACTTCACTATCCCTAGAACTATCATATCCTACCTCCTCCACCGGCCCTCTACCTTCACCTAAAACATCTATCTGGCCTACCTCACCACCTAACCTATTCCCAGCCGTAGCCCTAACACTGAGTTCCCTCCTGAGCTCATATCCTGTCTAAATCCTGCATTCTCATCCCCTCTAAATCTACAATGCATTCACGCAACCCACATACAACACATGTATACCCCTCACCAACTACACCACAACCAATGCATACATTCCAACACTCATGCTCACTTTCATCCCCGAACTCCATCACTTATTCAAACAAAGAAAGAACTTAAGGAATGTGCCAAAAACAAAAAGCATCATCATCAAGACTCGTCAAAATCCAAATCAATCGTAATATACAATAATAAAAAACTGCATCCACAGGAATGAGTTCAGAATACTCCCCAAAGTTAACCCTTCCTTCCCATAAAATCATCTAATCTGCTTTTGAATACATTCAAGTTTGGACTGTCTACCGTCTCAGATGGCAAACTATTGCTCTAATCTATCACTCTATTGGTGAAAAAAATATTTTCTAACATCCAACCTGCACCTGTTTTTTAATTTTTAAGTGGTGACCCCTAGTCCTATTACTACCTTCCAACTCAAATAACTTGCTAAAATTAAACTTATCTATCCCAGAACAGATTATAAAAAGCTCAAATCATATCTCCCCTCACACATCTCTCAAATGAGAACATATTTAGTACCCTCAGTCTCTCTTCATATTCAAGGTGCTTCAGGAAAGGTATTATTTTTGTTGCCCTCCTTTGTACTGACTCTAGCATGTTGATGTCATGTCTAAAATGTGGGGACCATGCTTGTATACAGTACTCTAAATGTGGCCTGATATACGAGTTATAGAGTTTAACTCTTGTAGCTAACATTCCTCTTGATGTATCCTAGCACCCTATTTGACCTATTCTTTTCCTCAATACACTGCTTTGAAAACTTCAGTGACCTATCTACTACTAAGCCTAAGTCCTTCTCATCCTCAACTGAATTCAGCCATGGACCTTTACCCCAATGCTGCGACAGCTTCAGGTTGTTTTCTGTCATCTCCGAATTGGGCACACTCGTGTGATGCATCGTCATTTAATGGAGTGCTCACCTGCACCCTATTGTGATGACTGCATCGTTCCCCAGACTGTTTGACACATTCTTGATGAATGCCTCAGTCTGGGTGATCTTTGTGAACATTACCTGTCCCGGTACTGGGATGGGCGGGGTCGCTACTGCCTGTCCATTGTACTCAAGACAGATTCGTGCACACTGCCCTGTGGACTTTTAGACTTTTTGGAGGAGCCCGGCCTTCTCCCCCTTATTTAATGTTTTACTATGGATCGCATGCTTCTTCGCCAGTGGAGGGCGGGCCTTCCACTGTCGATGGAGCTCACTTTATATTTTTTCAATTTGTTTGTCATTTTATTGTCATCAGCAAAAATTGACACTTTGCTATTTACAGCCTCCCCAAGATCATTTATATAAACTATGAATAATAAAAGGCCTAGAACGGATCCTTGAGGTACGCCACTGATAACATCCCTCCCCTGTGACCTCACCTCATTCACCACAACTCTCTGTTTCCTGTCATTCAGCCATTCAGATATCCAATTCACCCAGGTCATCATGCGCAACATAAATAACTGCATCCACCAGCTCCTGGGTGACTGGCATCATCAAGGTGTCACTGCTGCCTCGCTTCCTCCATCTCAGCGATGAACAGGGCCTCCCTCTGTTCCTGTATTAGCAGGTTTGCAGCTTGACATCTGGGTGATGTGGGTCGCTCAATGGTCTGCTTAGGCTTGGCTGAGCTGAAAAGACAATAATATTGGTTTAGAACATTACTTACATTATTGACAAATTTGTCACATTTTTCACATCTCATTTTTATATATTTACTTTCCTTCCCTGTAACTCTTTACCCCAGTTTCTCTTTCTCAGCTACTGAGGGAGTGAGGGGAGAGAGAGAGAGTATAAATTGATTTTTAAGAATTTGATCTACATCAGATTTTCCTTAAAATTTTCTGTAATAGGCATGTTATGCAGTTGTGACACTGGGAAAAAAGTCAGCCATACATATTGCCAACATATTGAAAATTGAAACTAATTACGAAACAACAAAAAAAGAAATATTACTGATAAAACTTGTATGTAGATGGGAATACTAAGAAACAGTATATTGATGAACATAATATGGATACACCAAAGGGATGTTCACCATAAGTTAAAGATACCATAACCGCAGTGATACTGGGTTCCAGCCAGTATCACTGCATTTTAGCGCAGAGATCAACTTCTTATGGATCTCTTTCCTGTCAGACTTGGGGAAGGCAAACACTTGAGTGTTTACAGGGTGCTTGGCCACCTGCTGCACTAGCCTCCTTTTCTGCTTTTGTGGGTCTGTACCCAGATCGGCAATTGACAGCACCACACTTAACCATGCTGAGTTGACCATATCTGTGTCATAATAATAATAATAAAATGATTATTATTTAAGAGTGCTAAAATATTCTGCTACTTATCAATTCTTAATACAATAGTATAAAATGGTGATATTATCGATATTAATACTACTATTAGCAACAATAGTAGTTCACCAAACAAACACACACATTCTTGTGGTGGGGAGTCAAAAACAAAAGTCTCGTCCTTAAAAGTTTTAAAACAATTTTGCCAGAAAAACATAAGGACTAAGGCACAGAACTCTTAAAACTTCTTTAAAATTAGAGCAAAATGGAGGCCGTTTTGGGTACAAATATACAAAAATAATGTAAACTTAGCATAGCTTATGGAAACAGGTGCACATGACTTGTGGCTGCACTCACTGATGAACTCAAACTAGCATTCCCTGCGGCCGGCCACCGGCGACGTGTTAGAATTCAGTGGGGCCATTATGGACAAGCAACATTCAAAACATAGCGCAGTAGCTAGTCCAGTGTTAACGAGGTCTATGGTAGGGTGGATTATTGCAATTCTATTTATTTCAATCTCCCTAGATATCTGCTTAAAAATTTGCAAATCACAATCAATAGAGGAGCAAGACTGATTGAAGGAGTCAACGTCTGTGAGAGAATCACTCCCTCTCTAATAAATCTTCATTGGCTGCCTGTGAAAGCAAAAATTAATTATAAGATATGTATTGTTCATAACACATTGCTATCAAATAAACCGACCTAACTCAGTTCTCAACTATAATTAAATGGAAATATATTGACTAGAACTAAACTTCATACACTTAGAGTTAAAACAAATTATGATTAACGTTCTTTTCGATATGCTGCCCTTAGTGTTTACAATAGTCTGCCATTGCATCTGATGAATATTGAAAATATACATCAATATAAGAAGTTGAAGACCCATTTATTCTCTATTGCCTATGATCTTGAAACTGCTACCATAACAAATAACTTTAAAGTTTAACATGACATTAAATGCTGTACAAGTCAAATTCGAAGATTGACTGGAGGGCTTTGGAAATAAACCTGCCATTGTGGAGTGGTTAGGTATAAGAGTTATGGGTTCTGGTTCATTTGTGAACATTGGTAGCTCCTTCTTTACCTTACAGAGTAATTTTTCTTCAAAATTAATGTAAACATCTGCTTTTACAGCTTGTGCTAATGATGAAAATGAGGTCCGCTTTGAAACAGTTGGTGTTCCTTATTGTGGTGTGCCATTCTTTGTTGCTGGCCTTAAAATATTGCAATGTCAGTCATTCAGAGGAAGGGGGGCTCGCAAGAAAAAAGAAATCAAAGTTGAAGTAAGCATGTTTTTTTTATGTGGTTAGATGTGGTGTAAAGGGTTCTGAGGCATAAGCCTGAGTTAGGTTACAAGTATGGATCTTGTCAAAATAAGGCATCTCAACCTAATCTAGAATAGGTTAGGTTATATTAGGATAAAAAAAACCCTCTAGAGGCCCCAAAATATAAACACAATGACATTCAACAATTAGTGCAATTTAAAAATTTGCAAATTTATTGCAGGCAATTCTACAATATTTACAAAACTATAACACACTATCTCTTCCATATATTACATAATCATAAAATAAAACAATTGAATTACTAAAAAACTGCTACCCTGAGATAGACAAGATTTTTATAATCAGCAGTCAACAGTCTATTTTGTTTACCATGAGCAGGTAATTGAGCAAAAGGCTTGAGAGAGGTAATGGCACTACGGATATCTTGTTACTTAAAATGAGCTTCTACCATTCACCAGTGCCCCTGGGCTAATAGTCCAAGTATTCCTTGGAAGTAGGTCTATTGCCAAGCTTTAAATTTGAAAGAACTTTGGCAGATGAACAACTCCAACACAATTGAAGGTGCTTTGTTATAAATATCTCAATTTTTTTATAATCTACAAAATGCTATACAGTTTATATCAAAGATATACACTACATAAAGCTTTTACTAATTGAGTGCAAATCTCTAATTATGATATGACAAAAAATTGATTGACAACCATCTTGTCATTGATGGCTTGTTTTGAACCACCAAAAGAATGCTTGGGCTAGGTTAATTTTGGGGGTAGGGACTGAAACTTTCCTCTTACAGGAACATGACCAGAGCAAGATTGTGGATTCAGTGAAGGAATGCATTTTTTAATGCTAACTATTTAATAAATCTGCAATAATTTAAATATTAGAATGATGTATTAGTCTCATAACTTCTGGCCATGACTGTATAATCCCATTTTCCTTGTATATTATTTATGCTGACTTGAGTTGCCCAATGTTTTCGTAGGTCACCAGTAGCTTTAGTGGCAGTGCAATGCTAAATGACGGTGCCCTTGATGCAGAAGAAGAAATCCCCTTTCCCAAACCACTAGTAAAGAAAAAAAAGAAAGCTGGACGAACCCATCAAGTTGGTTGCACTGCAACAATAATTATGAAAGAAGTAATTTATTATCCTGAGTTTCAGGTAATTTCTCACCCTTTTTATAATTATTTATTATTAATCCATCAGGAAACTAGAGTTATTGTGCTTATTTTATGTGAGTTGTTTATTTTACCTTGTTTTATAGCTGTATGAACATTCTAAAAACAACCGAATAGCTGTGGCGAGGCAACTGAAGGATGCTCTGAAAGCCAAACTGACTGTGCAGAAAGACAGGATTATTTATGTCACAGTTCCTGCTGTCTCTGACCATTATGGACACTCGGTTGGAGTGGTAAGATTTGAATAGTAGTAGTAGGAAATACTCTTCCTTTTTATTTTATGCAGATCATTCAAGTTAATCTTTGTATTAAGTAAATATAAAGGGCATCTCCACCTTAAGGTTGTTAAGGGGTTTGTAGAGAAAGTAACTATTTGTGGAAAGTGTATGTGTGTGTGTGTGTGTGTATATATATATATATATATAAAATAGGTAAGAGGCCATGTTGTATACATGGGAAGCATATCATTCCACATTCTCAGCAAATATTGAGATAGAGCGATCACTCATACAGCGCAGTCCACTGTGCTACTCTTTTTTTTTTTTTAGGTGCATGAAAATACAAAAGTCATAAGCACTATCAATGAGGTAAAAGCAATGAAGTGGGGAAGGGGGGGGGGCAGAACCAGAAAGTATGCCTCTCGGGAGGCCAGGATGGGGATGAGCCATTTAAAATTGTATAGGCAAAGAGAAGGACCTTAAAGGTGATGTGAGATCAGATGCACAGCCATTACAGTTCTCCATGCCAGGGGGGTTGCGTAAAATTAGGGCAGAGAAGAACAGGGGTTGTAGAGTTTTGAACACAAAAGGTTTGGAGAGTGGAAGGATGGTGGTGTAGCAAGAAAGGAGTAAATACGGCTAAGATTCTGAAGGGTGCAGAGAAAAGATGCAGACATAAGCTTTGTAGGGATAGTTGACTATCAAAGGTGCCGATGACACCTAGTCAGTACTGATAGTTACTACTCAAAGGTCACACATAGTTAAAGTATTGGAAAAGGGAACTGAGGAGCCACATAAGGGTTTCCCCCGACCCCACTTTGTGGGGAAGCAGTCGAAGATGAAGTGTTAAGATTGACACTGAATGCTGTTGGTGTTTTGTTTCATGGAAGTGTATTGTTTGGTAACCTGTGGAGATGGTTATCTCAAATATGTGTGGGCTCTATTATATTTTATTGGTCTAAAGGTATAATTTGTTCGGGGGGTACTGGAGGCGGGGGGTCAACTTTGAGATTTATGAAACCATGGGTAATCTATTTAATGATTTATTTTATCCAATTTATAAAGATGAGAAATCTGTAGCTGAGCCAACTAACTAAGGCAAAAGATAACTTAATAAATGTGTGTAATAATGTCATTCTTTTGAATAGATTAAAATTATGAAGTATTGGCATATGAACTTGATCCAAGTCATTAGGAAGTTATTACAATAAGCAAAATAGTTGTAGAGTCCATTTGATCTACATTTGTTTATGAATGCTAGGAGGTAATTATTAATGTCCTCTTAAAATTAAGAATAAACCCTTTATTTCTTTCTCCAGAGCACTCCTAAGGTATGTACCAGAAAGCATTTATTTTTAAGTAAACAATTTTTTAAATGAAATTAAAGTTTAAAAAGAAAAATTAATAATTGTTTAATGCATGTAAATTTACAATAAACAAGAATTGGTGGTGAACTAATATAAGGAATGGGTAGGGAGACTGAAGTTATAATTTGTCTTTAATATCTTCAGAATCCTTCTAAGCGTTTGTATGTAAAGAACAATTTCTATGGGTGTAATGAACCTGGCTCCAGCAAGCGAGTTTACTATCCAGTGAAACAAGAGAAAATCAATATGGTTCAATTAACCAAGAGACTCAAGGTGGATGAAGATGACACTGAAGCCAAAGCGAAGGAAGTCAGAGAAATGCTCCAATCAATCATGAGTTTAACTTATAAGGTTTGTTACTCATTTATCAATGGTGAGTTCGTATTGACTGCGTTTTATTTTCAAATGAATCATGTTGCTTATTGAGCTTTTCTGTTCCCCTTAGCCAGGCACAACTGTCGCTTTCGACGACCTCCTGAAGGATCTGTTTCAGGCAAAGATAAGGTATCAGCAGACGATGAACGAGCTCCTTATTGGAGTGCCATCTACTGGTGGAAGTAGTGGCACTCTTAATGTGATTGCGTCTCAAGCTACTTTGTCCCCTTTCTCCCCTACGCATCAAGTTCTCACTGTCCATCCCGCCATCTCAAAAAGTAAGTTGTAACTCGATATTTCCTATAGTTGTCAAGTGCAAGCAATCTATGTAATATTGGTCATCCTGTTTTTCTAGACAACCAAAATTTGGCAAAAATTTAGTGCATGATCTAATAAATTTCGGTTATGGTTCTGTTTTGTTTGAAAAGACCCTTGAAAAAAAAAGCTATGCTGGTTTTGAGTGTACAAAGTAAAAGGATGAAGTTAATAGAACTACACTGATTTTTGGGGTAAATATATTCTGGTCATTTGTTGAAGGTAGAGATTTCTTTATGAAGTAGTATCACTTAATACAAGAAATATACACAAAAATTAATAGTAGTATGGATGAAGTGTTGAGAGAAGTGTGTATGGGAATGAGTGGAGATTGATTAGTGAAGTTATCACACGTCAATGCCACTAAAACTTTCCGCACCTCCCAATCCCTATTAAATAGACAACACCCATCATTCTCTCCATGCCAAAGGCACTTTATAGTGATGCTGTGTGCTGTTGGCACCAAGCACTGCCTTTCTCCCCCCCCCCCCTTCGATACAAATCTTCCAATTCCTCCTTGGTCAGCCCTCTCTCTCTCATGCTCCTTCACATAACCCACCTTTCGCGCAGTCTTCAACCATCCTTGCCCTGACATACGCACACATATTCTCTTCACATTTTTATTTCTATCCATTACTTTTACATGCCCATACCACCTTACTCATACCATAAACATTTCTTACCCACTCGTTCCTTAATCCATCAACCTTTCGCAGACAAAGCATCCCTCTCAAGTTGTCCATTTACACTGTTCTCACTCAAAGTCATTCCTTCCTCCACATTAGTCTCACTCCCCTACACCAATGTTGGCACCAGCATACTCCTCAAAACCTACTGGTCAAAATGGACTTCATCTGTACCACTCATTTACGATACAACCTAGATTGCTAAAACTTCACACTTGTTCAAGGGTAATGAATACCTGGGTCTCTAATATAATACAATTCCACACCCATTAGGGTATGTCAATTTGTCAGGTGAAAATGTAGGTTTTAAAAAATGTGTTAAGATGTGAGGAATTCAAATCTGCTATTATTTTTTGTGATTGCTCAACAATTATCTTGAAAAATATGTTTGATAAACAAAACAAAACCCAACTCAAATTGCTCAAGCATAAAACAACAGTTATTAATTTTAGCTTCTCAAAATAGCAGGTAATGTGCTATAGACATTTAGTTTCTCTGCATAAAATATATCCTTCTAATCATACATAAAATCAATAAATAAAATAATTAAACAAGTTTCATCCTCTTGCTTTGATTCGTTCTTGGACATCAGTCGCCCACTTGCTTCTTGGCCTCTGATATAGCCCCCACCTTTATCATCTGTAAGACCCTGTCTACTGTCTCTGACTTGTTTCACACACCTATCTATTGACTCACCATGACAGGGCTACCCTGAAACTTGCATAGGCTTGTCAAGGATCTTCTTTACTTCCACTGTAGTCAGTTTACATGTCAAAGGAGGTTCATATACCCCAACAGATCCGTCTGTCTGCCCCAACAAGGGAGAAGTACTGGGGTTGATAAGGTGTTTTTTTGGGACCCACAGAAAGATCTCCAAGTGTGTGATCATATCCACGCCTCATATCAACAATCTTTTGGAGAGCAGCTCTCCTCTCGTCACTGTCATTTGAGCACAAGAGTGTCTGGATTATCATTTCACTGAGTGGATACCATGCTGAGTGCTTGATGGTTGGCAAAACAGCATCCACTCTCATTTTTAACAAATCTCTCGAGCATGGGGTCGTCCCTGATGATTGGAGGAAAGCTAACGTCACACCTATCTTTAAGAAGGGATGTAAAAACCAGGCCAGTAATTACAGACCCATTAGCTTAACCTCAATAGTTGGAAAGTTGCTCGAAACGATCATTAGAGACAAGCTAGTAGAGTTCCTCGAAAACAATAACCTTATACGTGATAGCCAGCATGGTTTTAGGTCTAAGAGATCGTGCTTAACAAACCTAATTGACTTTTACCATAACCTTTTCAACCTATATAACGATACTAAATCATTAGATATAATTTACCTAGATTTCAAAAAGGCATTTGACAAAATTCCACATCAGAAACTCATGAACAAAGTGCGTACGCTAGGAATTAACGGTAATATATACGGATGGATTAGTAGCTGGTTAAAAAACAGGAAGCAGAGAGTGATAATAAATGGCGTGGAATCGGACTGGGTATCTGTTACCAGCGGTGTTCCCCAGGGATCAGTCCTGGGGCCTATTTTATTTACTATATACATCAATGACATAGACGTTGGAATAAATAATATCATATCTAAATTTGCAGATGACACGAAAATAGGTAACTCAGTACTATGCGAAGATGACAGGGCTAGCCTGCAGGCTGATATAAATAAAATTACCGAATGGTCTGAGAAATGGCAAATGCCAAATCCTTCAGTGCGGAACAAAAAACAAAAAATACACCTATACAATGCAAGGCGGCTTAATAAACACAACCCCGCAGGTTAAAGATTTAGGAGTAATAATTACAGAAAACTTAAAAACATCAAACCAATGCGCAGCTGCTGCAAACAAAGCTAACACAGCACTAGGATTTATAAAAAGAAACTTTACTTATAAAAGCGAGGAGATAATTATGCCACTATATAAAAGTATTGTCAGGCCCCATCTCTAATACGCTGTACAGTTCTGGGCCCCTTACTTAATTAAAGACATAGATAAATTAGAAGCTGTACAACACAGAGCGACAAAACTTATCCCGTCAGTACGTAACAAACCTTACCACGAGAGGCTAAAAAAACTCAATCTATTTTCCGTCAGAAAACGAAGACTAAGGGGGCAGCTTATAGAGTGCTTCAAAATACTTAAAGGATTTAATAACGTTAATGCCAATAACTTGTTCACACTGACAGGGGAGTGTCCCACCCGTGGACATGATTCAAAACTTCAGGGTAAAAGAGCCACTATGGATGTAATAAAAAACTTCTTCACTTACTCGATTATTAATGATTGGAATAATTTGCCAAACGAGGTAGTGGACAGCAGAACTATAGATTCATTTAAAATGAGATTAGACAAACACTTAACAAATATTGGAATTGTTTAGCATAAGCTACAAAATAAAATAATATTACAAAAATATAACTCTTTCAGGTTTATGTAAGTGGTTTTCATATTCATTTCATTTAATTACTATTCAATGCAAATTTCCTTCAGGTAATGTCTTCTTACACCTGCAAGGTACTTTTCCCAAATTATTTCATGTACGGCTTTTGCCGGAGGGAGTGGAGGGTGGGGAGAGCCTAAAACTTTTCTATCCTTTACTTCTACTATTCTATGTGTAAGTGGCAGTAGATTTAAGGCCAGATCACCTTAGTCTGGGCCGTAAGGCCCGTGTGATCTGTGTATCTATGTAACTCTATGTAACTACAGTCTTCTTTTGCAGCTTAAGTAGCCACAGCTGAAACAAAATATGGCACAGGCCTTCCACCCAAGACTGCTTTACTTTGCTGTTAAACCAACGGAGTTAGTACGCACCAACAATGTATTCCACTATCAGTCTTAAGTTGTTTAGGGTTCTGCCCATAAGGCCATATTTTAAAACCCATATGCGACAAAACTTGTTTGCTTTTGTCAACCACCTATAATGCCTCACTGGATCAATTTCAAGAAGGACCAGATCTATGAGTTCTTCCCTCCTTATGGCCTGTGTGATTCTATACCCGTAAGCTTGATCAGTACAGAGATCCTTTATGACATTACCACTCAGTAAAGTAAGAGGCTATCCAATTGAGAGTTTAGTGAATGAAGGATAGATTTTAAGTTCGGTTGCAGTATCTAGCATCTTGCTAGATACCTGTCCATTTGTTGCTAGACAAGGTCTTCTCATCCAGTGCTGTGATCAAGTGTCGTAGGGGTAACTTGTTAGTGTGGAAGGCACAAAACAACCAGATCACTTTATAGCCAAGCTTGACTTCTACCCAATGTATGAAACCACAGTCTCAGCCAGTGTTAACATTTGTAGAATCATTAATAGGCTTTTATCAATGCCTTTCTTCTTCATGAAATCTACAAGGAATAACTTCAGCAGATTCTTTTACTCCTTGAGCTTTTCTCAGGAGTGAAGTGCTACAGATATGTTCCACCTGGTTCATAACCATAGTTGTATCTTGACGGCCATCATAGAAAATGCAGTCAATTTCACCCTTACAAAGTTCATCAAAATCCTGATCCAGGGCCCTCAACTTTTTATTGGGACCTCTTGACTTTATTGTGATCAACTATGTATGTACTGTTTATTTTTAATGGAAGTTGAAGATGTGCTTGGTATTTTTAATGTAACTTCATCCTTTCCATCTTGAGCATCAGCTATTTGTCTTTCATTTTCATCAGCTAAGAAAATTATTTCACTTGATGGTATTGGAACATTGGCTTGCTTACTTGTCTTCTTATATTCAGCAACACTTCTTTCACCTTCATGCTCCTCCTCTCTTTTTTTTGACTCGCTGTTTTGCTCAGGTTGATCTGGCACGCCATTCTTATGTGGTCCAATGGAAGTTCCTTCACAGAGATCTTATTCTCCCTAAGGCACGTGCAATTAATGCCAGTTTCGTTTTTGTAAGGAGGGCAGCCAAATTCACAGCAAAGGACAATTTTACACTTGCAACTCAGGATGTTAAAAAGCTTGTAAAGTTTTGCAATGAAAGGCTCCCAGTTCTTCGATCTTGTTTAAGATTGTGATTTGTAAATTTACAATGGGGCTACAAAAGAACTGTTCACTCATTCCCACTTTTCAAGCAAATTAGGGTAAATGTCCATTGCAAGACTGCTAGCTAGGTAGTTTCTCACATCTTCACTACTTTGTTCTCTGAACAATAGTCCATATTTCATAATGTCACCCAGAGTTGGGAGTTCAGAGGGCAACAACTCTCTACCATTTCCAATTTAGTTGCTCATATGTGTAAATGTCCACTGTCTTGCCTTAATTTTAAGCCATTGTAGATCAATTCCCACTGGTTAGGATGGTAGCATTGATGGCCAAGTAATCTTCAGCACAGTGATATTTTTCAACCTGTGAAATAAAAACCCCCAGTGAATTAGATATAATTATTAATATAATAGTCATTTAATTTACCTGAACAGTCAAAAAGTCACCTTTCAAGTAGCTTATTACCAAAATTATATTAAAATGGCAAAAATATGTTTAGAAATCATAAGTCGTGCTGCAACTTTTTAGCACCCCTCATTTATGCAATTTAAAAAAATTGACACATCCTACTACCCCATCCTCACTCCCAAACAAACACCATTAAGTTTCTTCATTCCCTTTTCGCCCCCCCCCCTCCCCTTGTTCTGCTCAACATTTCGAATTCCTCCTCACTTAGCCATTAAGTGCATATGTATATAAGACTCCATTCTTCACACTTCTCACTCTTCCTCATTCCCATTCACACTTCTTTCAGTACTACATCCATCACAACCTTTTCTTACCACCTCCTCCCACATATATAGAACTCCTCTTTCATCCGAACGCTTGCCTTGATCCCAATTCTTGTCCGTCGATTACGACGATGACATCTTCCTGAGGAGGCGGTTGATGTCGTGTCCTCTTCGCATCTGCTATATTTCTTAGGTAGGTCACCTTCATCCCAAAACCTGCCATGATGCTTCTTTATCTATACGATCTTAAACTTTTTATAGATCCTTGAACCCAGTACATACTTTACACCTCATCCCTTTTTCTTTTATCTAGCTGTCTCATTTCCTATACTTGATCCACCAAAACCCACCCTATCAATTATCCTAATGCGCCCAATAAGAATTTTTCCATACAATTCCTCCCAACACTCAACACATTTATTCCCTTGTAGTTCTTGCATTCTCCTAAAGTCCCCTTATACAACTGTACACTATTACTACATTTGCACTTTCAGATAGTTTGCAACACAGTCTCCAGACCCATTCCATAACACAACCTTTTAGCATCTCGGCTACTCGAATCTACTCCAGTTGCCATCCCATTTATCAACCTCACAACACTAACAGCCTCTCGTATGTTCACTCTGTTACAGCACCCGGTTTACACCGTCGAAACCAGATATATTCACTTTCTCTTCCTCTTCCAGGCCCTCATTATACACGTCAGCTACAGACTCTAGTTTTGCCATGATATAATTTACCCTGAGGGCCGTAGGCTCTTGCCCTTAGGATTTATGAAACCATTCACTATCACATAGTTAGTTTCCCATGATTTAAAGTCCTGCCCCTCGGCCCCTGGACAGGGTTCTTTGTGTGAGTGATCCAGGATTCCACGTATCTCCAGATTTTGTATCAGTTGTATGTTGAGCTGTGTTGGGTTCCTGGTGGCGGAGAGTGCAGATGTCTGTGTTGAGTTGGATGTTGGCTGCTCGTCTCATTAGTTGTTGTTTGGTGGGACAAATTTAGGAGACGTTAAAGATTTCATTGGTCACAACAATTCTGGCCTAGACCTCTCCTCTGTTGTTTATAGCTCCCCAGGAACAGATGCAGATAACATCTCAGCTCCCTCCGACCGCTTAGGAGAGATCGAGGGAGAAAGCTTTGATCCTCCAGCCCGTGTTGTTGGCCCCTGCCAACGTTACCATAATTAAGTGGGGCCGCGCCTCCTGTAAGACTGCCCTGAGGCACCAGGTTAGAGTGAATGGAGGCTGTTACATGCTGTGGGAATTTTATAGCGGCCCATGCAACAACATAAACTTACTCGGAATACACCCCGGTGGGGGTGGTCGTGTTATATCGACTTGGAAAAAACTGACCACTACATCTCTTTTTCTCTTACCCTACAGGGTAGCTAGAGTTAAAAAAACAACCACACAACCTTCCCTGCTGTCAGTTAATTTTCCTATGTCCCTCTAACCCAGTTACCGATTTCATTTGCATCTTTTCTCTTTTTGTAGCTGCAGAAGGTAATACAGTGGCGGTGGCGACGGGGTGGCAAGGCAGCCGTGGGAATCCTTTATCTTCGACCACATCAGTTATCCCGGGTACTGCGACTGTGGTGGCTGTGGCAAGTCTTCCTTTGGCAGTATCGACGACGTCTGCGACTGGAAACGGAGTTGTTACGGTCCCCAATCAAGTGACTGTACAACCAGCCAATGCAACCACTGCTAATGACACAAACAACCAAGAGACTAGTATTTTTATTGAAGCAATGGAAGCCATATTTAATTCACAGATATGAACGTCTACTTCACTCGGTTTCACTGTTCGCCCGCGTTGAACTACCAAAGGCCCTACAAACTGGGTTTTGTGTACATAAATGAATATAATGTTGCGTTTAACTTCACGCGTCCATGAATCCCTATTTCTGAAGTTTTAGCCTCTGTATCCAAATAAGTTTATGAAATGTGGCATTATCGCCTACTCAGGAGTAATCTACAAAACTTTAAAATATTATATTGCTAAATTAAAACAAATGCAAACCGGAAATTTAAAAGGGACAAAACCTTTTACTTAATCCTGTTGAAGACTTTCTTTTTTCCACCACCACTCAACTTTTTACTTAGAATCACTAAAAATATTCTCAATGTTTTAACCGCAACTATTTTTATTGATGCATATGGGAGAGTGAGCTTCATTGAGAAACGAGTATGATCGATTAGTAAACAAGGAGATACTGGAAGGATTATGCGACGTGAAAGCTGGATATTTGGTCACTGGGAGGGTCAAAGTATAGACGGATAATGTGAGAAGGTGCATGGATGGACAAGATGTACTTGATGCGGGGATAAATTGTGAGGAAAAGTATATTCATTTGCAAGTTAACCATCCTACTCTGTAACTGGATGTTGACATCTAAAGTATAGAATAAAAGTTAGTACCAAACAGGATATAGAATCTGAAAACAAAATGAATCATAACCTTAAGGTAAGTTCGGCCGGGGGTTCTCCCAAACGGTTCAACGTTGAGTCAGTTGAAAATAAGCTGCCGATGCCAAATGATGGTAGAATGAAGGAATTAATGTAAAAAAAAAATGGCAGTGAGAAAAGGACGTAAAAGGGGGGCACAGAATCAAAATCATGCTGCATGAAGACAGTAAATTGTTTTGGAAAGAATTATTCAAATTAAAACGGAATGCGTAGTTATGTAAAATGTTTTGACGCCGTTGTGGGGGAGTATGCTTGGACAGTTTATTTCGAGGTTCTGTGTAATGTGAATATAGGCGAGTTTGAGGAAAAATAAAGTATGATTAGTTTTGCCTCTGTAAAACTAGCCCCTTCTTATTAAATAGAAATTGAAAAAGGGGTTCATAAACAGTTGACCACTTGATCATATGTACCGCGCGGGTGAAGAATTCCCAGACACTTAGGATCAGTAACAACGAAAGTAGGTGACATGTTAACGGCGAATTCGTTAGTACAGAAGACTGCCAACATGATAAAAGGAGAAATCGGGTGCTGTGGATATCATTGATGTAGTTTGGTGGAGAGAAAATGGTTATTTTGCATGGTATATACATGTATGAGAGTGGATAAAGTTCGGAGAAGAGCACCAGCTACTGCTTTACACGAGTGAATGTGAAAGGCGTGCTAAACCCTATCGGATTTAATATGGTGAACTGAACAAGTCTTGAAAACTCAATGATTCGATATTGATTGGGGGTGGTATAGTTACTCAACGGCATTTCTATCGAAATGCCTTTGAAATGAAATCGGTGATATTTGCTGGTTTTACGTATCTGGAAAAGTCGTGAATTCTATGGCCTCGCTGTGGAATACAAATCCAAAAGTCAGCATGTAAGTTACAGCGCTCAGGATTTGCGTGTAGAAAAATTGTACGTAGAGAATTTTTATTTAAATCCTGTGTTGAGGTTTTAATGATGGCCATTGTCATTTTTGTCAAGTTGTAGGGGGAATAATTTATATGAAAAATGATTCTAAGCTGTTTAAATGTAAACTCAGCAGCTTGCCGAATCTGATAATAGATGGAATGGAAATTTATGGAGTGAAAAATAATAGCAAACTAATTGAAGCAAATATCTCAAGATGTTACGAATCAAACCGGTAAAATCATTATTGTATAGAAATAGGGTGGATGGGCATATAAAAATTATTTGTAATGGGGACGTGCTTTGATTCTTATTCCTCTACGAATACATCCCCATTAGACGCAAGGGTTCAGACCACCATCACCTCTGAATTGGAAAGGGAAGGATGGCTTCCGGATCTATCTATCTATCCTTTGTCATTGATGGATGGTTATGCACGATAACTGTGTTGAGTACATTTTTTTATGTAGGTCTCATAAAAATTTAGTTATTCTTTTTTACAAGTTTACAAATTATTACGTTTTGTTTTAAGAAAATTTTGTCCGATTAAAGGAATTTATAGCGACTCGTTTTTCTCCTTTCTTTAAAATGACCATTGTGAGTTGAATCCCAGCTGACTGGAATCTGTTGATGCTTACGATATGGTTGCTATCACCTATTCGCACGGTTCGCCCCCGTAACGGGCGCGGCGATTTGCCATCCTGGCCGCCGTGCAGACGGCACTCAGCACCCCGTCCGACCCCAGCTTAGCCTCCTTCTTTCAGACAGCCTGTATTTCTCCCCTACTTCGTCGCTTTTCATACAACCTCTCCCACAACTTTCTCTGGTCAGCCTCTAATTTCACAGGGTAAATGCTGACCTTCTCAGTCAACCATCCCGGATCGGGGCTGAGGGGCGAGGGGACAATGTTCCCTAACCCCTGAGCACCGGTTCGGGATGGTGGGTTTTTAACAACCTGCTTCATCCCCACCCATACCTTCCTCACATCCCTTTCCTTCTCACTTCATCTATCTTTGTTTTTTACGCCGAGTCCAAGGTGGAGCCGCCATGCTGAGGGACTGCCAGGCCACAAGGCGGGAGGGGTGGTCCGAAATAGCGGTACGCCAGGTCCTGTACGCACCCCTTGCAGAGTGGGCTACTGCAAGGGGTAATGAGCGATTGCTTCCCGTGGAACAAATGGGGGGTCACCATGCCCATGAATGAAAATGTAACAAATCCAAAATCTCCCCATTTTCCCTTGTTCATCAACAGAGCCACCCTCGGGCCGCTCCACACAAAAAAATGGAGGTCCCCCTCCCTGTACTTGCGCAGGGGACCCTCCAAATTTCTCTAACCAGAGAGGAGGCTCACTCCTCTCCTATGCCTACGGGTGTAGGGAACACCCCCTCACCCCATTCTCTGGAAGTCCTTCCGGGCACCTCGCTCTTCCCAGCTGCCGTCCCCCCTTTTCTTTCCAAGGGGACTGCCAAGAAAGGCAGCCCATAGCCGACCGCTTTCCATTGAAGCGGCTCGGTAGGGCAAATCCCCTTAGGGGGGAGAGGGAAGCCAGGCCCCTTCGGTCGCTTCCCTCAAAAGACCTGCTGGCAAGAATATTGAACCTTGCCGAGGTCAAGGCCTGTGCCTCCCTATACATGACTTGTGACAACGCCGCCAACGGGACCTGCGATATCGTGGGGGGGGGGGCAACTGGAGCCCCCCCTCCTGAGATAGACATGGTCCTTGAGGCAACCCAGCCTCAGACGGTAGGGCCTTCCATGGGGGGAAATCCGGGCTCGGCGCCAAGCACCGAACCCGAATCCGCCCCTATGCAAGGTCCTCTTCAAACGGCTATGGTTTCTGAGGCAGTACAAGGAGGGGAGGGATCTCCTCCGACCGGTTTCCCTACGACTACCAGGACCTTCTCTATTTCGAAGAAGGACCTGGCCTGGGGGCTCCTGCCGGCGGAGGGAAGAGGTTGGTTCATTCCCCGCCCTCTCCTAAAAAAAAAACTAAGAAGACTCGGGGCTCCTCTCCATCCGCGGGGACGGATGGGTCGGCTGCCACCGGTAAGCGACTAATCCAAGATCGGCACATCCGCCCCCCACCCCGTTGCGGAGCCCCTGACTATGACTAAGACCAAAAGTGCACAGGGCGGAGCCTCGATAACATCGGGACCTCTGATTCAGAGGTTACCTGGCGTTTTCGAGCCAGCTGGCTTTATACGCTTACTCGTTATTCGCTTCACTGTTGGCAGCATGTTGGCCAAGGGCAACATGATCAATCAAAGGAGAGCATTAGCTAGTGTAATTGGTAGAGAGTCGAAGGTGACCCTGTTTCTCGGACGGGAGCCGAGGCGGCCAAGATAAGTGCTCTTCGGACACTTGATGGCACCCCGGTGAGTGCGACGCCGCACTCTACCATGAACTTTGTGAAAGTAGTTTATGCGAGTGAACTGGTTGACTACTCTATTAATAGAGGACATCACCTTAGAGCTGGCCGACCATGGGGCGGTCAAGGTCGAACGTGTGATGAGAAAACAGGCAGGTGCCTCGAGACCCACCCCTACACTCTTCGTCACGTTCGACTGTGACAAGCTCCCTGAGTCGGTGCGTGCCGGTTGGTACCGCTACCGCGTGAAGGCATTCGTACCACTGCCGCGGAGGTGCTATTACTGTCACCGCTTCGGCCATACGAATCGCTCATGTTGACCTGCAAAGTCGGGGTCACCCGAAGTATGTGTAAATTGCTCCAACGCCGCACACGAGAAGTCCAAATCGTGTGTGGCCAAGTGTGTCAATCGCAGAGAACTGCACCCCGCTTCTTCGAATCAATGTGGTGCATATCTCCTTGAGAAAGAAATCCTGGCCGTTCAAGCCCAGGACCGACTCTCATTCCTCGAGGCTAAGGACTTGGTCCTGGCGCGCCTGGCTCTGACTGGGATATCTTATGCCTCAATGGTTAGAAAGACACTCTCTGTTCCTGGCCCATCCAGGCCAACGAGCGCGGGTTTTCCCCGCCCATTCGGAGTTCTTCTGCGGGTTCTACTCAACCCGGGCGTTCCCTTAGTAAAGCTGGCAGCACAAAGGGTTCACACCCAGCCCCGGCTAATACCAGGGCCCCCCAGCGTGACCTTTTTCCATAAGGCGAAACAGCCACGCGCCTCCACCGAGTCGTTAGATTCACAGGAGGCAACACCCCTGAAGTTGGTGGCCAGGCCATCTTCTGGGGTTCCTAAACCTGTTGCCGTGGACTCCGGGCTAACTGGGAGGAGCTGCGGAGGCTCGTCTCGTCCCGCTTCCTGTTAGCTATTTCTCTGCAGGAGACCATGCTAGGCGCGTGCTCCCTGCCCACCCTCCCTGGGTATAAGGGTTTTGCGACCCCACCACCACGAGATGGCCGGGCTGGGGGATGCGCGGTTTACACCCGGTATGATGTCTCCGTTCTTCTTTTCACTTTAGATACCTCCTTTCAGGCAGTGGCTGTGCAGCTTTACCTGGATAGGAGGTATACTATCATTTCTGCGTACATTCTACCGTCCGCTTTCTTCGACGCAGGGGACTTCCGCCGTGTCGTGACACGGTTGCCAAGGCCGTTTCTCTTGCTTGGAGATCTCAAAGGCAGACATCCTCTCTCGGGGGATTACTCAATAAATCTCAGGCGACAATTCCTGGGGTCCGGTATATTTCGAAGCACGCCCGCCGTGCTTCGAAAGACCCCTCTAGCAGAGGTGTGGAAGCGAGTCAAAAGGATTCGGGGCAAGTTCTCGCAGGACCCCCCCCCCTCCCGTTCACCAGGAGAATGGGACCGCAATCTCGGACCCCACGGCCGTGGCAGAATGCTTCGCGACTGCTTTCTCCGCATTCTGTAGCAGGGATACTGCTCCGTCAGCATTCAATGCAGGTCGTGATGTCGCGGAAGGCCGCTGGCTGGACTTTACCTCCAGAGGCGGAGAACCCTTCAACGACAGGTTTACTGTGAGTGAGTTGCGTTCCGCTTTTGCTCCGTGCGCGGACACCGCCCATGGTCCGGACGATGTCCCATACGCCATGCTTCGAAACCTGGGTGAGCGAGGGATGACCTTTCTGTTAGATTTGTTTGACAGGTCCTGGCTGGAGGGTCTCCTCCCAGATTCCTGGTGAATCGCTACTGTGCTTGACTTTCGCAAACCGGGAAGAGATCACTCTACTACGGCTGGTTTCCGCCCAATCTCTCTAACCTCTTGCGTGTGCAAGTTGATGGAGAAATTGGTAAATGTTAGATTAGCCTTTTTCCTCGACAGCGGAGGCCATCTGTCTTCTGCACAGTGCGGCTTCCGCAAGTTCCACTCCACGTCGGATGCTCTGCTCCGACTGGAAAATGCCGTTTGCGAGACCTTCCTTCCTAGACAGCACTACGCCATGGTGTTTTTCGATCTGGAGAAGGCCTATGATACCGCATGGCGATACGGTATCATGGAGACTCTTCACACGATGGGGGCGAGGGGACGCCTCCCAATGTTTATATCTGAATTTTTGCGAGATCGTCGATTCCGCGTACGGTTATGGGGAAGCCCACTCCAGCCCAATGGAGCAGGAAGAGGGTGTCCCGCAGGAAAGTGTTCTCAGTGTCACACTCTTCGCACTGAGCATCAACGGCATCACCTCGGTGCTGTCGGTAGATGTTCTCGCTACGCTCTACGTGGACGACCTTTCGATCTCTTTTGGCGCGGCTCAAATTTCGACTCCAACAGGCATTGAACCGCGTCTCTCACTATGCCGAAGCGCGGCACTTCTGCTGCCATCCACGGCTCTACTCCCGCCCATATTTGTTTCTTAATAGGGTGCGCCGTTTCCCTGGTCTTGTATTTGAACGACGCCTCACCTGGGAGACTCGTATTCGCAGCCTTATGGTCTCTTGTACCCACTCCATGACGTTCAGTGCTTGGGGCGCTGATCGGGCTACTGCCCTACTTTTTTATCGATCCTTTCCTTATTCGAAGCTCGACTACGGAGCGAATTGTATGTATCCGCAGCCGAGCGCTTATTGCGGAAGGTAGACTCGATCCACCGCACCGGCCTTCGCCTGGCGACCGGTTGCCTTCCGTACTTCCCCCATTGAGAGCCTGTTGGTCAATGCTTGGGAGATGCCACTCGCTCTAGGCCGCGTACAGTGCATCACTCGCCTGTACGCGCGAGCCCGGCGCCTCCCTCAGTCACCAACAGCTCTCACTGCATTCGCAGCTGATTTCGACGGTGCCTATGCCGCCGAGAGACGCCAGTCATACCCTAAGCCCTTTGGGTTTAGAGCCAGGAAACTCCTTCGAGAGCTATATATAGCTCTCGGACCAGTGGCGCCGCTGGATCTGCCCAGGACGCCACCTTGGAGCATACCACATTTGGCTATTTGTCGCCACGCCTCTGCTCCCAAAGCTTGTACAGCGCTGGGAGTATTGCGTCCGACCATTTTAGAGCACACCTCGTATCACGTTGGAACCGTGCCAGTGTATACGGATGGCTCCAAGTCCCAAGAGGGGGTCGGCTTCCACGCTGTATCCCCTCTGTTTGAAGTCAGCGGGGCTCTCCAGGCGCTGCGTCTGTCTTCACGGCCGAGCTGGTGGCAATACATCACTCGGTACGGGTGATTACGTGACGTGCCTGGTTCGGAGACCGGATTGTGATCTATAGCGACTCACAAAGCGCCCTGAGGGCTCTGGGGGCATTGGAATCTCCGCATCCCCTGGTTCGCGATATCCGTGACGCCACGGTTTTGGCGAGCCGTGCGGATGTCGAGATTATCTTCTGCTGGGTTCCTGGACATGTAGGAATTGCTGGCAATGAGGGCGCCAAAGAGTCCGCGAGGACTCTGCGACCGGACTAGCGTTTTGCTCTTCCTCATACCGACTACATGGCAGGAATACGGGCAGCTCTTTTGGCTGCTTGGTAAAGAAGGTGGGAGACGGTCGAAGGGAACTTAAAGTTGCGTGCCATTGCGTCGCGACTGTTCCCATGGACCTATCCCCCCGAAAGCTTCAGGTAGCTTTCTGTCGTCTCCCATTTGGGCAAACTCGCGGGACGCACCGCTATTTGATGGAGCGCTCGCCAGCGCTCTACTGTGAAGACTGCGTTGTCCCCCAGACTGTTCGGCACATTCTTGTTGAATTTCCTAGTCTGGGCGATCTTCGCGCACGTTAACCTGTCCCGGAACCGGGATGGGCGGGGTCGCTACCCCCTGTCCTTGTACTAGGGACGAGTGCGTGCACCTTGACTGGTGGACTGATAGACTTTTGGGGGAAGGCTGGCCTTCTCTCTTCTATTCAATTAGTTTTTTTGGTGTTTTTTGTTATTGTTGTTTTCTTTGTAGGTCGCACGCTCCTGCGCCGGGGGGAGGGGGACCTCCCCCGATGCCGGAACTTGCTTCTTAATTGTTGTCATCTTCCCTTTTTATCGTTGTTTTGTTTTCAAATTTTTATTTTAAAGTAGCCCAGAGCTAGGCTGTTTTATTGCGGCGACTTATGCCCAAGTGGGCATTCGCCAGATAGCCCCCTAAAAAAAAAAAATCGTACGGTTCAAATCGAATTTCATTGGTGACCTAGAATTTAACGAGGCGTATCACAACGACAATAAAGTTGATATTAATCAGTCAATCATCTGGCAACTAACCTACCCCATGTGGCTTAACTTAGTTCATTTGAGGCAACTGCATTTTCTTTTGTTTTTGCCATAGCTAAACTAACATGGCGGAGAGGCAATTTTTCTCTGCCAACAACCGTTAGCATATTTCCACTTATTCAAAGTATCATTATGGTACGCCAGATTAATGGAAGAAATATGATATAGATGTGCGCCTTTTTTCATTGGACAGCAAACACTACTTTAACAGAGTTGAGCATTTTCACGCCCCCTAAAATTATGCGCGGGAAAGGAAAACTTACTAAACGAAGAAATATATTCATGAAAATTTACACAAACGCCGGGTATTTCAAAAGTCCTGTTACACTAATTATGACGCTCTCAACAGAGGACATAATGATAGTTTGGATGCGGTTAGACACGTTTTTATTGCTCTAGCATATCAATGTGACTTCGATAGTTAGACAATTTTTAGAAACAATAATAAGAGATCACATAGCCAATCATTTTGAAAGCAATAAGTTAGTACTAGATAGCAACGGCTGTGAAAAAAGTATATCTTGTTTAAATTGTATCATGGAGGAAATCTCCATGATACAATTTAACTGTACATTATAACACACTCGGTTGATATAATATACCTTGATTTTCAAAAGGTATTCAACAAGATCCCACATAAAAGGTTATTAGAGAAACTTTACGCTTATCTCCACTTTATAGGGAGGCTTCGGGCTTCCACTTTATAAGCGGGACCAGCAGGGTCGGCTCGTTATTTAGGGCCCGGGCCCCACCAAATTAAAAAAAAATCAGACTTAAGGAACACAAATGCAGTAACTATCATTTATAATTTCATAAAAGTATTGTAATTACCCAGCGTAAAACATTTTACGCTGTAATCGGGAAATTAACGAACCGCCCTTGTTTCCTAATTTTTCACGCTAATCTGTCAAATTTGTGGCCGAGTAATGGAGGCCCCAAGAGGGCGAGTTTCTACTTGACATATTTCGATAGTTGGAGTTTTCTTTTAACCTCTGCGGACAAGGATCCTGGTCAATGAGTGGATTATTTTATTTTTCCAAGTGGTGATAATTAAATTTAAGAATCTATTTTACAAATTTGCATTCATTGGAAAATAAGTTTCTATCCTTTTCGAATTGTTAGTTTCACAAGAAGGCTTACGGTCAGTGCTACAAAAATTTCTTTATTCTATATTTATTGCCTTTTATTTAAAGGGAAATGTTTGTGGACCAGTACTGGCTGTACTGACTTAAAACATTTGTGAGAAAGAATTCAGAAGCAGGAAAGTAGCACAACTCACGTAAGTACTGCTCTTCAATTAAATATGATGAGAAAACACACGCTTTATCTGCAACTGATGCCGGTTAGCGACTTTAGTATTCGAAAGCATAAGGATTTTTTTGATAAAACTACACACACTTTAGCAAGAATTAGTAATTGCTTACATTTTTGTGGTTTACACGAGTCACCTCTACGAGGGCACGATGTAAGTGAGCAGTTTGTTCATAGGGAGTATTTCTAGATTTATCTATAAAGCTACTCTTGACATTGAGTATAGGTACTTAATGATCATTTAAAAAATAGTAAAGTTGCAAAAATACATCCAAAACAATTCAAAATGACTTTTTAGACTGCAGGTGTGAGGTTTACATAGATGAAATAAAAAAAAGAAATTTTTGAAACAAATTTTTCTTTACAAGCAGACGAAATAATTAATCTATAAGGGTGTTCACAATTTATAATCATATTGCGTTTTTTAAAAGACTCAACCTTTTTAAGAGTTTGTGTCTTTCGTTCAAATTAAAGATATAACAGGAGTGATGTGACTCATGTGCTGGTTGAAACCTTTAAAAAAATTCGATCGCACAAACAAACGTTGCGTAGGCTTACGACGGAGCGGCCGTCATGAAAGGAGTTGATAGTGTACATATATAATATATACTTGAAGTTTTCTCCGCACGCTCATTACATTCATTGTTACCGACATAAATTGAATTTGGTAATACAAAAAATATGTTCTTCAATTAAAAGTATTAAGCTTTTTATTCAACTTTAAATACCCTTGGTTTCTTCTTTGTAATGGCATAATTCCTAATGTACCTCAAAAACCTTGGAATTTTCATTATCGGATTGTTGCTAGCGTTAAAAAGACAAAAAAATGAGCTAAGAAAATGTGTTTCACAAGAATTCAGGATGGTGATGGCTGGGATAAGAAAAGCATATCCTGAATTTACTGGGTTCAAAAGAGCACTTGAAAATAAAGTTTTTTAATTTTTGTTTGCCATTTTTTTATGTTGTTTTTAAACTTGCCGTCATTCTATACAATGTTTTGCAAGCAAAAAAAATCTAATGGTGTTACTGCTGTGCAAGCAATAAAAGAATGAATCATCTATGAGTCAATTGCAAGATGACGACGGTGAGCTCATCTCCAAATCAGATGAAGATTATAATCAAATCCAAACACAAGGCTGAAAAAGAGACGAGAGAGAGAGAGAGAGAGAGAGAGAGAGAGAGAGAGAGAGAGAGAGAGAGAGAGAGATCTTAAACTAAAAAAATTAAAGACTGGATGTGATTGCAAAATAGATCTGCATCCCAATTACAAACAATATGAAGACTAGATTTACTAATTCAGAAATATTTTTCTCTTTTTACTGTGTAGATGCAAAGGAGTTCAGTCTTCATCTCCAAGAATTTCCAATTGACCACTGCGCTGTCATTGAAACGAATTATCGTATCATGCACAAGAATGATCGCAACCCCCCTCCTATATATTACGCGCACTGTAATTATCATTAGGCACCGATCGTACAAAACCCGCCGAATTATTTACGCACTTATCATTCGCACCGTTATAAAACGCACTCGACACGGATACGGCACTGCATCTTTCGGAATTGATACTACGACGTCGCTCTTTATCGAACGCAGTAAGTTCATCCGCCAGCTTACCCAATTGGGACAGGGTTAGTCCTTTTTGTGTAGCAATTATAGGCGCAATGTTTAGTGGTAAGGAATGTATAAATTTATGACGAACGAGGTCCTCGCTTACTTCTACCTGAAGGGCAGTTCTATGTTGATTGAGGGTCGGCCTGTGAGTGCAGAAGATGCTATTAGCCTTTCGAATAGCTCAGGCTTGGTCTTCTCGAAAAGGGCGATCATTTCCGTTTTCAAACTCTGGTAGTTTTGCTCAGCCAAAATGGCTGCTGGAAGACGGTCAACAGTCTCAACCGGAAGTGAGGCTAATACGTGAACGAACTTGGTCTCCTCCTTTTTTAGCCCAAAAATGTGAAACTGTGTCTCCACAATGCGAAACCAACCATGTGACTGCTGATTCATTGAAGATGGGCGGTTTGATGTGTTGATGGCGTTCGCCTGGTCCTGTCTGATGGTTGCCTGTAGAGTCCATTCCATATCTTCGATACATTCACTGTTTGCGAAGTAGGGGTCACCACTTTATATTTATGAGAAAGCCTCGAGTTACCACTTTATAGGAATCACTTTGAAGAAGGTATATATAGTCACCTCTTTATGGGAAAGCCTAGGGTTACCACTTTATAAGGGGTACCAGTGACCTCTTTGGAGGATTCACAGGTCACCCACTTAATGGCAGGAGGTAACCCGGTTTTATGGGCGAGAATGAGGAAACCCAGGAGAGGAAGGACGTCACCAATATGAAAAGTTAAAGATGACGCGGATATTAGGAAAGGTCCCTCAAGTTCCATGAGTGAGGTGAGGTGGCCTTATTCTCGTATCTGACTCCAAAAGAACCTCAAATAATATACCGGCTTGACTAGGCTTACCGAAGGCTTGTGATCCAGAAAGGATTGAGAGAAATCATGAAAAAAATAAATGTTTAATTCCAATAAACAAGACGAGCAAAGCAAAAGTGAGGCTCGCGTTTACACGATACGGTCAAGGAAAATTTCACTTCCGGTCAGGAAAGCGAGTATTGCGAGAACAAGACTTAGGCGGATTACAAAAGGGGCTTCGCTACGCTAAACGAACCGTAATTAGCATTTTACATTCGATCGTCTATCTGACTTAACTCTTCTCTCGAATTCTCCATTTTTCTTCTATAAATGGTATAGAATGCGTGTTCTCTTTTCGTCACCGGGACCACAATGCTTTTAGTTTCGCCCACTGGGCAGAATTTGCTAATCCCATTGTCTCGAAGGTCACCGCTGGTTCATGACACCTAAAAGTTCACCTTTCTTGATATAAATTTTATCATAGCTGAGCAGCCGCCAGCTGTCTCGGCTTAATTACATTTCCAGACGAGAAATGTTCGTTTTATTACTCTGTCGCGAAATTGTTATTGGCATCTGAATTCACAGCTTCCCGCGAATTCTGTCAAGTGGTCTAGAGGGCATTTTAATTGAGATCAAAGGGGTTGCTTGCTGCCTCAGTATGCACAGTTCGAATCCCACCGCAACTCGGATTTTTTCGGAGTAGGAAGTAACTATTTACAAAGAAAAAATATTCCCTTTTCTTTTTCCTGCCGTGGTTTGATTTATCTCATTATTCTCTCGCGGCTCATGAGAGATATACAATATATATATATATATATATATATATATATATATATATATATATATATATATATATATATATATATATATATATATGGAAAAAACACAGTAATAGGACTAATTTTATATGCGAAACCAGGTTTCGACGGAAACATCTGTCATCATCAGTCGCTTGTGGACAAGTGAAATACAGAAGTTGCTTAACGTATAAACACACAAATCAGTGGCGCTAAGGTGGAAGATGCGGGAATATAGAGGCATTTTTGAGAAACGAAAGTATGAATTTCTTGCTTATTAAGGTATTAGAATTGAATTGGCCCTCGGAAGTAATAAAGGTGGGAATTTCTTTTATAAGTGCCGATTCAATTAACCGTCCATGTATATAATTGTGAGACTTATAAACTATTTTAGCATTATCAATATCAATTTGATGATTTTCATTGGACATATGTAGAAATAAACTTTAGGAGAGGGCACCACGTCGCATATCGCATTTATGTTCATTCAATCTCTTGGAACATCTGCTGCTTTCACCGATATATACTTCATTACATGATTTGCAGGGAACAAAATAAACTCCCTGTTCTTTATGCCCTATAACAATATGAGGGCTAACTATAGAGATAATTCGGCGAAAAGTGCGCGATCAGTGGCTAGGAGTAATTACAGTGTGCATAATCCAATGGGGGGATTGCGACCCTTCCATAAAGCCCGCAAACCTGTAGTTTGTCTCGCATATATATATATATATATATATATATATATATATATATATATATATATATATATATATATATATATATATATATATCGGCGAAAAGACTAAATTCTGAAAAACCCGGTGCAGGTGGTCGAAAGGAGAAGGATCCTTGCAAATGCAACCGTCCTCCAGGCCATCTTTGCCAGCACCGGTGGAAAATTAAGAGGGCATGCCATAGAAAACACGGCCGCGGGCTTGCCGTCAATTTTCACCGTCGCCGCTAAAGTATATAATACTAAATGTGAGTTTTTAATTGATACGGAGGCGAGTATTTCAATTATTCCGGATAAATTGGTGAAATCAGGTGATGTGCGCGAATCTGGCATTAACAGCTAATGGCGAAAAAATTAAACTCCACGGCGAAATTCATACGGATATAGTGATCCCCAGTCTTCGCCGATCATTTAGGTGGTCGTTCTTTATAAGAGATACCACCTCTCCGTTATTAGGCATTGACCTTTTTCAAAATTATGATCTTTTAATAGACTTTGCACGCGACAAGCTAATTGATAATCGAATTAAACTCGTGTCGAAAATGAATTTGTCTGAAGAAACGGCGGTAGCTTTAATAATCAATGACCTGCAGCAACTACCGCCCCATTGCAGATATTTACTTGAAAAATATGAGGCTCTGTACGCACCCTCACCCGCTCAGCCCTCCCCGTAACCGCCGAACTCAGCGAAGCATACAATCGAAACTGGTAGTGCTCCACAGATATTCGCACGACCAAGACCAACTTCGATGAAGAAACTGCGGGCTGCAAAGCAACGTTCGAGACTCTAATGAAGGAAAGGGTCATGCGCCCTTCAAAATCACCATGGGCTACGTCTATTCACATGGTGCCAAAGAAGCCGCCCGGTGAGTACAAGGCGGTCAGTGATTTCCGAGCTTTGAATGCCGTTACAAAGCCCGCCAGGTATCCGCTGCTGCGGATTCAAAGTATTACGGACCACCTCCATGGCAAAAAGATATTTTCGTGGCTGGACCTGGTTCGTACTTACCACCAAATCCTATGAACAAAGTAGACATAGCGAAAACCGCGGTCACGACTCCATTTGGTTTGTTGGAGTACGTTAAGCTCCCATTTGGTCTCCGAAATGCTAGCTGCACCTTCCAGAGGCACATGGACACCCTGTTTCAAAGATTAGGGTTTGTGTACATAGACGACATCCTGGTGTATTCAGACAATGTGGAGCACCTTAAATAGGTCTTTGAAATCCTGTCAAAATGGTCTAAGAATATCATTGGAGAAGTGCGAGTCGGTGAAGGAAGGAATAGGTTTTTTTTAGGGCTCCACGTCTCAGTGAAAGGTATCTGCCCACCGGCGAATAAGATGGAAAAGAGTGGAAACATGCCGCTACCAAAAGACTACAAAGAGCTTCGGAGATATTTGGGGGTGGTATGATACAACCCCAGGATGATCCCCGACTTTGCAGCGATTGCAGACCCACTGACTGAGCTTATTTGCCTGCAACACGGGTGGGAAGGGTATGTGATATACCAAATCAGCCTTAATTCCTCTGTGAAACTCTGTCACCCTCTGCTCAATGATTCTCCATATCAGCTGGTGACAGATTGTTCCTTGTGCGTGGCAGGTGCTGCCCTACACCAGATGGTTTGACGATCTGCGAAACCAGTGGCATTCTTTTCGTCAAGCTGAGCCGGACGCAGCAAACATACTCCACATACGACAGAGAGCTCCTAGAGGCGTATCTTGCTGCCATGCACTTTAGGCACCTCAATGAAGTTTGCCACGCCACCTTTAGTTTCAGCTTTCGAATCACCATTGAGTGCCAAGACAGGCAGACAACAACGCTATCGGAGAACCATTCTAGAATACATTAGTGATAGCGCGTACGTGCGTAGTCAGGATAACGTAGTTGCTGACTGCCTCTCAAGAAATGTCAATTCGGTTCAAATTGACTCTCTTGACCCCCGAGCGTTGGCGGCAGCGCAAGAAAGTGATGCAGAGACAAGGGAATTTTATTCACCCCTGAAACCTTACCCTTTTCCCGAGGATGTTCTGCTTTGGTGCGAAATAACATATGGATACGCACGACCGTTTGTCCCATGGTATGCAGGAGTGCAATTTTCAATCAATTGCACAATCTCTTACACCCTGGAATCAAGGCTTCACTTCGGCTCATCTAATCAAACTATTTCTGGCCAAACATGGAAAATGATATCCTCTCCTGGACAAGAGAGTGCCTTCCTTGTCAGGCTTCCAAAGTGAGTCGCCATACAAAATCACCGACTCTCCCTATTAATATTCCTTCCTCGAGGTTTGAAACGGTACACATCGATATAGTTGGACAACTCCCACCGTGTACACTGCCTGGGCAATCCTATCCCTCGCACAATCGGTACTTGTTATCATGCATCGACTGAGTGACAAGATGTATTGAAGCACTACCGATCCCGAACATAAGTGCCGCAACGGTTGCATTAGCTTTCCTGGACGGGTAGATTTCCAGATTTGGAGTCCCGTTTTATGTGGTAACCGACAGAGGCGCCCAATTCGAATCAGGACTATTTAAAGAGCTGTCTGTTATCGTTGGTTTTCATCGTCTTCGCACCAAGGCGTACATACCGTCCACGAACGGGATAGTGGAAATGGCACAAAAGACTAAAATGCTCAATAAACAAGGTTGGCTGGTGGCACTCCCAATTGTCCTGTTAGGAATTTGCTCCTTGCCAAATGATTCGGGGTTCGCACCGTTTACGGCAGTCACGGGAATCACACTCTTGTGCCCAAAACCTCTAGTGGCATCATCTTCATCGAAGACCGATTCCAAATTCATAAAAGAACTGGCATCCACAATGACGCAAATCGACTTTACGCAAGCATCTTTAGGACACCTGCACTCGGTGCCAAAGCCTTTCGTGCCCCACGATCTCTGCGAAGCAACTCATGTGTGGGTCCGAATAGACCGCGTAAAAAAAACAACTTGAAGCGCCCTATGCTGGCCCTCCACCGATTATCGAATGCAGCAATAAAGTTGAGATTTTGAAATTCCCTGTTGGAGGACGGGACACTGTCTCAATAGACAGGTTAAAACCGACGAAATTAACCACCTCTCAAAATGGTGACGCGCCGAGCGATCAGCAACGCTCTCGGACTCAGGCTGAAGAAAGGTTGGGGGGCCAGGTGCACTTCGCCTCGGAGAGTGCAGAACACGCGAGAGGATGAAGCCACAGGAATTCACACGGACACGTCTGCAGACACCGGAGAGAAGAACGGCGAGACGAACGGTGTTCACGCGCTCCGGGAGACGAGTCACATTTGCTAGAAATCTGTCGTTCGTATATTTTTTAATCCTGTGTGGTAATATTATAGAGAAATATTTTAGTGAAAGAGGAAGAGGCATAAATATATACATGCCTCGTTGCTTCTATAGCCTTAGTACATGCGTTACTATGTATTTGTTAGGTGTCGGTATTATATTTATGTAGAAACCAAACGCGAGATACGCTAGTTGTAAAGGAATTATATATAAAAATGTATGAGACATCATTTGATTACTGTCTTACGATATGGCGGGACTTGGCATAAATAAGCCAATTTGAATACAGGTACGCGCATATGTGAATGTCCATGCCCTATGCGTTGTTACTAATACGGCCGATATTAAGAGTACCATATCAAAAAGTAATGATTCCACATGTATATTTACTCATATAAATAGTCCCAATTGAATACAGGTAGGAGTATATGTGAATGTAGCCTTCCTGCGAGCTTACTATTAATACTGAAGATATTAGGACTGCCAGAAATAATTTCACATGTATATTTACCTATGTAATATTATATGACTTTATTAATGACGCCATCACTGGCTAGGGAGTACCTGTAGTGGTCGGATTACACAGTAGGTAGGCTTGTAGTAATCGGAATACGTAATAGGTAGGCTTCTGGCACCAAAATTGCTGGATACGACAGGCCCAAAAGATATCTCCGCAAAGTGGACGCGAATTGGTCCTATTAAATCCAATTATGCCTTACTAATATATATATATATATATATATATATATATATATATATATATATATATATATATATATATATATATATATATATATATAATGTAAAGATTCAATATTGTATGAGAAATATGATGGGATATTTGCAAATGTATATATATTTTATATATAAGCAAGCGAGCGTGAGACACAAGAAGGAACAAAGGGTTGAACATGCAAAAACATACCAATTTTATTCAAAGAATTAATATAAAGATTAAAGAAACAAAATGGTGAAGTTCAGAAATAGATGAATATCGAATGCTCTGGATTAAAAATAATAATAATAATAACCAGATTTGTATATATATATATATATATATATATATATATATATATATATATATATATAGTCACATTTTGCCCATGTACTCAATATCAAGAGCACCATGGACCGTGATACTTTCAAGACTGTTGTGCTGCCCTTGCTAAATGAAGATTCTCTGTCAGTTATTAATTGGCTTAAGCAACGCAAAATGCTGAAAAGTGAAGTGAAATGTCCCTCTTGTGATAGTAAAATGAACTGGACGAAGTATGCCAAATCCAATGATGGCTATGCTTGGAAATGCCAGACCAAAAATTGTGCCAAGTATAAATCTACAGTATCTATAAGGACTGGATCGTTTTTTTCCAACTCTAAATTGACGCTTCAGACCTGGGTTCATGCAATCTATATGTGGAGTGAACGTATTTGTGAATCAAGGGCAAACCGTCGAGTTGGTGTTTCTGAGAAGACCATGATCGACTGCTACAGTTTTTTTTCCGGGAAGTGTGTAGTAAATATCTTCAGGCTAACCCAATGCAACTTGGTGGTCAAGGAACAGTTGTGCATATCGATGAATCGTGTTTTTCTCACAAACCAAAGCATCATCGGGGCAGAGGACCTCACACTCCTATGTGGGTGTTTTGAATGGTCGATACCAGCACCTCACTAGGAACAGGATACATGGAAATTGTGGACAAAAGAGATGCTGCCACACTTCTCCCTATAATAAAAGCAGTAGTGCAACAGGGATCGATAATCCACAGTGATAAGTAGAAGGCATACATTAATATACAAGGACTTGGCTTCACACACAGGACAGTGAACCATTCACTCAATTTTGTGGATCCGCAAACTGGTGTCCACACTCAGGCCATAGAATCGTACTGGAACAAACATAAAGCACATATCAGCATGATGCGAGGATGCAGGCGGGACTTCTTGAATTCTTATCTTCAAGAATTTATGTGGCGTGACCGTTTCTTCAGACATGCTTTTGATAACCTATGTACTCATATTTCCTTGCAATATTTAGTGTAATAATTCTTTTTTTAAGAACCTATGTACACAAATTTCCTGCAATATTTAGTGTAACAAAAGAGTAATCTGAATAATGTTTTATTATTTATTCCTTATTTAGTTTATTTATATTAAAATGTTGAGGGGGAGGGGATTTTCATATGAGCGTGACTGGAGGAGGGGGGGGGGGGGCAGATCGTCAGTTGGGTACTTTGGGAGGGAAGATCTTCATATGATCCGATTTATCAAAGAAGGATGTTTAGATGTTTAATGAGGAACACGGGTAAACACAGCTGTTGACCGTAAGAGGGGGTGCGACAACAACGGAGGTAGTTCGTCATCCAATGGTCATTTCCAGGCCACGCCCTCTTCATTTTGAGCGCATATATATATATATATATATATATATATATATATATATATATATATATATATATATATATATATATATATATATATATATATATATATATATATATATATATATATATATATATATATATATATATATATATATATATATATATATATATATATATATATATATATATATATATATATATATATATATATATATATATAGATATATACGAGAAGAAGAAGAAGAGAGAGTAAGAGATATCCAGATTTCATTCTTTGATTAAGATATGTAATCATAACTAATTCACTGGCGTTCATGCTCCCGTTTTTAATCCACTGAGTCTTGTCTCGCCCTTAACTCGTACTTGCATTGATAATATATAGACTACTAGTCTCCGGCCTAGTACGCTACGTGTCGCGTCGCTTGCACCGTAATATTCCGTTATTAGAATAAAGTGTTTATTTTCGTATGTCCATCTTTGCCTTAAAACATTCTGTAAGCCCAGCCAAGTAGAAGACCAGTTTAAAATCATTTATCTTTGGAGTCAGATAAATAATTCGCCGTGATGCGACCCTTCACCTATAAATTGGAACTCGTCGAGCCCTTATAAGGTGGTGGTTACGGAAACCTCTTTGATTCACGTACAATTGTTTCACCGTCATCCGGACCTACATAACTGGTAACCTTGTCGTCTATGTAAGAGAATAGCATAATGCTCCCAAGTTTTGCCCACCTCCCTTCTGGGTGGGCCGCTTATCAACCCTTTCCCTTCCGGCCCAATATCTGGTGGTCTTCAGCCGGAAGAAACCGCCGGTCATTTCAGCTAACCACCGAGTTCCTTCCCGGACTGTTTATCGATAAATGGGAGCCCATCTTCGCTTCCGATAGTTGCCGGAAGTTTATAAAGGACGAAATGGAGTAGCTTGACATCTAATCTACTTCCGGCGCCCTGAGAACCTCTCCCGACTTTCGAGTATAAAAGACGAATTCTTTTCACTAAAAGTAGTAGAGCTTGCACAGCGTCTGGCAGGGAAGGAATTGCCATCTATCGGTGTAGTGGTATTTCGTCGAAGCATCAAGTCTTCAGAGAGGAGATCAGTCTCCGTTAGGGAGACTCCTTATCCCGTTGGTCTGCAAGTCAGTGCGGACCCAAGCTCGAACTCACGTGTAAGAGCCGAAGCTACAAACAGCCTCACTCTGGTTCCCTAAGTGAGAAAACTACATCTCGGCTTTTCTCCGTGACCCTACGCGTCGATAGGTCACTTCGCCCTCCCCCACTCTCACAGAGGCACCCAAGATTCCTCGGAGTTCACGAGCGTGGGGCCCTCTGTAACAAGAAACTCCCGTCACCGCCTTCTTCCAGCTAAATCGTGACGGAATTGTGGGATCAGGTCGGTCCCTGGAGAACCTCCCTTATCGTCTCCACCCCTTACCTCACCACCTTCACTCACCAGCACCACCCTAACATGAGGCTCCAAGGTAACCCTTCCCTTTCACATTCCCCGACTTCATCGCGAAACTTACCGGCATTACAAGTTTATAGGGATTTGTATGGTGAATAGTAATTTTCAAGCCAAGTGAGATATCCGAGATTCACTTATTAATTTATCTCTCAAAGCACATTATTTGTATATGTATATATATATATATATATATATATATATATATATATATATATATATATATATATTTTTTTCTTGTTTAGTGTTCATTAAAACTTTATTTTCATATTGTTGTGTATCTAACTTCCTTTGGGTCGCTTGCTGGCAAAGTTTATTCCAATCCCTCCGTAGCCAACCTCTGAGTTAAAAAACCCATTCAGGACACGGGCCGAACGAAGTATATGGAGTAGTACGACGACTCCTCCGCATTCGGGATAATAGGATATATATATATATATATATATATATATATATATATATATATATATATATATATATATATATATATATATAAGAGTCGGGGAAAATTCCAACCACCCCTCGGCCTATTCCTTGACAGTCTACAATACCATTTACCTAACACCCCATAATTTGTCAAATAACCTACAATGGTGCTCTCATTAGCTCTTAAGTACACCTTTAACTTGTATCGGTTTACCTGAAACAATAGAAAAACGCGATAAAAATAGTGGAATAAAGAATATTTACCAAAATATTTAATCATACTAAATCAAGGCATTATTAAAGTGACGCCATTTGAAGGAAAGGAAACAAAGGATATTAAAACGGAGATAGTAATAACTTAAAACCTGCTTCTTCGTTATCTTATCTATTCATGGTCATTTGTTTAACAGTGCCACGCGCAATTGAGACAATATCTGCATGTAATACTACTTTTTCTTAAGCCCATTTATAGATGAAAATACTTTTAACACGAGTATTCTCAAGAATTTTCGGTGTCTTCTGCCCTCACTTTATGTCACGCAAGGTTGGAGAACCTTTTTAAGAGTGTGCCAAATCTTTAAAATCAAAACTCTCAACGTGCCATCCGAGGATTTTCAGAAAATAGTGTTATTTGATGTCTTTTAAGTATTCGAGGTATCCATTTTTAATTTATCAAAACACTGGAACGGCAAAAATCAAAGAGATTAAAGTAATTAATATTGACCTTCGTGGCTAAGATGTCCCTGTAATCAGCCGCGGTGAGCCTTTTCGAAGCCACGGCGCCGAGCATCATCAGGAAGGCCGGGTGCTTGGTCGTGGACACGTAGCGGACCTCGAAGACATCCTGGCCGAAGCTTACTACGCAAGCGATCGTTCAGCTTGTTGATGACCGGATCAACCGTGATGGTTTTCATCAGAAATAAAGGAAAATTCGATTGCCATGCCTTTTCAAGTGGTTGAAAAGGCGACGATAGCGCTCCCCACGTTGTTCTTACACACACTTGGTTAGCAGATGCCTTTCCACGCACTTTAAGCTCTTGCCGCCATCCTCTTTGACGGCACTAGACACTGTGACCACTGAGATGTTTTTCTTCTTGGAGAACGCAGTCATTTTGAGCTTAGGAGCACTTTCAAAGGTCTTTCTCACGGCCAAACAGTTGATGACTTGAAATCTGCCTGAATGAGGTCGTTCTTTGAGGTCTCCACGTACTCTTTAGCTACTTCACGACTCTTTTGATGGTCATCAGGTTGACGTTGAGTCGCTTGGTGATGTCGGACTCGTGGCTCGCCTGCAATAGAGCAGAGATCTCGATTATTTTCACTTCTATCTCCACACACCTGCACACAATGGAAAAGTTGTTTTAATGGCACATACTGGAAAAGTAAAACTTTAAGTTTGTTTAATGGAACTTTTTCTATCTCACACGTAAACCTCTCGAAGATAAAAAAAAACAAAAAAGACGAGTGTAACAGAAATTTTGCAAAACCTGGTACAGTTAATTAAGCATTGATCCTAATTTCTGCACTTATTGAAATCCACTCATGTACCAATTTAAAACTATATTTCTCATGTGCACAAGCTCAAGCGCAGTTACTCTGAATAAATGCATTTAGAAAAATGCTTAGGTTACTTTTCGTCATTGGCTTCATCTTGTTATATATATATATATATATATATATATATATATATATATATATATATATATATATATATATATATATATATATATATATATATATATATATATCCATAAAGGGCGCCGAAGAATCTGAATTGGGTGACACTTTTGTGTTTTGAAATTTGAAGCATGTTTTTATCGTGTTTGCTATCTCTCTTCACTCCGATTAATAGTTTTTTTGTTTGCTTTTTAGAATACTTGTGTACATTGCATCATGGAGCAGTTACATGTGAGCAGTGCGTTCTCATCGTGAGGACATTTTACCAAAACGGAGAAAGTGCAACGCAAACAGTTCGAACACCTCGTACCATTTTGGGGAGAAATGAAGCACCCAACGAGTCTACGGTTCGCAGACTAATGACGAAGTTTAAAACAACTGGTTCAATTGTAACGGCCAAATCGCCTGGGCGGAATCAATCTTGTTAGACAGAGCAACAAATTGCTGTTGTGCGAGATAGTGTCACTCTAAGTCCGGGAAAATCGATTTGCCGACGTTCGCAGCAGTTGGACATCCCGACCACTTCATTTCATCGAATTCTGCATAAAGATCTCCATACGTACAAAATTCAACTTCAGCCACCTGACAATGGGAGGCGGAAGCAATTTGCTGACTGCGTTGTGGAGAGACTTGCAGTCGACGAAAGTTTTGCCAAGAAAATCATCTTCAGTGACGAGGCCCACTTCCACTTGAGTGTATTTGTCAATAAACAGAACTGCCGAATTTGGGGAAATGAAAATCCTTGAATAATGCAAGAGCGTGAAATAAATCCACTCAAAGCGGTTGTGTGGTGTGGTTTTGGGGGCAGGTAAAGTGCTTTGAACGTTCTTCTTTGAAGATGATGAGGGAAATGCAGTGATCATTAATGTAGAACGCTACCGAGACATGATACACATTCAGTTATGGTCGAACTTGGAAGATACGGAGATTGACAACCTTTGGCTTCATGAGGATGGAGCGACCTGCTACACTTCGCGCCAAACACATACATTACTCCACGAAAATTTTCTGCAAAAGTGATATCTTTGCATGGTGGCCAAGAATGGTCACCAAGGCCCCCTTTGTAATTTATTCATATGGAGGTATGTGAAATCACAGATATAAGCCAACAAACCACGAACAATTCCTGAATTCAAGGCTGAAATCAGGCGTGTGATTGGAGGCATCGAGCTCACATCTGTGAAAGAGTTAGCGGAAAATTCGAGGAGCGCATAAATGTGTGCAGACTCGATGCAGGTGGACATATGCTGGACATTGTATTCCATACCTAAACGGGAGACTCATCAGAAATATGCAGAATATAACCAAGTTTCTAAAAATTCGTTTTAATTATTCACCTTTCAAATTCGGCTTCCCTTATGTAATAACATATATATATATATATATATATGGAAGAATTTGATCATGGCTGATTCCATTAAATTTCTTTCAATAAAATTGGGCACAAAAATAATTGATTTCGCATTTGAACAATCTATATGATTGTTCAAAATAGATTGATGGATAAACACTGCATTTGAAGTTTTGCCCAGTATTTTTGTGCCTCCAGATCATCAGCGTCATTCGGGCTCATCACAGATTTCGCATACAAGTATTAAAGAAGGTAAGAGACGTAATGCACACCAAAGACTTATATGTGCGCTGATATTCAACAATAAGGCAGAAAGATAGTTTTAATATAAAAATTACTCACTTCATTTATACATGAACTCTAGTCGTTTTGGTTTGATGACATTTCACGTTTTTCCCCAATATTTTTAGGCCCAAATGACTTATGATTTTTATATCTAGCACTATGTCTTTCTCCATTTCTAAGTTAAGGGTAAAAATAAAGCAACCCTGAAAAACACAACTGATTTTTATTCATAGACGCACAGAATAAAAGCAATCAAATAACGCCGGTGTGCACAACAAACATTTGCCAGAGACTGATCTGACTGTCACCTGTTCTGAACTTTTGACAAGAGATGCCAGTTAGTCTCTTACACCTATCAGACTAGTTCGCATTAGCCCGAGTTTCTGGGTAATCTTTCGTTCATTTAGGAATATTGTAGAAGGGAAACCTTTCATAGATTGGAATTTAAATCCTAATTTCTGTAGAATCTCTTGTTTCAAGAAAACATTGAATTTTAATTACTTTTAATTTTTACGATTATAGATAACAACTCGGGCTGTAACTTCTGAGTCTGAGTCAAGCGCGTGTGAACGATGTCGAGAGAACGTCTGCTACGAATAATACTTTTTGATACGCGCCTCCTCTCAGACGACCGCCAGACGCAGAACGAAAATATATGAACTGTGGCCAGGCTCAATAAAAGGAGCCCGAGTTATTGGCTGCAATTACTTACTTGAAGTCAGTGTTGGCAGAAATTAAATCAGCTTGCAAATAAACGTTCATTTTACTAAGCTGCCCGAACAGCCTGAGTAATGGAGTCGCTACTGATATATATATATATATATATATATATATATATATATATATATATATATATATATATATATATATATATATATATATATATATATATATATATATATATATATATATATATATATACGAGGGGCGGTCAATAAGTTTTGCAATTCGGATATAAGGAAACGAGATATGAGGAAAAGTGTTTTATTATTTTTCAATATAACTACCCTCGACTTCAATGCACTTGCGCCACTTTTTCCTGAGGCTTCGAATTCCCGACAACCAGAAATCTCCCGACTGCTGTTCAATCCACTCCTCGACGGCGAGCTGGACATCTTCATCGTCCCCAAACCGGCGTCCACGCAGTTCAGCCTTGGGCTGGCGGAATAAAAAGTAGTCGCTAGAGGTCAGATCTGGACTGTAGGGGGGATGGTTGAGCTCCTCGAATCCGCACTCGCGCAGGGCAGCTTGTGCAACTCTGGCCTTGTGGACTTTGTCGACGTTGAAGTCGATCATGGGGCGTGAGGTTTCTAGAGACCCAACGTGCAGAGAACTTGGTCATGGCCAAATTGTCGTGGATGATGTTGATAACACTTCCATGTGATATTCCAAGTCCTCGCTCGAATTCTTCGACCTTCACCTGTAGATTTTTGAGGATCATCCTCTCCACACGGGCTACATTGTCTTCCTTGGTCACGTCTGACGGGCGTCCTGGACGGGGGTCATCTTCAAGGGACTCACGACCATGGCGGAACTCCCTATTCCAGCGAGCAATGGTTGCATAGGAAGGGGCGGTGTCGGTGTACACTGCAACCATGCGTTCATGGATCTCTTTTGCATTTTTGCCTTCCTTAGTCAAAAATTTGATCACTGCGCGGTGCTCAACCTTCTCCATTGTTGAAAAATTTGTGACTGACGATCTGCGATCAGCTACTGCTTCTTAAAGAGACGAGGCAGTAGCGTGCAGCTGCAGGTCCTGACTTGTCATAACTTGTCCTAACACCTGCACAAACAGCCATTCCCCTTCCTCTGTTTTGCCCTACCGATTCGCAAAACTTATTGACCGCCCCTCGTATATAGGGTGTTTTAAAATTATATGTTCAAAATTAACGGATGGGTAGAACTGGTCAAAATAAGTAATCTTTCTTCTATGGACATATGTCAGCAAATGCATCGTTGAAGAGATATTTAAAGTTTAAATCTAGCAAAAGTGGGCCAATTAAGAAAACACAACATAAAATAAGTTTATTTCTTGATAACTATTTATATTTTTTATGAGGTATCCAAGATCTAGCACTCGTGCTGCTGCTTCATCTATTGGACTTGAATACCATGCAGTTGTGTAGAGAAGTCTTCATGAAAATCCTTTGCACCCTTATCATTATCAGAGTGTCCAGGCCTTATTACCTAACGACTTTCCTCATCATATTAATTTTTCTAATTGCTTCTTAGGCAAAGATCAAAATTTTAGCAAAAAGTCATATTTTCAGACGAGCCATTTTTTAGCCGTGAGGGTGTTTTTAATCAGCATAATAATCATGAGTGGCATCATATTAACCCACGAATTGTATGGGAGCGCGGATATCAACAAAGATTTGGAGTTAGTATTTGGGCTGGAATTCTATGTGACAAATAATTGGTCCATACATGTTACCGTCTCCACTCACAGGAAATGCCTATGGTATTTTTTATCAGAAGTTCTACCTGAACTTCTGCAAGATGAGCCACTGGTAGCAAGAAGAGAAATGTGGTTTCAGCATGATGGAGCGCCAGCTCATTACCATCAAAATGTAACAGCCTATTTAAATAATCAATTTCTCAATCGGTGGATAGAAAGAAATGGTCCGGTTCATTTGCCTGCAAGAAGTCCTGATATGACCCTTCTTGACTTCTTTCTTTGGGGACATGAAAACCCTCGTTTATGAAACTCCTGCGGATTCAGAAGAAGATTTAATTGGAAGAGTAGTTGCGGCTGTTGGTCAAATTTCAGAAACGCCAGAAGTATTTGATAGTGTTCATGAAAATTTAAGGAGGAGGTTACAGCTTTGTATTAATGTTGGAGGTTCTTACTTTGATCAGCTTATGAATAATTGAAGTAAAAATATAAATAGCTATCAAGAAATAAACCTTTTTTCTAAGTTTTTTTTTCATTTGACCCACATTTACTAGATTTAAACCTTAAATATCTCCTTAAGGATGCATTTACGGACACATTCCTAGAAGAAAAACTGCTTATTTCGACCAGTTCTACCCATAGGCCAATTTTGAACATATAATTTTGAAACACCCTGTATATATATATATATATATATATATATATATATATATATATATATATATATATATATATATATATATATATATATATATATATATATATATATATAATTCTAATATAATATTATTTCTTGTAGTTATCCTTGATATGGAAGTTAATAAAGTTCGAAAGTACTCGGAAACACCATTTCATTTTTTCCTGCGGGACATAGCATTCATATATATATATATATATATATATATATATATATATATATATATATATATATATATATATATATATATATATATATATATATATATATATATATATATATGTATATATGTATATATATATATATATATATATATATATATATATATATATATATATATATATATATATATATATATATATATATATATATATATATTTATATATATTAATATTGGAAGTAGTTACTTCTGGCTAAAGATAATTTAATTTTAAGAATGAATCCAAGCATAAATTCACTTTCTTCTTTCTCCCACTTGAGAAACTTGCCCATAACCTATCCTTAACCTACATATATGGTGTTTTCAACAAATTTCGTGTACGTCTATCAGAACTCTCCCATAAATTTTACTGCAAGATTAAATCTCTCAAATACTGTTCCATTATTCTTCGACCACATGAGTTTACCATTCGTCGTTCTCTCTCGCAAAACAGCAATATAGTTATTTCTCTCCCTGATAAAGGAAGAGGAGTGGTGATTCTCAATAAAGCTGATTATCTTTCAAAAATGTACAATATCCTTCACGACCCTTCTAAATTTCTCAAAGTAACTGAACCATTAAACAAACTCATTCTTCGTTTGGAAGACAAAACTAATCGCCTTTTAGCAAAACTCAAGTCATCTAAAGTCATTACCCTCGACATATACGATACCTTTTATGTCACCGGTTCAAGTTTAGGATTCCTTTATGGCCTACCAAAGATCCACAAACCTAATGTACCCCTTCGCCCTATCTTGGCTGCCTACTCACTTCCCACATACAAATTAGCTAAACATTTAGCCCAACTCCTTAAAGTTTTCACCACCAACCGATATAGGATAAGTTCTTTACATTCGCTAAAGAACTTATGGACCTAAACACTTCTTCCCCCCCAAAAGATACTTGTTAGTTTCGATATCCAGTCACTATTTACCAACATTCTTATTAATGAAGTAATAGATATTATTCTTCAAAGAGAGTTTGTTAACTCGGACCTTTTCAAAGGTTTTATCACTCAAACACTTAAACAGTCACTGCAAATCGTATTTAAAGACAGCTATTTCCTTTTCAACAAAGGTTTTACCAACAAATTGATGGTGTAGGTATGGGTTCCCCCATTGCTCCCATCGCTGCCGACATTTTCATGGCAAACACGGAAAAACTGATTTTTAATAGCTGCCCTAAAGGTTTTGCTCCAATTTTTTATCGCCGCCTTGTTGATTCTGCTTAGCCATATTTCATAACAAAGATCAAGCAAACAGATTTTTAGAGTTTATCAACGCCCTACACACCGACATTAAATACACTGTCGAATTTGAAAAAGACAATGTCCTTCCCTTTTGGACTTATTGATTAACAAGTCAGGCAATAAAATGAACACCCATTTATACAGAAAACCTACCTTCAATGGCTTTGGACTCAATTCTTTTAGTTTCTACGATGTACTCTTCAAAATCAATTCTATAAAAAACACTTCTTCACCGTGCTTATCACCTATCCTTAACTTATTCTTCTCTCCATAAAGAATTTGACTTCGTAATTTTTTCAAAAATAACTGTTATTCCATTAATTTATACGATAAGTTACTTAAGAAATTCTTATACCACCAATATGAGCCAAGGTTACCTTTTAGCACCGCCCCAAAGACTCTCTCTATGTATCTTTCCCAACCGTTCTTTCCGTAAAGAATTATTAAGACTCCTCCAACAATATTTTACTCACATCCATTTAAAAATAATCTTCATAAATTGGTTGCCTAGTTTATCAGTTCATTTGTCCTCGCTGTGATCGAGGCTCATATATAGGCAGCACCGTTCGTTCTCTGGAGACCAGGGTGTGTTCTCACTTGGGGATTAGCAATAGAACTGGCAAACCTTTGAACCATAAAAAAATATCAGCCATAAGATCTCACATTATACAATGTAAAACTAATGTCACTCATGAAAATTTTAAAGTCCATGGACATTGTAATAATGAAATATCCCTTCATATCTTAGAGTCTATGTATATTAAAATATTAAAACCTTCCCTTAATAAGGACACAAGTGCGGTTCCCCTCCTCCTAGTTTAACCACTCCCCCATCCACCGCGCTTACTTCCTGTCTCCCCTTCCTAACTTATTTAGGCTTCTTCTTTCACGGCTCAACCCGGTAAGTTACATGCCCCGTCCCTTTCTCTCCTTAGTCTTCCCCATTTAAATGATGTTTTGTCTATCTGATTTGGATTTTCACCTTATACCAATAATTAATATGTTAGAATTTAAATATTTTTTCCTTTCTCTTTGTCAGACCTGAAGATAGCTTGGAGCCTGAAACGTTGTCATTAAAGAATCAGTTTAATCGAAACTACTTTCTTTTTGGTCCTTGGATTCATTCTTAAAATTATATATATATATATATATATATATATATATATATATATATATATATATATATATATATATATAGATGATTTTCTTAGTCATTTGGGTTTATGAAGATGCATGTCTTCAATACAATATATCTTTGAAATGTATCAAATCCTAGTATCAGTATCCTGTGTGTTCCAGCCAAAATTTCTTCATATAACACAATATTTGGTGATTAATATGATATTCCATGTAGAAAGGATCTGATAATGATATGATGATGCCGAAAACACGTAGCTATACCCTGGATGAAAGAAGTCTGATACGCACATAGCACGAGAAGAGTCTCAGCTGTCCACTAATCTCTGGGAGGCTCGGCGGATCACATCCCAGTGTTGCAAAAGTATCGAAGTGGATCCCAGAAAGTGGGATTATCCAAAACTGACCTCTTTTTGGACGGCTCGTGGCCAGTGCGTAGCGTGACGACAGGTCACAGGAGTCTTCGTAATTGTAAGAAACCCGCAGTCCAGCTGCAACATGAATGGGCACATGGTGGCCAGTTAATGTACCCGTCAGAACAGTTCGTCGCAGGTTTCTTGTTCATTGCCTGATTCATGTAAATTCAGTCAGAAGTTGCTGATCAACCTTCAGCAAAAGCGATTTCTACTGGCTTGGGCACGTATTCACCGCAACTGGACCATGCGTTAGTGTGACGTGTATTATGGTCCGACGAGTTCACATCTCACTTGTTCTCGTCCGCACTAGAGCAGTGGAACCTAAGTGCATAATGCCAACAATATAGCATGGTTGCTGCTCTATAATGGCATGGGGCTGCATGTCAAGTTCATGGGTGGTTCGTCTCACTGTTTGGGATGGCACCATTAGTTCAGAAATGTACGAAGCTGTCCTGAGCAATTATATGCTACCTTTAGCCAAAGACTTCTTTAGAAACCCCGGAATGTAATTTTCAAGCAGGACAAAACCCCATGTCATAAGTCTGCGTCCACCATACAGTGGTTCCCGGCAACGCTATTACAGTGATGGAGTGGCCATCTTAGTCTCCGGATATGACCAGCACCACACCTTTTAGGTGTCGCACCCTCGTGGAGAGCATTCCTCGAAGAATAAATGCTATCATCCCTGGCATGAGACTCTCAACACACTACTAAGCTTCATGTACCAGTTTCACGTTGCTGCTTATCTATTATATGTTGCATTTTACATGTTTTGCTAATGGTATGAATATCTAGTTATCACAAGAGGTTCCTTTGACTAGCACCCTCTCTTCGCTCAGAAGCTTATAACCCGATTTATCTGGATACGAATATTCCGTTATCACTGTGCCTATGTTTGTATAGGGGGTGTGTTATCTAATAGGTAGGCTACTGGCACCAAGTTGCAGGACTCAATAGGCCTAGCAAGAATCTCCACAAAATGTACGCGTGGTGGTCTCATTCATTCCTAACGCGCGAGAAATACAAAAAGGACGAACGCGAAAAGCGAAAAAGGGATAAAAGGTCAAGATATCTAAGTCAACAAGAAGAAGCGAATAAACAAACAATTCACGTCTCGGGATAAAATTATCAGAAGACGGAAGTCGACGGAACACCTGAGTAAACACAAAGTCCAACCAAAGGAAATTATAACAGTTCTGTAAAATCGGGTCATAGAATAGCTAGATTAGCTAGAAGATGTAAGCAGATGTGGATGCCGTGCTTAATTCCGTTAAGCTCTACGAAAGCGATGTTGAGTCAGTGGTGCTCGTGCAGGCGGAGGCGCAGCGGTGGACAAATTCCACTCCGGTCATCGGAACTGTTAAGAATGCGCAGGAGTACGCCGAGACCCGTATGTTCCCGAACATTGCGACGCTCCTGACCATCTTAATGACTTTGCCAGTCTCAAATGCAGAGGCTGAACGCTCATTCTCAGCCTTGAAATGGCTAAAGACGTACATGAGGCGCACCATTGGCCAGGATCGCCTCAACGGCCTCGCACTACTCGCCGCCGTCCACAATGACAGTCAAGTTTCGAATTATCAAGTGATTGGCAAGTTTGCGGAGAAAAACCGCCGTTTCCCCTTCGCTTGGGCAAATGAAGGAGGACGTTGGACATGGGCCTACGATTTTGAGAGAGACTACTCCTGAAAAATAAAAATACCTTTTCTATTATGTGCCTTGTTACTTAAGTGGGCGAAATAACTACATCATTACAGTCTACACTACATGTACATATTCATCATTTATGCCTATAACTTATTCATATGTATTCAGCACTGATCATTTTTACGATCATACATTATTACTCGTAAAAATATGTACCATAATAAGCAGCTTTAACAAATTTCCACTTATAAAAATCCTGGCATCAGCCCCCCCCCCTCTACTGGATATGCCACTGGGTGTGAGCATAGGGGGCGAAGGCCGAAGTTCCTTTGGAGCTGTCTTCCTTTTGGGGAGCAGCTTCAAGAACCCTGGAAGGCGGCCTCACGCCCAACTTCAGGGCTGTTGCCTCTTGCAAGTCTAACAACCTGGGGAAGGAGCGGGGCCGTTTCACCTTACGTGAAATGGTCACGCTCGGGGAATGGGGGATAGGGACGTGTTTTAGCCGGGGCTGAGTGTGAACCCTTTGTGCCACCACCTGTACCAGGGGACCACCCGTGGTGTGTAGAACCGACATTAAGAGTTTCGAATGGGCACGGAAACGAGGCATATGACGTACCAGCTAGCGCCGGGCTCGCCAGGACCAACTCATTAGCCTCATGAAACGAGAGAAGATCCTGGGCCGGAACGGCCAGGATTTCCTTCGCCAGGAGATACCTTGGCCACACACGATTTGGACTTATCGTATGCGGCCTTAGAGCAACTTACACAGACTTCAGGTAACCCCGATTTACATGTCTACAGAATTGATTCAGATGGCTGAAGCGGTGGCAAATGAATGTATTCACATGGTAGCGATACCAACCGTCACGCACCGATTCAGGGGGCTTGTCAGAGTCGAACAAGACGAAGAGTATAGGGGTGGTCCTTGAGCCCCCTCTCTGTTTTCTTATCACGCGTTCGACCTTGACCGCTCCATGGTCGGCCAGCTCCAAGGTGATATCATCTTTAAAGTAGTCCACGAATTCCCTTGCATAAACCACTCCTTTCACGAAATTCATGGGAGAGTGCAGCGTCACACTTACCGGCGTACCATCAAGTACCCGATGGCACTAATCATGGCTGCCTCGGAGGGATTCAACGCATTCGCCAAAAGCCTCCCGTCTGAGAAACGGGTCACCTTCGTCTCTATACCAATCACGCTAGCTAGTGCTCTCCTCTAATGGATCATGTTGCCCTTGGTCAACATGCTGCTATCAGTGGAGGGAATAACTTAAAGCGTTTGAAGCCAGCGGGCTTGAAATACATGTGCCTCCAGAGATGGTAGTGATGGGGAGCCCACCGCACCCGTAGGCCTAGGAGAGGAGTAAGCCTCCTTTCCGGTAGAAGATGTTTGTGCCGAGAGGTCCAGTGAGAGGTATATTTTCAAAAATTTCGTAAGTGGGTATGTGGACCCTATTATTACTACGGAGTGCAAACGCTAATCACAGAGCGCAGTAGCCCGCTCTGCGAGAGGTGAATACGGGGCCAGCAAAGCCAGCTACCGCCATTAGAGGCCATTTCTCCCACCCAGTGACCAGGCAGCCTATCAACGTGGTGGCCCCACCTTAGGCTCGGCGTAAAATTGATACATCGTGACAGGAGAGAGAAAGGGTATTCGAGGTAGGTAAGGGTAGGGGTGATGCAGGTTGTTATAAATCCATCCCCCCAAACCGGAGCTCAAGGGGGAGGGGCGTCGTTCCACCAGCTCCATCTGGGATGGCTGGGTGAGAGGAAGCTGGTCGGTGTCTACCATGAGAAATTAGAGGCCCACGAAAGTTGTGGTAAAGGTTGTAGGGAAAGTGAGGAAGCAGGGAGGAAGATAGGGTGTCAGAAAGAAGGAGAAGAAACTAAGCTGGGGCCGGACGGGGTGCTGAGTTCCATCAGCATGGCGGCCAGGAAAGCAAATCGCCTTGCCCTTTACGGGGTTATTGAACAAAAATGGAGCACTCTCAGTCAATATATCATCACAAATCTGGTCTCCAGCAAACCAAAACGAATTGATGCAGTCCTCAAGAACAAGCGACATCATTGTAAAAATTGACTGCGCGCATCAATTTGAATGTATTTATTAATAAAATGGGTTCAAGCTCTATTTCTTTTATATTTCGCATTCAAATTATGAAACAAATTTACTAAAACAAAATGCAATATTTGATTAGTTTTATTAAGTTTATTATATAAAAAATATAGTAGTCTCAAAACCTTTGCCCATTACTGGACTCTTCTGATTGGTTGTTATGTCAGAGTGTACTTTCAAATGTTTCTTCTTTTCCTGTTTTAATTAAGAAAATAAAAAAAATTACAACAACTGAGTTTGGCGTCGGTTATTTAAACTACTTTTATAGTCTGATTCTGGCGAATGTTTAGAAAGACTTTTGTTACTTCCTTCAAAAATAAGACGGCTTCTGCTATTCGAAGTTTCCAATCGTCACTCGCACAAAGGCGAATGGCTGTATTTATATTGAGCATTTCTCGATAGGTCGTTAGATTGGTAGAAATATGGTGATCGATAACACTATCTTGTAAATGAGCTGTTAGGTGCCGCGATAACGGTGAGGAAATCATGCAATTGAAAGAGTCTTTGTGTATTTTAAATTGGATTAGTCTGTGATTTTTTTATATATATATATATATATATATATATATATATATATATATATATATATATATATATATATATATATATATATATATATATATATATATATGTATAAATATCACGAGCGCGAGAGAATGATGAAATAAATCCAACTTCAATGCAGAAAAGAGAAAACGGAATAATTTTTTCTTCGGAAATAGTTATTTCTTACTTCGAAAAAATCGGAGCTGTGGTGGGATTTCGAACCATGCACATTGAGGCAGCGAGCAGCCGATATAATTAATCTCAGTTAAACCGCCCGTTAAACCACTCGGGCGGTTTAATTCAGTTCAAAGCGGTTGCTCGCTGCCTCAATGTGCATGGTTCGAAATCCCACCACAGCTCCGATTTTTTCGAAGTAAGAAATAACTATTTCCGAAGAAAAAATTATTCCGTTTTCTCTTTTCTGCATTGAAGTTGGATATATAAATATATATATAATATATATATATATATATATATATATATATATATATATATATATATATATATATATATATATATATATATATATATATATATATATATATATATATATATATATATATATGTTTTATTAAAAACTAGGTCCAACTGAGGTTTGATTAACTTTCTCTTTTCCTTCTCTAATTTTCTTATTATACTTCTTTTCGCTTTGCAAAAGGTTATAAATAAGGTTTCTAATATTCATAATTTATTATATTTGAGCTTTGGTCATGTTGGACCATCTTCTGAGCTAAATTATATTTACACTCTTTAGCCATTTTGAAATGTCTATCTTGTAACAAGACAAATGCGTTGGTAGGAGAACGTTTTCACCAAGGAATTCGAGGGGAGGAAGAGAGTTACTTGGGCCGCTGAAATGTAAATATTGGTTGAAGACTACTGATGGTCTATCGAGAAAGACATTCTATATGTGAAAGACAAAAACCTTTAAAAAATTAACTTCTCCCTGACTGATTGAAATTTGAAAGGAATTTGTGGGTTAAGAAGCTATTTCTGCTATGATAGAATACATGTGCTAATTTCATACGTTATTTTCATATTCCCTTTATTTTTTTTCAAATTGATGTAAAATAAAAAGTAGACCTAATTGAATAAAACTAATAATATTATTGAATTAACTATGTCTAAACTATAATTAACTGATAAAACCTCTTGCATGAATATAATAAAATAAAACTTTCAATCGCAAGAAATATCCTCACATAAGTTCTAGAAAGACGTCATAATTATGTCTAAAGTAGACTTTTACACAATAAGGTTACTTTATTCTTCACATATTTGTTTTTATCACGATTTCAATTTTTTGAAGGAATAACGGAATCTTATATTTGTTCCAAGCTATTCTAGCTCACCCACTGAAACCTTTCAAATAACTAAAATAAACTTTGAAGGTACGAGTATGATATTTCGTGAAAATCATTCAAGGCAAATTAGGCATTAGCGAATTTTAGCCACCAGTTTGTGTATCCCAAGAGAGAGAAAAAAATTCTGCATTATAAATTATTTAATAACTTTAATTGGGTCACTCAAAGAATACCATATTTACTATAAGAAAATTTGGAATTCTAGCCATTTGTTTCGAAGATTTAATTATATATTAGCCTAAATAAACGTATTTTCTAAGACCCGAGATTTTCCTATATTTTGTCTTTTATTATTACTTTTATTAGCCGAATATGAAACATCAGAAAGAAGGTAAGAAATAATTAGGTTTGGATTTTTAAAGCATCATAGTTTCACTAGGAATCAGTTTTTCTTAAACAAACGCTGAATGAAATTTATTTAAATTAAATTAGGACTTTTAATGGTATTTTTTGTTTGAAAAGTAAGATTTTATTGTTCAGAAATTTTCGTAATAGTGAGTGAAAATCGGTGAGTTTGCGCCTCTGTTGACTGCTCTCACTCCAGCGTCTACGGACAAACTGAGAGACAATCCGCTACAGGTGAAGACGCCAACGATAGGGACCTTAAAATATCGCCTCTTTATTTCTTTGAACACTTCGGCAAAATCGGGTCTCGAAAAATGAGTAATAGCCTTCAGTCCAGTGATAACGGATCGACCAGAAATCTTCTGAAAGTATCTTTCTGCGTGATACTGCAATGATAAAATAATAATTGTTAGTGAATTACTTATTTAAGAAAAAGTTAGACTATTACCTCAAACATGAATAAAAGAAACAGTTGGGGAGAGATAAAATCTTTACGGAAGAAGCATAAAACATTAGTTTTTATAAATGAACACTTGGTAGAGCACAAATAAAAGTATTATATTAAATCACTTTATTACGTTAAAGAATCAGTAATTAAAATGTGTTTGATAAAACTAATGAATAAAGATGTCCTCTTTCGAGAACAAGCCGTATTTTCTGTTAGTCGTTCTCCCTTGCTGAGACACACCAGAGGGAAATAATAGATATGATTCCGAGTGTTTTCTCTTGAATGAACAGTGTAGAGAAATGGCTACATTAAGCATCCCGGAGGAGGACATGTACATTAAAGCCCCCCGTCCTTGTTGAGAAAGCCGGAGGAGTGAGCCGCCCCAGGAGAAGCGTGGGAACGGTAGCCGGCGAATTACAGTAACTGCCTACCCTGTTTGATCTCCCCGCCGCTTTGGGCAGTTGGAGCTAACATCTGTTTTAAGGTGACCACATAAGGCCCTTAAACGACGCTATAACGATCCAAGTACCTACGAGGCCCATAAACCCGTGGTTAGGTCACAATAAAAAGCGGTGCTAGTCAAAAGGCACGCCAAGTAGTGGTGCGGTTGAGAGTCTCTCTAATTAGCAAGCCGACTTGGGCACCCCAGTGCCAACCTCCACACTTCTCGCTCTGACCATTCGCGTTCCCCTCCCTGTGGCCTGGTCACTTCCCCCTTAGATGGGGCGGTGATCCGCCTATAAATAAGCACCACAAAGAAAGACATGAGATTAGAAGTCGATACGAAAGAAGAAGGATCAGTTCGTGAAGATCGATCCTTCAGCCATACAAGAAGATTAGAATTCGATAAGAGAGAAGAAGGTTCAGTTCGTGAAGATCGACCCTTCAGCCATACAAGACTATTTTCGTGAGAAACATAGGATCAGATTGAGAAAATCGAACCCCCCCTTCCCGGGCCGAATTAACATAAATAGTCAATCTTGATATCGGTGCCATACCGAAGAATCCTTGACAGACTGGAGAAAAGTCTGACTGAAGAAAAGTAAACCCGCTCACACTCGAGTGACTCTCACATCTCAAGCTCCGTAAGAGTGAGAGGAAAAGAACCCCGTCCCAACGAGCTGCCGTTCTTTAATTAAAAGTTACATCGTCTCATCTCTCTCCCGCCATACTACTTCTACGAGATTCAAGGATCGGCCAAAACAACACTCCAAAGTGATATATAAGCCCTCAGCGACATCCGGCAATACCTAATAACTCCTGTCATGTAAGTTAGAAAGAACATTTATATTCATATTGCGATAGTAGAAGTTTAGTACGTCTCACGTTTTAAGGGGAGTAGAAACCATTGTTCGTGAACCTCGGTCATATTTGCTTGTAGACGAGCGTACGTTAATTTAATGTTTAACGCTAATCAAATAGAGACGCGATAAAAATACTAATCGGCAATTGGTGTGTTTACGTGTAGCCTATTTGTTTATTTTTGTCATCGCATCCGTGCGATAGGCCTAGATGCCAACAGGAATAGTCGAGTTTAGCATTGAGACAAAGATAGAAATGTGTTAACTGTTTGTTTGTCATAGTTAAGTGTTTCATTTAAAATATATGTTTATTTTGGTATAAATCCTGTGTTTCCTCTTATCCTTACGTGCTGAAATAGCTCTTCCTTAAGAACAAAACTACCAAATTAGCACTCTGAGATCAAAGCCTACTTCATCAAAGAAGTACATCACGTACCACAAAGCATACCGCGACAAAAGTGGTGTCAAAGTGTGGAGTGATCAGAAAAGGGCATCCTGCTACAAACAGAATATATATATATATATATATATATATATATATATATATATATATATATATATATATATATATATATGAATGCAATATCCCGCAGGAAAAAATAAAGTGATGTTTACAAGTACTTTCGAACTTTATTAAGTTCCTTATCAAGGATAACTACAAAAAATAATATTATATTAGAGGTATATATACGAAAGAAAAGTATGAAAGACCCCCTCAAAAACAAAAAAATCACCAATGAAGAAGACGGAAGGGGAAATAATGTGAATCTTTACCTTACCCTTTCCGTCTTCCTCATTAGTGATTTCTTGTTTTTGAGGCGGTCTTTCATACTTTTCTTTCGTATATATACCTCTAATAAAAATATTATTTCTTGTAGTTATCCTTGATAAGGAACTTAATAAAGTTCGAAAGTACTTGGAAACACCATTTCATTTTTTCCTGCAGGACATTGCATTCATTTGCTACCCTCACGTGATACTTTGTGAGTTTTTCATATATATATATATATATATATATATATATATATATATATATATATATATATATATATATATATATATATATATATATATATATATGCAACAAAGCCAACCAGCCAACCAGGAAAATTAATACGAGGATTTCAAGTACTTTCGAACTTTATTTCGAGTTCTTTATCAAGGAATAGCAAAAGTATTGAAAATTGTAATATATATAAGGATGATACAGATGAGAGGCAACGCCCACAAAAAAAAGCAAAAAAAAATCAGCAAAATGAATTAATATGAAATGGAAACATTAGGAGGATCGAAGAGTGACAGAAAAAAATGGAAGATAATTTCAAACTAAGATCATTAAATAGGGTAAATTCAAAAGATTAAAGGTTAACAAGAGGATAAAATACCGCCTAAGCAATTAGGGAGGGAGAAAATCTAAGCGAGAGATTAACATGAGAATTCAGGATTGAAAAACCAAGGTAGAATAAGTACAAATGTTCTAAATACTAAAATTAAAGATGAAATACAGTAACTTAAGTGAAAAGTGGAATATTAAATCATAAATAAATATTAAAAATAAAATACAACATATCCAACATAAAAACAAACAAAATACATAAGCTCATGCAGCTTAAGAACACATAATAACATCATGAATGCTACAATAAACACACGAATGAAAGAGAAACTGCTAAAATTAAGAAATATTACTCAGTTCTTTCGCTAACTGTATAGGGTGGAAAGGCAAAAAAGAGGATAAAAGAGCTAAAAACGATGTAAGGAACTGAGCAGTAGAGGAATGCGTGTTTCGGAATCCACGATAAAATCAGTAGGTCTACAAAATGGAATTCCATTCTATCCATTTATCCACTATAAGAAGGTCAAATATATATCAACTTAACTTCTCTCTTCTCTCACTTCAAATCTTTTTCACTCCTATTCATGTCTACCTTCATCGGATCCCACCGACCATTCGTCATCTGGGTCAACTTGGACAATTTGGGGGAGGAGATGGAGTTAGATGAAGGGGTGATCAGGGCCCCTCTCCACCTCCTCCCTCACTCGGGAGAGCAGGGTGGGAAGGTGTCTATGCTGGCCGATGAATCTTTCCCCCCTACTATCCAAAATATATAATGGGATAGGTAATGAGAGAGTAAAATGCAGATATAGAAATAGTGGAGCTATTAGCTGTTAAAGGAGGAATGGGAAGAGGCGGTAGAAACTCTTTTACCAAAAGGAAAAGGAGGGTAAAGTCAATTAAACATGAACAGATATGGAATAGCAAAAATATCAGGTTGAAACGAAAGTAATGTGATCTAAAGATCACATTATACATGTTTTACTCTATGAGCTTCATAAAGGTCTCAATACAAGTACTGTAGCAAAATCCATTCAGAGCACGTTCGGAGATGATGCAGTAAATGAGAGAAATTGCAAGAGGTGGTTGTGTCCGTCTAAAAGACGGACCGAAAGAACTTGATTCAGAAATCTCGGAAGGTGTTGTAACAGCAAGTCGTGCTACAAATGCTAGGGAAAGGGCACTAGTAGAGCAATTTAACGTAAACTGAAATGTAGTGGAAGGGTTCCAGTGATTGGAAAATGGGTCCTGCACGAACTTCTGCAACAACGTGTTGCTTGGTGGTATTCATTGCATACACGACACCTTCAGGCACCATTTTTGGGCAGGTTTGTTAATGGTGCTGAGAAGTATATCCTTTATCATAACGTTAAATGTTGCCGTTCTTGGATCAGTCAAGGAAGCAGAATTTCTCAACAACCGAAAGGACGACTTCATCAAAAAAGATCGTGTTGAGAGTATGGTGGGATATTGAAGCATTCTCTATTACAAGCTTTTAAACAACGATCAAATAATTAACGCTAATTTCTACTGCAATCATATTCGTTGTTTTTAAAGCCGCTTTGGGCTTTCTGCTACCATCCACGGCTTCACCCCGAGCAATACATGTTCCTATACGGGGCTTGCATGGAAGTGGTGGATTCTCACCGCTTTCTTGGTCTTGTTTTCGACTGATACCTCACCTGGTAGGCTCATATCCGCAGCCTTATGGTCTCTTGTACCCACGCCATGGACCTTCTTCGTTCCATGACGTTCAACACTTGGCTTTATTTATCTATCTATCCTCTGTTATTTTGAAGCTTTACTACGGATGCGAGTTTTACGCAACTGTAGCCAGATGTGTATTGTGGAAGGTGAGCTCTATCTACCACACCGGTCTCCACCTAGCGACCGGTACCACCCGCACGTCCTCCATTGAGAGCCTAATTGTTGATACCGGGGAGATGCTACTTGTTTTTCGCCGTACACAGTGCATTATGCACTTGTACACATAAGACCGACACCTCCCTCAGTCGCCAACGGCTCTGACTGAATCTTCAGTCGCAATCAACGGTGTATATGAGGCCGAGAGACGCTAGTCATACCCTAAGCTCTTTGGGTTTAGAGCTATGATACTAGTTCCAGAGCTGGTTGTAGCCATCGGACCAGTGGCGCCTCCGGTTCTGCCCAGGACGCCACACTGGAGGTAATCACCTTGGATTATTTGTCGCCACAACCGTGCACCCAAAGCTTCCACAGCGCCCGGAGCATTGCGTTCGACCTTCTGAGAGCACACTTCGTGTCACAGCGGATCTGTGCCAGCGTACACATATGACTCCAAGTCCCAAGAAGGGGTCGGATTCATCGTCGTATCCCTTCTGCTTGAAATCAGTAGGGCTCTGCCAGCGGCTGTGTATGTCTTTACAGCCGAGCTGGTTGCAATACACTACTCGGTACAGGAGACAACGAGTCGTGCCTAGTTCGGAGACTGGATTGTTATCTTTAGTGACTCGCAAAGCGCCCTGATTGATCTCGGGGCATTGGAATTTCCCCACCACCTGGTTCGTGTTATCCGTGACGCCATGGCTACTTCTAGCCGGGTAGATGTCGAGATTATCTCCGGCTAGGTTCCTGGATATGTGGGAATTGCGGGTAATGAGGGCGCCAAAGAGTCCATGATCATTGGGCGACCAGACCATCGTTTCGATCTTCCTCGCACCGACTACATGCAAGAATCGGGGCAGCCCGAGTTACGAGACGGCCAATGAGAACTGAAAGTTACCTGTCATTGCGCCGCCACTGTTCCCATGGACTTAACCTCCAATGCAGCGACGGCTTCAGGCTGCTTTCTGTCATCTCCGAATTGGACATACTCACGGGACGCACCGCTATTTGATGGAGCGCTCACCGGAACCTTATTATGAAGATTGGGTTGTTCCCCAGACTGTTCGGCATATTCTTGTTCAATGTCCTAGGCTGGGTGATCTTCGCGCACGTTACCTGTCCCGGTACCGACGAGAGGGGTCGCTACCACTTGTCCGTTGTACTCGGGACTGGTTCGTTCACACAGACTTGCGGACTATATGACTTTTTGGTGGAAACTGGCCTACTTCACTTTATTTGAATCTATGTTGTAGGTTTCATGCTCGACCACGGCGCATGTTTCCTTCTTCTTCTTGCGTTTGGTCTGTTTCTTAATTTTTTACTTTTTATCGGGTTTTTTTTCATTTTATTCTTGTTTTTCTTTGCCTGGGTTCGCTTGGGGAATTTTAAAGTAGCCTAGTACTAGGCTGAAGTTTTAATTGCAACGACTTATGTCCTTGTAGGCAGTCGCCGGATAGGCGTTGTAAAGAAGAAAAAATGTAAGATGATGAAAAAGGAGACTATTAAATGCCTGGTTGAGGGGAAGGTTTAAAATATTATTTGCAATAAATACTTTCTCTTGATTGTTTCTATTGAAAATGTATTTTATAATCCTAAACAATTCCCATTAATTTTATATATTTATTACCCTAAGTGGCCGGAACTTCGAACGCACCCAAAAACAGATTTGAAGACAATACGTTTTACACCGCGAACTCAATTCTTTCAAAAATATCTATTTATTTGGGGGTGAGGGGCCAGGGATTTTCGCTTTATGTTAATTGAGTATAAGCATTCCTAGTTTTAGTATTTCATCTCCCTTCCTACATTAAATGAAGCGGGCAATTATATGAATTTCCAACTGGTATTTCAAGAAGAGGAAAACAATTAGATTAATATTCACATCAGCATAAGTATTCAAAGGCTGTTTTGCCAATTTTACCAAAAAATTAATTAATGATGGCGTCTTACCAACATTGTTGTCCTGAAGTCGTATTTTCCTCTGAACTGAGTAATGAAAATGTGATTTCGAATAATGTTTCTGACATCAGCTTCTTCAACTTGCCTAAGGACGTCCGTCATCCATTCGAATTGTTTTTGGCTTCGAGTTACCCACAGAAAGATTACCTGAAAGCATTTTAAGGCCAAAAGTGGCATTTTAATTATCTTGGTGTAGAAGCTGTAGAAACTAGATGTATTTGGAAGTAAAGACGATGGTGGTGGGCTAGCAATGACCGATAGTGGTAAAAGTGACTTTTAGCCTTTTCGTAAGATAATCTAATTCGAAACTGAAACTTGGCCATACATATAAAAGGCACTTAGAAACTGAGAGAAATCAGGGAAATAAAACGCGATTCATGGCACAAGTAAATACATTTTGATCGGATGATTTAAACCATGCATCTCAATGAGCTAAAAATCCTGAATGAGAGTTACATTGTCGAGAATCTTTGCATTTCACCCCACACTGCAACGCGACGGCTACAGGAGAATGGGCTAAGAGGTTATATAGCAGTGAAGTAGCCATTCGTCACTTCTGGTAAAAACAAAATAAACAAAAAACGTCTCGACTTTACTAAATAAAATAAGGTCTGCATTTTGGAATTCTGGAATCACGCCAAAATTTAACATGATTGATCAGATGGTGTAGGTTTTGATCACCTGACGCCATCATGTGCAACCGCATGTTCTCGTATATTTTTGTAGTTCTGTGAGCTTTTTTTTCTCTGGATTATTTCAGTTTCCATTAATTTTCAAGAATAACGAAAGCCCCCGTTCTTTATGCTATTCATTTTCTTCACCGAAAGTTCACAGGATCGAAAGATGTCCTTTTTCTTAAGTAAATTGGTCTCGTTCAACCTTGGGCAAGATGCTGACCCACGGGTTAAATGCTTGCAGTTAGTTGAGTAGGAAGGCGGTAAGTGTTAACTTAAGTGTAACATTAAGAAAATACACAGTAATTTATCTAGTAATGATACAATCAACATTTTAAAGAATAAATTAGTAGACTTCATAAAGGGATATTGATCAATAGAAAAAAAAAACAGTGTGGAAAAAATAAGAAAATCTTGGACTTGACCAACAGATTTCTGTATTTTCGTATTTTGCGACCGTGAGAAGGGACGGATAAAATTTTTGCATAGGCATTATAAATACTTCAATATAATCGGCTAATGATACCTTGCAGGGAAACAAAACTGCAACACTAATCCACCGGAGGTGCTCACACAAGATTAATTTCCATTAGAGATTGCGATAAATAAACTTATGTTAGCTAAAAGTAACATACTGCCCAACTCTTAAGGAAGTGAGTGGTTGCAAAGTTACAAGAACCATTTAAGAACATACGAATGCAAAGCAGGAGATTGTTGTTGCCCTTCGGATATCTCAACTAGCAACCTGAAAATTACTGACCTTTTTGCATTTGAATGTAACCAAGGGTTGGTTACTCTTGAAAGCGATGTCCTTCAAGATAGATGCAAAGGGAGTTACTCCGATGCCACCCCCAACAAAGACTACCACTTCATAATCCCACCACATTTGATGCCCTTCTCCAAACGGTCCATCAATGAACACCTTTTAGAAAAAAAAGGCTGGGGTTAAGGAATGCACTTATCTTTTCTGGGTCATTTTAGAGATGGCTTTCTTCACTAACCTCAACTAGTAAATGTAAGTAATATTATAAGGATACTGAAAGATAAAGAATCACAACACACAAACACTTTAGCTCACTTAAACACTAGTAAAGATCAGCAAACTCCAAGGTGACCTAGTAAAAAAAAGCCTTCTTTTTAAGATGGCCTATCTTTACTTGGTTCGTCATTTCAATTGTTTTATCTTATTTTTGGTAAATTCATTCGGCCTTTTTATATCATATCATTTAAGCTTTACCCGTGGTACACATAAAAACCTACCCATTCATGGGAAATTTACCCAGCAGTAATTTATTAAGAGACAAGCCATACTTCGTATTTTTTCTTACAGAAAGAACTTAGTTCCACAGGCACTCCTTCGGCGTGTGGCCTACGGCCTATTTGCTATTCTAAACCGCTTTTTTTAATCTCCTTTATAGACTCTTTATTTTAACACCCTTTTCAACATAGATACCCTGGAACATTTTTGTAAAGTTATTTCACCTTTTATTATATTGTCTTTATCCCTTGAAGATTTATATATAGTTGAGAATTTTCCAAACACTTTTTTCAACATAGACACCCTGAAACCTTTTCTTTAAGTTACTTCACCCGGTTTGATATATAGAAAAACCTTCGTCAGATCTCTTTTTTCATCTAAATTTGTTTTATATACGAAATGATAGTAAAAAAGCGCCAAAGCCTAATTTTAATACCTTTTTGAACTTCACGATTTGTATGTTTTTCATTCCAAATCATTCGATAATTATATTTATTTTTTTCTGAACTCTTAGAAAGAACTTTGATAAAAGCTCGAAACATACAAAAAACAGCCCTGCGAAGAAAAGTTTCAAATAAACCTAAACTTAAAAACATGGAAGGTTACTTGTCCACGAAGCATAAAAAACATTTTCAAAAATTTTAAAAATTCACCAAGTTAAATTATAGAGTTAAGGATCAGGAAAGTTCTTGTCGCCTTGAAAACAAATCAATTATATAGTATTTTGTTCTACAAAGTGTTCCCATTTAATTGGTTTAAAAACAAAAAAATATTTGAAAACTTAAGAATTGGTAAGACTAGCCTAGTTAGGCTATCACTAGTCTGTTTAACAAGTTCTAACCCATTCGTTCCATCAAAATTTGCTTATTTATTTTCGGTAATAGGCTAACCTAGTTTTAATTAATAGTCTAACTCTCACTTTCACTCATTGGAGAGAGTGCGTTGTTAGCTTGAAAACTTTTGCATAAGAATTCTTATTTTGTAAAGATTTTTTTTCGGTTATTTTTCAAAATAATTAAAGGGGAACAATTTGTAGGACTATATAGTAACTGAATAAAGCTCGAAAGTAATTGGAAGCACCTTTTCATTTTTCCTGCAGGACAATGCATTCATATATATATATATATATATATATATATATATATATATATATATATATATATGAAGAAGGCAGTTAGGGTGGTGTCCTTTGGTACCTGCCTGTGACGCTTGGGCAGCGTTGGCTTCGGCGAAGTAGACCCTTTAGCCATTTTCCATGTGACAGCAAACTGCATAATGGGAGGGTGTTTTTCATGCATGGTGAAGCCAAATATGCGCCAAAAGGCCTCATTGATAGTTATGTAGCATCCCACCTGGTACTGTGTCACTTCATCTCTGCAGTTTTCTTGTTGAAATCGAAACGTTGCTGCATCAAAGCCCTTGTTGACATAATTGCAAACATAGTTGATGGACTCGACAGAGTTGAAGAATTCAACATTTACATGGGTATTGAAAGTTTTTAAAAGTACTGTACAGTGTACAGTATGGTACTATCCATATGTTGTCAATTTTATGTTGTCCAATCTTTGCTGTGAAGCCTCCATCCTCTGGTCTTCTACGTCTGTAAGATGGACATCCTTCCTCTCCAGTCGTAGTTTCTTGAATAAACTGCCCCGGAACTTTTTGGTGCATAAATTGTCCTTCATACAAGGTCAGTTCAGGTTGAAACCTCGCCCAAATGGACCATGGACCATGGACCATGTTTGCTTTAACAATTTCATACAGCTCCGTCTTGCGATGGATCGGGCAGTTCGTCAGAAATTATCTTGTCAATTTCATTGGAATGCATCTTTGTCGACATCCAAATCAAGATGTGAGCATGTGGCAGGCCCTCTTTCTTCCACTCAATTGTGTACATGTCACATCTTACAAAGTTAAATATCTGACAAGATCATGCCTGTCCTTGGCCTTTTGGCAAGGAAAAAACTCATCCTCAATATCCTTCCACTTCGAGTTGCATGTGAATGTTTTGAACAGATCAGGCCTGCCATAATGTCGGTCATACGAGGGGCAGTCATAAGTTTTGCGAATCGGTAGGGCAAAACAGAGGAAGGGGGATGGCTGTTTCTGGGGTGTTAGGACAAGTTATGACAAGTCAGGACCTGCAGCCGCACGCTCCTGCCTAGTCTATTTAAGAAGCAGTAGCTGATCGCAGATCGTCAGTCACAAATTTTTCAACAATGGAGAAGGTTAAGCACCGCGCAGTGATCAAATTTTTTTCCAAGGAAGGCAAGAATGCAAAAGAGATCCATGAACGCATGGTTGCAGTGTACACTGACATCGCCCCTTCCTATGCAACCATTGCTCGCTTGGAATAGGGAGTTCCACCATCGTCGTGAGTCCCTTGAAGATGACCCCCGTCCAGGACGCTCGTCAGACGTGACCAACGAGTACAATGTGGCTCGTGTGGAGAGGATGATCCTCGAAATTCTACGGGTGAAGGTCGAAGAAATCAAGCGAGAACTTGAAATATCACATGGAAGTGTTATCAACATCACCCACAATAATTTAGCCATGGCCAAGGTCTCTGCCCGTTGGGTCCCTAGAAACCTCACGCCCCATGATCGACTTCAACGTCGTCAAAGTCCACAAGGCCAGAGTTGCATAGGCTGCCCTGCGCGAGTGCGGATTCGAGGAGCTCAACTATCGCCCTACAGTCCAGATCTGGCCTCTAGCGACTACTTTTTATTCCGCCAGTTCAAGGCTGCACTGCGTGGACGCCGGTTTGGAGACGATGAAGATGTCCAGCTCGCCGTCCAGGAGTAGATTGAACTGCAGTCGGGAGATTTCTGGTTGTCGGGAATTCGAAGCCTCGGGGACAAGTGGCGCAAGTGCATTGAAGTCGAGAGTAGTTATTTGAGAAATAATAAAACACTTTTCCTCATATCTCGTTTCCTTATATCCGAATTGCAAAACTTATTGACCGCCCCTCGTATGTCATAGCATTCTGAGTCCTTTCATTCAAATAGCGGGGTCCTCATGTGTAACTTGATGGAAGGATGCACAGTTGCCCAATCTTGCCTGGTGCTGCATCATTGTTGATGCCATCTCTCAGGTGTATGTATGGTTCGGATGGCAGTTGCTTCTGGTTGTTTTTTATGCAAAGCAATCTCTCGATTTACATTTTGGCATCCATGTCCACAGCATACTGGTGGCAAAGATCTTGCGGACGATGGAAGGATTAAAAGAATCGTCGGGTATCAAAAAGTGGTGTGCACAGAATTCTTTGTAAGTCACAATAGTGTTTAATTCTTTTTCAGGATTCTTGGACTTTCTATGCAGTATGCCACAATGGTAACCAACCTTTACATTGACAAACATCAGAGGATACTCAAGAGTATTTATTATAGGATCTGTGAGTTTCACTAATTTGTTGTAAAGTGTTATCACGATTCTTGAGAACAATGTCTCTTCTCTTGTGCTGGTCGGCTTGGAGAACAACAGCTATTTCATTGCATGATGGGGCATTAAACCGCCCTGGATGCTGTCCAGCTGGTCGCTTGTCTGCATCATTAACCACTTCAAAATTGAGAGAGGGTGCTCTTTCCAATGCATATTTGAAGCGCTGTTGTTAATGAACAACATTTCTTGCAGTTTTAATGTCAGCTCGAGGTTAGTTCTAGGAAAAATGGAATTTCACCTGCTGGCCTGATCTTGAAAGCTTCCAACAAAGTACAGTTGCAGGAGGGGCTTGAAGAAATTTGTACTTTCACCTTTCCATCAGAGCAGCCCATGTCAAGAGTTTCACCTTCAAAACCTTCAAACTTTGTCGTTCCACACTTGACACATAATTTTTTACATGGATCCGATTGTGACCCACTCTTCAGAGGAATAATCATGGCCTCTCTGATAGATAAAAGCAGCACGATGACATTGCTCCTCGGTGAAATGTGTTCTTCTCTGCAGCCTTTCCTATCTTTGTTCAGGGGTCTCTGCTGCCCTACGAAAAGCAGTCATGGTTCTGGCTGCCTAAAAACTTTCCTGACTTTGGCTTGGAGTTGCTGCAGCCCTGGCTTTAGCAACCGCAGTCTTTCCTGTTGAGGGGACCTTGGCAATTATATAATTCGAAAGAGAATGTAAAACAACATAAGGATTTCAAATTTCGTTACATATGCCAAATAGTTACAATATTATTAAAAAGGCAAAAAAAGCAAAAACGGGAACCGACCGACCAGCATACTGAGATGTAGAGTCGCACGCGACTAAAAATACGCTGTGCAAATTAGTAGCAAAATATAATAATATTTAGTAGTGCTACAACGAATGTTAGTTTCGCACATATTAATGATATGTGCAAAATATGAAAAATAGTTAAATATTAGTGAATTTTGTCTTTTTCAGAGTAAGTATTACCTAAATATATATTAATAGTTGTATTATATCAACAGCTATATTAAGTGCATTCTAAGTTTTATTATCATCCTACAACCTGTGGTGTTATAGGGTAGGTGCAAAGGACAAATAAGCCTAACGTGTAGTCTTGTAGGCGCTCTGGTGTCGCATTTCATTGTCTCAGCAGCACATCCCTTACCGGTTGGCAATTACCAATGCCCTACTCAGCGTTGTGTAAATCAGTGAGGAGTGAGCATTGTTTCAGTGTCTATCTGTGTTTAACAAAGTTTTCTGGAATATAATTAAAATGTCAAGTTCAATTAAAACAAGAAGTAAAACATAAATATGGCTTATTGGAGAAACAATTGATGCAATTCAAACCAAAAAACTGATCAAATGGTGATATATTAAGGCGGCCTTTCTCCTTAACACAATGCAAAACGAATGCAAAAGAGGCCTGTAACATTGTATTTTCAGAAATATATGAAATATGGGACAAAGCAAAAATACCAACTAGAGACAAAGAGCATGTGGTTACAAAGATTCAGGAGAAATAGGAGCAGTTCAGGATCCTCCACAAAACAAAATCAAGGCGAGATCAAACTCAAATATCAAAGTAAACTTCACTCCAAGAATCTTTAGAATGATTTGTTTGATATAGATCATGCTAACACACTAGAGATGATCTTTCATTTCCACAGGCTCAGGGAAAGAAAGGTAGACGAGGCAAAAAAAATAGTAAAGAATGAAGAGAAAAAACGCAAAAGAAGTGAAGAAGAATTACAGCGAATTGAACGAGAATTGCGTCTAAAAGAAAATTTGTCAGTTGTTCAGCTAACGAGTAGCTCAAGCAGCGAAAAAAACAGCAGTGATGAAGCAGAGACCGGGTCATCTAATCTTCCAAGAAAGAGAATATTTAAAGGCGAGACAATTATTTCACCTGACTTAGTGGCTACATTAGACAGAACAAAAATGAGTGATCGTCATGCGATGATGGTGACCTCAGCCACAACATTAGCCCTTGGAAGAGATATTGATGATATAACCATAAGTAGAAGTACACTGCAAAAAAAAAGAACTGCGTAAAGAAATAGAAGATAGTTTGAAGCAAACATTCACTACAGATGCACCTCTTACAGTCCATTGGGATGGCAAATTAATGCCTGATTTAATTGGCATGTGTTAGTGCCTGGTGGTGGTAACTAAGCTTTTGGAAATACCGAAAGTAAGGTCAGGTACAGGTGCTGTAACAGCAAAAGCAGTTGTGGAATGTCTTCAAGATTGGAACATCGAGGACTGTGTTAAAGCCATGTGTTTTGACACCACTGCTAGTAACACTGGTCCTAAGAAAGGTGCATGTGTGACAATAGAAACGAAACTAAATTGAGGTCTTCTTGCTTTTCCTTGCAGGCATCATGTTCATGAAATAATTGTATCTGACGTATTTGAAAAGTGTTTCGGTGCTTCATACGGACCAGAAATTCAATTATTCGAGTTTCTGTGATTCCTGTAAGACTATCAATACTTCATCGTATGAAGCACACAATACATGTCTTTCATGTCTTTTTTGGAAAGAAGCTGTGCTTAGTTTTTGTCGAGAACAGTGAAATGTCATCAGCCTTGAGCAGATTACAAATAACTTTTGCAACTATCAGTGGCATATTTAGGAGGTGACTCGGAAAACCTTTCCTTCAAACAACCTGGAGCAGTGCATCGAGCAGGTTGGATGGCAAAGGTTTTATTTAATTAAAACTGCACTATTTAAGTCACAATTTAAAATGACCAAGAAAGAGCAGACATTAGTTGAGCGATTTACATAGTTTTTTGTACAGTACTACGTTTCCAACTAGATTACTTCTTCAACTGCATTCCCTGCACCACGAAAGGACTTAGAGTACTTGCAAAGTTTCCAAGTATCTGAAGATGAGGAACTTGCTTCTGTAGCCAGCAAAGCACCTGGTCGTCACCTTTGGTATCTAAGCGAAGAACTTGTGTCCCTTGACTTCATGGATGAAGGTGTCACTCTAGATTTGAAGAGAAAGATGGCTGCAGCAGTGCCGAAACCTGGCTCACAGCATCCAGAGAAACGATATACACTGGGAGAAAAAGAGAGTATCTCAGATTAAATTCTTGCTGACTTTGTGACTGAATCAAGTCGACTTTTCTTCAGAAAATTGTCGTTCAATTCTTCTTTTTTAGAAGTACACCCTTCAGAATCGAGTGAAAGAAATGACTATCAAACAGTAAAACAATTTACTCATACTATGAATGTCATCAATGACAATGCAGAGAGAACTGTAGCCTTGATTGAGAGCTACAATAATCACCTTACCAAAAATGAAGATCAGCTTCAGTACCTTCTACAGGTGGTCGAATGTCACATAGAAAAATTTCCCAAAACAACAAAATATGCATTGAAGAAATGTATGAGCAATTAACAAAACAAGCTGAGTTCATTGCAAAACACTGTGGAATAGGCCTCCTGGGGATACCACATAAAAAAAACGCGCCTATTACATTAACCTCATGGGTGGTGTGGAAAAACTGTAAAACGTCAAACTTTGTAAGCTTTGTGGCACTACTAAAACTCGTTCAACTTTGTTAAAATTGTTTTTATAGGAAGCCTCACAATTTGCATGGATGAGACTAAGAAGTTTTTAAGTATGAAAAATCGCCTCTATAGATCTGGGCCACTTTGATACACAGAAACAAGAGAGCAGAGATGTTACACGTCGCCCCAACAAGGACTCCTCTGTTTATCTAGACCTGTGCTCTACCAACTGAGCTAACGGGACCAATGAACAAGGCAACATATTTTATCAATTTAACTTCGTTCGCATCCCCAAAGACCACCAACCAAATGAAACTGTGCCTTTAGGTGGAGGGGATGAAAACGGAGATGCACATCCATTCTTTATGCGACCGAAAACTATCGGTCTATTCTGGTTGGCGCGAAAACCAGCACGGAGCTTGTCTATAATCCACGCGACGTTCCACGTATCGTGAAGATTAAGTTCCCCCAAACTGTGATGGTCTATGGGTGTGTCTCCAGCGAGGGTGGCGCCATGCCGCCCCATATGTTTGATCAGTGTCTTGGGCTCAATTCAGACGGCTATGTGAAGCTGTTGAAAATTGTGGTTAAATCCTGGCGGGATAAGGTTGCTGCTGGAAGACCACACCTCCGGAAAGATTAATAAGTGGTTGTCGGGGAATTTTTAAGACAACCAGCCCTACTTTCACCCCCCCCCCTCCCGTTTATAATCCCTATGTGTGGAGTGCGATTGAGAAAGACACCAACCAGTCTCTGGGCTGGCGGCCGATCTGGTGGTCAAGATAAAGTAAGTGTTCGAGGATATTCGCAGGGATAGAGTGAAGTTTGTATGCTCTAGGTTCCGGTCCGGAGCCGCCTATAGGCTGTTGTGGATGCTGATGGCGGCTACTTTGAATAAACTGTTATCTTCCAGCCATAATCTAGTTGATATTTTTATAATTTTGTAAATACATTTATTTTTTCTATGCAAATCGTGAAATTTAGCCCGAACACCCTGTATATATAATATGAATGCATCCAATGTAGAGTATTTTATTTGCACTCAATTTGCTGTTTTTATTTTATTTATTAACCCCATCCGTATCTTTTATTTGAGCAGGATCCCCCAAATAATGAAACTAACATACAGATCAGAACGACATTCACAGAGCAGTACTGTTTACGACAATAGGTAGAGGTAATGGTAGTACCATGCATTTGCCACACATCAGCGAGCATTTGGAATCTTCTGTGGCTCAAGGGAGAGCCATCCGTTCAACATCCGGTGAATGTGAACTTCAAGAGACGGAAGAGTAGAGTGATGTTGTGCGAAAGAAAACAGTAAAATATAGTTACAATTGGCTATGTAAGTGATGGTGTATGGGATTGAAACTACGTACGTTCATGCGCGATACTCGATCTCCTGCTGTGATATGTGATTGTCGGGAGGTTCCTACAACACTGACAGTTTTTGTGTCACTTTTTGCATGGAATTGAACCCCGAGTCCACTGGGTTCGGACCCCTGCACCAATTCTACTAAGCCACGAAGGCTCCATCAAACCACTGTCCGCTCCAAAATAAATGAAAAGCCGAGAAGTGAATTTTGAAATTTTTCCTTTCATAAAAGACCCAAGAAGTTGATGAATGTGTTGCGGGAATTCAATAATATGGATCACCTCTGGGTACTGGAAGCGAATTCCTTTGATGCTTTCATAATCCGGATAAACTTTTCGAACTGCCTTAGTCCATGGTCCCACACTTCTGATGTGTACGGTAAGATCTTTTTCATGTGGAGCAGAAGAAATTGTGAATGGATGAAACTCCTAAGGAAAAAAGAAAACAAAAAATGTTATTTTTTCTTCATACACCTAAACGAATGTTTGGAAGAGTGATTTCGAACATATTTGTATCTCTCACTTGACTACAAGGATGTCTGGAGATATTTTTGTGTAATAAACTCACCTTTTTATCAATTTCGAGTCTGGCAGTTAACACCTTTCTCGTTTATGATGCCCCACGAAGCTGTGCGAGGCTAGCGAGAAGACATTGGATTTTCACGTCTATAGTAGCGTCCAAATAGATCAGAACGCCTGTATTTCTATCACATATTCCATAACTTTTACAGAGAAAATGCAAGGGTTCCAAAATTGATGTACGATAACCTCAGCTATAAATTACATATATATATATATATATATATATATATATATATATATATATATATATATATATATGGAGAGAGAGAAATTTGGTTGAATAAAACGACGAAAGTATCAGGAGATAAGCAATTTACTAGAAAAAGTGAGGTATCCCAAATGCTCAGAGCCACAGCGGAAACAAATTTTGATGGGAATATGTGATTGAATTATTTTATCAGTGTAAAATATTTGGACAAGTATAAGTAATTAGTATTTACTGTGGAGGTTTTTATTTTCGATGATGCTTTGGCGTCTCCTGCCAAAGGAACAAATCAATTGACACTCTTGCGCAGTAATCTTGATTCATTCAACTTGAAGAAATTCCCAGTTATTTAACTGTTTTCAGATTTTTCGCTTTAGACCTCTCTCCGAGGGTCTTTCAAACATTTGCAACCAATAGGATTCAGGCCCGGATTCTATGCATGCCAGTTCATAACAGTGATGTACTCTTCGTCCAGGAAGGTCTTCACCGACTTGACCTTGTGGCAGGGAGCGTTATCTTGCATGAAAATTGCATGTTGGACTTCAGAGGCTCGTAGACGGGCCAAAGTGTGCTGTAGCAGCAATTCCTTGTACACTTGTGCATTCACTATCCCGGTAAGCGCACAGGTGGCCCAATGCCTTCTACCGAAATCACACCAAAGACCACGACAATTCATCTGCCAAACTTCACACTCTTTTTGGTGCATTTGACAATCACCTGCTTCCGACGAACGAACCTTCTGCCATCGGATCCGAACAAAATTAACTTAGATTCGTCACTGAAGTGGACTTAGCTCCATTGGCCATCTGCCAATGTAACGTGCTCAGTCACGAATGTAAGACGAGCCTTCTTTTTCTTCCGACTGATCAATGGTTTGACCGTAGGTGTGCAAGTGTGAAGATTGTCTTCCTCCAGCTGACGTGACACAATCTGCACGGAGACTTTGATGATCAATATCTCACTAATCTTTCGAGGCAACTCGTGCAGCTGTCTTGAAACGGTCTTTCTTCACAATTTGGGTAATCACTCGATCTTCTCTGGCTTATCGGTTGAATTAAAAGGCCTACATAACGAACTTATTTTGTCATGGGTTAATAGAATATTATGGACTACAGTTTGGGAGCACTTGAAGATCTCTGCCATGGCTCCAATTGACAAACTATCTTGGTGAGGTAGCTTTACGATTATCTCACGGGCAGAGAGAGGCGTGACAGATTTCTCAGGCATGTTACCTAGACGACAGCTGTCACGAGAATGACTTAACATACACGATATTTAACTGAAGTTAGTTGCTATGGAAACAATGCCGGTTCTCTTTGCAAGAAACCTAAGCACTCGGATCATTTGGGATACTTAAATTTTTGTAGAAAATTGTTTATCTGCCGATAACTTCTCATTTTATTCTTAAAAATTTCTATAAGCTATACCCATACGTAGTTTATACTCGTAAGCTATGTTACACAAATTTCAGAAACCTTAGATCTTCTCTAGCAAAAGTTATGGAAGATGCGATAGAAATACAGGCGTTCTGATCTTATCAGACGGTACTGTAGGTATAAACTCGGCATTCCTTTAGAGCTATTCGCCTATTTATGGCGTGCTGAGTCTGATGCTTGGGCGGAGGTAGGTACACACACACACACAGTCATTGCAAGTCTCTCTTCGTCTCTCCATACTTCGCGCATACAACATATCACTCAGCTATCCTGGAACTTTCCGAGGGTGTAACTACATATATCCCGTTATATGGCCGTTCTTGTTCGCAGACGGAACAAATTGTTTGTCAATTTTGTATTCATTTTTTTTCACAATTTCCTTGAAAATGAACGGAATAATTTTTCAAAGTATTCAGAATGCGCATTCCATCATTCCTGCCTTGCAATTTCGCATTTATCTATAAAGGATTATTTCTAGCCCACTCCTCTCTATTTTTTCAAATCACGAATAAGGCAAGTTTTATTATTTGCAAATAATCCCTAATACGTAGGCTTACCATACTTCCCGATTTGACCGGGACAGTCCCGGTTTCAAGCAACGGTCCCGGCGTTCCGGCTGGTTTATAATTTTGTCCCGGAAAAAATATTAACTTTATAAATATAAACTTATAACTGTATACCTAGACTAAGTATACTAATTTGTGTCCTAATAATTCCAGAGTAGGAATATAGAGTGTAAACTTTTAAAATTCATTCCTCCGTATATTATGCTCGAGTAATAAAAAGTTGAATAACATGTTGCAACTCTGATTTGTCAATGCAGGCATTAGAGATTATTTTAACTAGCTTAGTGTAAAGGTAAGGTAGGTTCAGCAATGGCATTCGGTAGATTAATCAGTGTTTGCCTTTGAAATAGATATATTTTTGCTGTTAGCCAGGTAAAATGCCTACACGAAAGGACAAATTTACTGATGACCTTCAGAAAGAATATCCAATTCTGATCAGAGTTTGTGATTGTGATGATATATTTAAGTGTGTCCAGTGTTTAGTTCCTCTGAATTTTCAGTTGCTCATGGCAGTCGTTTCGACATTAAAGATCATTGACAGCATCATGAAGTTAGAGAAGTGGCTCCCCTTCAAATTTTAATGACTGCACAAACTTCTGAGAACGACCCAGATGGTTAAGTTGAGATTTGCTTTATTGGAAGTGGACTATGGCCTCGACTTTGCCTCTGGTATCCTGTTCTCTGATGAGGCCATCCTTTACGTGTCTGCTGAACTTAATCGCTAAAATACGCATTACTGGCCCTCTCAGCACACTCACTGGTTGGACGGCAATAGATAGAAGAGAAGTGAACGTGCAATGATGTGGTGTGGTATGTAGAAAGAAAGACTGATTGGCCCATTCTTCTTTGACAACAATTTCACAGAATAAAGGTATCTGGAGATACTGGATAGCTAAGCTTTTCTGAACATCCCAAAGGAGAATAATCAACGTGATTTCAGCCGCACGAGGCCTCTGCTCATTATACCGTTAAATTCAGGGTACGTCTTGACAAGCAGTTTCCTAAACAATGGATTGATCGACATGGAGCTGTCACAATGGCCTCCGCATAGCCATGACCTCACTTATCTGGATTTTACCTGCGGGGTCATTTAAAGGCCGCTGTGTATGCAGAGAAGATAAAGTCAATGCCTCATCTGAAATCAAAAATCACCGCTGCATCCAGAGAAATAACCCCTGATATCTTACGACCTATCCGTGATGAGTGGTTTGCCCGTCTGAATACTTGAAGGAGGCGCGACGCTCAGCACTTCCAACAAATACTCTAAACTTCAGTTTTACCTATGCTACGTGACTTTTAGGTCATCAAGTTAATCTATTTTCCTAAATCTACTATCCAAATAAAATTGTATATAGTTAAGATTTTACTTTACGGAGTCTAAGGGTGCCTGCTTTGGGTCCCCAAAGAATGGGATAAGCAGTATCTACAAATTGATGCCAGAATTGACCCTTTACAATAATAGCATTAAACTGCCACAATGTTATCCTTAATAACGCGTCATTGATCTTTGCCTTTCTATTGTTTTATTGGATTGTCTGATCCCATTGACATTATTCCTCTAAAGAATCGTCCTTGTAGGATATTAAATATGGCTAATTTTATGGATCATGAGGGAAAAATGTTTTCATTTATTGAGAATAATAATTACGTACATTTTTTAATGTTAAAAGTATGTGTCTGCTCTATGTTTACCAAATTTACTTATTTTGTAATAAAAATAGAGAACCAACAACAAACATTGTTACCAGAGGGGTTTTTTTGCAAGGGGGAGGTTATAAGGTGTAGTTAAGGCGGGTCATAAAGTGAGGTCAAGGGGAGGGGAAAATTTATGGAAAGTACATAAACCTAATAGACAATAGAGGGAACAATTTGGGCCCAGGTTGCCCTCAAATCCGCTGAAATTGCCTCGCTCCACACAAAAAAAGTTCCTCTTGTGGGGCAACTTAAAATGAACCCTACCTGATTATTAATTCCAAGAGATGCTATGCGAATCCACTGTCCAGACTGATACGAAAAGTTGTTGGGTCGTTTGATTCGAAGTAACGTCACATCTGTTGAAGATATATTCAAAAATATTTTAAAGCAAATTACAGGATTATATATCAATTTTTCCGATAAATTCCGTTTATTCAATAAAATCAAGCCGAATTACTCTCCAGTGGTAGAAAGTTCAGATATGCAATAACTAGCCTACCCATAGTGTTAAATCAAGGGTGGGGAAACCCTCGCCCGCGAGCCCAATTTTCATCGCCCCCTGAGAGATATATTTGTATGCACAAATTTTCAATACTGAAATTTAAATAATATTTGTATGTCCACTTTCCGTGGTGGCTGTCAATTAAAATGTTGCGCATTATTTTTTTTTCGATATTAATGCATGAGTCTATCGCACCATGTAATAAATTTAAACAACATTGACAAAGATACAAGAGTTTAATTTTATTTATCGTCCGTCGACTTCTTTCATCAAAATTTTCGCCCAAGTCTCAAAAATGTTTCTCCACCACTCTGTTAAATAAATCAACTAAATTCCTGTTGTCAGTGCTGGGATGAAAGGATATCTACTTTTATTCATGGGAAAACTTCGCATATAATCCTGTATTTTGAGTTTTGAATGAAAGCTGCAAGAATTAGCAAATACTATTTTGCCTTGATAGGATAATCATGATGAGGAAATGTCTAAAAAAAAATAAAAGTCGCATTGAATATTAATTGGTTTTATATTTTGGTAGGTACACATTGTAACCTGCCATTACTTTTTGTTCAATGATTCTCATCGTTTGAATGCATTCTACTTTGTTATGTAACACATAACTTTTTTTTAAATTCACTTGTAAATTGAGTGGTAGTGAGAATTCCGTCCTTTGTTTTTTGTTGTTGTAAGAGTAGGTGTGGGTAGGGGATAGAGACTCCGTGGGCTTTCTGTGTATTTATATCTCCTGATGAGACAAAGACCCAAAGTTAAATGTTAAAGACTCCGTCGGGGAACAGCTGGGGTTGTTTAGACTTACATGGAAACAGCCGATGTGGCCAGTGAGAATAAGATTGAAATAACAAAGTAGTGAAGGTATTTGAGTATAAGATAGGTTGGGTAGAAAAATGTGTGGAGGTAGAAATGAGTGCCGTTGATGATATAGATGAGGAGGAGGGGGATTATGAGAATGGCTTGAATGAGGATGCTTATGAATTTTATGTGACTAGGGAAGGAACCCGACCTACGTTCAAAGAGAGACTGGGATCCTGTGGCTAAGAATGATACAGAAGTGGCCAAGTGGTAACGGAATTTAAAGGAGATAGTTGTCTTTGTTTTGGTACGGGCTTTGCGATCGATTCGCATAGCCTGGGGTCTTTCTCAATGGGGACCTCCGCTTAGAGTGTGATACGAAGAACGGGTTACTAAATGAAAGGGAAGCCTCCATAATGTTGACATGACTCAAATTGGATCTGCTGGCGTAAGAGAAGTTTCCAATAAGGGTGTGTGCTTGTCCAAGAGAATATGTACCCCAAGAACCAGGCAAATTGATGCTAAATGGTATAAGAAAGGGCATAGAGATAATAGTGTTTTAGTGGTTATTGGTGGGTATGTGTGCTGTGTGCCAGGGAGAAGCCTTATGAAGGCGATGGGGAAATACCTTAAAGAGATACGCAGTCTGGTGCATGAAAGGAGTGAAATTTGAGATTGGATACTGATCGAAGTTCTCCAAGGTAGTGTGAATGATGGTATTCTCGTCTGAGTCACAGCAACAAATAGACAAAAGATGAATTTACGGATAACAAAACCACCAGGGTCTATCGAAGGTCATCGGGGTAAAATAAACCAGACACTGTACTCTACCCTCAAGTTGCCTACAAACTGGCTCCATAGGATTGGGTCCAGAATGTCGCTACAAATTATTACCCATCAAGAAGTAAACTTACCCGATGGCAGATGTCTTGCGCCAATAACTTTGATTTTGATGTTTGTTCGTGACAAGGACACAATTTTATCCAAAATAAAGAGGATGCATGGACCAAGGAAGAAGAAATAAAAAAATGGAGGCTGGAAAGAAAAACGATTCATTCAAAGCGAGTGATGAGTTAAAAGCTTTGTCTTTTATCACTCACACGTTGTGTTAAAATAATTATCTTCTCTACATTTTGACTTTAGACGTGTCATTAGCTATTAATGAAATTAAGGTCTTTCTATCCGAATATTTATGTCTTAACTCACCTGCACAAGTTGGCCAGAGCCATGAAGAATGAGGAGGAAATAGAGAAATGGATAGGTATTGTGAGTCAACCAAAACATTTTGTAAAGGTACCGTCGTCCCTGAGCTGCGAAGATGTAAATGATCACCACTTGAAGTGTGAGAAAGACGCCTGTGAGACCCGTTACCGTCTCCCAACACCAATAGTGAAACTTAGGCAAAACGTGAGTCCTGAAAAGACGGATAAACAAAAGAATTAAAAAGAAACAACAACAACCAGGTTATTTATTTTTTAAGCTAAAACCACCGGTGCATTTTCCTCAGTTCATGAAAAGAGGTTGTAAAGAAATTAGTGAAGTTAGTGGAATTAAAAATGTGTGAAAGGTACATAGGCCGAGTAGGTAAATAAAATACTTGGAGTTTTAAGGGTGGTGGAGGCGTGCAACGATCTCCGATATGCCCCGTTCTGGGAGGAAAAAGAACCAGTCGTAAAAGAAAGATTCATCGGGGCATTGAAGAGCTCCAACCACTCCCCGTCGCTGAACTGCAGAGGACAGCGGCTTTAGTGCCCTCAGCTATCACTGAGCCTAAAAAGACTAAGGTCAAACAATAGACTGGCGCATCAGTCCACTCGGCTACCCCTGACCCTACTAAGAGAGATCAAAGCGGGGGTATAAGGTCCCCGCTTCGCCTTCGCCAGGCTACGCTTTCGTCAACACTGCGTTTGCGCACAAACTGTAGCTTTCACATCCTTTATGTTTAGCTATGCCTCTAAATGGAGTTGCTTATTTTGTAGAACGGGTGAATATGTGTGACAAGTGGGCGTCCTTTCTGTCTCCAGAGCTTTGAAGCGCCTATCCTTGCCAACTCGGGCCATTTACCTACCCCATCCCTTTTTTCACCCCATTTATTTGATTTGATTTTCTTTATAGTACTAATTTTGGCTAATCTCGGAGAGGTTTTTAAGTCTTACCAATGATTAATAGCTAATAATTAATAACTTCCTTTTAGAATTGTCTGTTGAAGCATTTTTGGAGATATTTTTGCGCCTTTTCAACTTGAATCACAATCTATCAGGATTGTGACCCACTGCCTATAGTCATTCGCCTTCCTCATACGACTGCAATCACACGTGATCGGTGTGAATTTGATTTTACGATCCGTCAAGTACAAATGTGACTGTAATTTGGGAAGTGGGCTGAACATGTTTCGCTGCAGAAAAGTAAGACGCTTCTATTATCTCACTACAATTGCATGTTTAAGCAATGAAAGTCATGAAATAAGTCAAACTTTCTCTCTACAGGATACTGTTTCTTTAGGTTAATTTTTAAGTGTCAGGGATAAATTATGTTAAGGGTAGGTGAGCTGTTTTTATTTCTAGGCCTATTAAGACTCCTCGCATTCGTTTTAAGGGTAAATAACTCGTATGAAGGATAACTGTCCACATGGCTACTGCTCTTATGAGCAATCTGCACGTAAACAAATGCTGTTTTTGAAAAAAAATAATTCACTCTGTTAAGCGTTTTACAACAATCTTGAACTAGAGATATAAATAAAGTTATGGAACACATTAAGTTTCGGTTTGTCATGAACTATACTTACATAGAGCATCAATTTCCTGGTGTGATACAGAGTACCGAAATGTGCAGGTTGGTGGGGAAGGTTTATATATATATATATATATATATATATATATATATATATATATATATATATATATATATATATATATATATATATATATATATATATATATATATATATATATATATATATATATATATATATATATATATATATATATATATATATATATATAAGTATAACCCTATATTTTTAGAACGTGATTTTTTTAATATATTTTTTTTTTCAAAGTTGTCAAGTAAACTGGTATGAATTTCCGATGCATTCTTTACCCCCTCCTCCTTCTACCCCTCCATTTCCCCACTCTCTCTCCCTCTTCCCCCAACTATTCCCTATCCCCCTCCTCTATCTCCTCCTCTCTCTCCTCCCCCGTCCCTCTCCCACACTCTTCCTCTCCTCGCTCCCGTTCCCCTATCTCCCTCTCCCAACCATCCATCTCCCCCAATTCTGTATTCCCCCACCCTGTTCACCCTGTCCCTATCATCTTCTCTCTCTCCCCTCCTCCCCCTATATATTCATCCCTATTTCTACTCCCAATCTCCCCCCCCTCTCCCACTAACTTCCCTCTCTCCCCCCCATCCCCTCTCCCCACTATTTCTACCTATATCTACCCCACCATCTCTATCTAACTATCTCCTATATCCTTAAACCCTCTTCTCTCCTATGGGTAGAGTGTTGATGAGGGGGAGAAAGTTGGGGGAGAGGGAGAGAGGGGCAAGTGGAGGGGTCGAGGGAGGGGAAGAGTAGAAGGAGGGGGGGGGAGAGGGCAAAGTGTATATTTTTATAACGTAATTTTTTGAATATTTTTAAATTTGATTATAGTTTAGTTTATGAATGAATTCCCTCCTCCCCCTCCCCCCTTTTGAGAAGGGGGATAGATAGGAGGAGGGGGAGTGGTAAAGGGATTAGGAAAGATAGGGAGGAGGAAGGGGGGAAGGAATGGGGTAGAGGGAGGAGTAGGTGATGTGATAGGGGTAGAGGAAGAGGGAGACGAGAGGGTAGGGGAACATGGATGTGACGGGGGTAGAGATGATCACAATCGATTTGAAGGATCAAATAGGCCGAATGCCAACAGCCCAAAGGGCTGGTAGCGAGCGAAGCTAAGCCATGGCTTATATATATATATATATATATATATATATATATATATATATATATATGAATTCATTAAACCACATTGAAAGAAATGTCAGAAAAAAATATTTAGGCAAAAAAAGGGTTGTCAAACTCGTCGAAGTCTTTACGAAAATTGGCAAAGAAAGCAGAAGTCAGCTTAGAAATTGCCCACAAGGCGGTTTAAAAGAAATTATATTTATTTCCATACAAAATAATGGTCGGTCAAAAATTGAAGCCTGTCGATCACGCTAGCTTCAATGTTGTCAAATGTTCAAAAACTTTGTTGCAGAAGAAGAAATAGAAGTGCCAGATGAGCGTTTTTATACGGAAGAGGCTTGGTTTGTACTCTTGGCTTTGTTCTTTATAGTTCATCTTAGATTACTGATAATTCCTAATAAATCCACGACCCAGGCTCTCATCAGTTCCATTGTAATTTAACCTGAACATAGCGTTTGGAATGCATGCAAAAATTGGTTTTCCATTTGTATCCTTTTCAATAGGATTTGCACTCAAGCATGATTGCAGGCTTCTATTCCAAAGTAATATGTAGAAATGAGATAATTCATTAACACTGAGAAAATAAACTAAATCAACAGACACTAAGTATTACGAACTTATAAGGAAGGTTCACTCAAACCAAACAAATCGCTAGTGTTTCCCACTAGAGCAGAAATGGTCAAGGTAGATTACTGATATTACAAAAAAACTTTCAACTAACATGGTATATTTAATTTTTACTTTTAATGCTTAAAAGTTTGACTACATTTTTCTTATCCGGCTAATTCTTTTCCATGGTAACAAACACTTAAAGTTGTTTGTGGTGTTTGTTTCTAAATATTAAATCAACATGGCTAAAAATTATATACTCACGAGCGGAAAAAGTTACGAAAAAGACAGAGCAAATCAGGTGGTGTCTGAGTTGAGATGTGGTAGAAGTTAATGGCATGTCCAATCACATGAATCACAGTCCAGAACAACGCCCACCATCCAATATACTTGTGCAGTTCAATCATTTCATCGAATGGAAAATATTTGAAGAGAAACGTGGATCTGGAAAAACAGAATGTGACGTTGCAAACATTAATTAAAGAAAATAATTGGTGCTCCTTTAGTGCGCAATCTACAACCCCATTCAGTCTTTTGTGTACAGTGTATAACAGAACTCAACAAGCATTATCGTAGTGAATATAGGCTATTTTGTTGACCAAAGTTGTTTGTTTTACTCATAACTGTCAATCTTGTTTTATCCAATTCTTGTCAGTATTTGTGCTTTGTTATTGTTTCCTCTCAATTTGAAACGTTGTAGTAAGTAATGTCTACCACACGGTCATCATGATCTTTAGGTGGAACTTGGGCTTTGGAATGTTTTAGGAGTTTAACTGCATCAAACCCTTGTAAATATGATAGATTATTGTGGGGAATCGACTTCTCTTACTTCACTATTCTTTTAAGGAAAGTTTATTTTGATTCAACAGAAGCTGTGTTACCTTATGCAAAATCAACCACTCAAAATTGTCTTCCCAATTGCATTTTGGTGAGTATTGACTCTTGGTTTGCTTACTCCTAGGTTTCCTGTAAACTTAAGTATTATTAAACCAGCGATCCCCCAATAACATAATCATGGATTCCGTTTAAAACTTCCATGAGTTTCAACGCTTCGCTCTATTGATTGGCCAAGGTCTCTCAAAGAAGTTTTCATTGATCACGAACCATCGCTCAAGTTTGCTACGTTACTCCTGCCATTGATCATATTTGTCGTTTGAGAACCCCGTTGGCCCAAAGGCGACGCTCCTTAGTCAACAGACGGAAAATCATCCTCCATCACGATAATGCCCGTCCTCATACAGCTCGAATGACCGAGGATCTCTTCGAGGAGTTCGGTTGGGAAATATTGCTTCATCCTCCATATTTTTCTGACTTTGCTCCTTCTGATTATTACTAGATTATAGAACCATTTTATGGTTTTAGGTTTACATCAAAAGAAGAGGATGAAAACGAGTTAGATTCATATTTTGCATCAAAGCCTAACGAAATTTACAAGCGTGACATTTATAAGGTTGGTGACAGATGCAATGATTCTAGAAAGCAATGGAGGCTAGGTTTATTATTAAATATTTTCATAGACATAAGTTTTTCATTCTTAATATATAGTCTCAAATCGGACATTAGTTTCTTTCAACCTAATAAATCGTGATTGGCAGATACAAATATGGTATTTTTAGGACACTGGGTAATAGCAGGACTGACCCCAATGTGTCGGTTGATGAAGCCGTTGTCGGACACCTATGCTTCTATAAACTCCCGGCTCTTCTTAGAACTGCTTGAGCTACGACTCTTCTTGCCTGCTCCCACTTCATATTTTGTCCGTAGATGAATCAATGAGACGCGACCGCCGACATGGGATCTCTCCTTCGGAGAGCTCTTTCGAAGTTTGACCAACATATTTTGCCGCGCATCCCACTCCCCCCTCCCATGTAGTTGGTAGACCACCTCCGACTTCTTCTGATCAAAGTACTCGAGGACTTGTGCGTAACCTCAATGCCAAAAGCGCGGAAAATCCGTGACATGATCTCAAAGGTATTAGTCAAGGAAAAGGATGCCATCCTCTATCACGATAATGCCTGTCCTCGCACAGCTCCAATGCCCCAAGATCTCTTGGAGGAGCTCGGTTGGGAAATATTGCTTCACCCCAATATTTTACTGAACTTGCTCATTCTGATTATCACTTGATTAAGAGATTATAAAACCATTTAGATGGTCTTAGATTGACATCAAAAGAAGAGGTTGAAAACGAGTTGGATTATATTTCGCATCAAAACTTAGGGAATTTTACAAGCGTGGCATTTATAAGCTTGTTGACAAATCCAATGAGATTCTAGAAAGCAATGGAGGCTATGTTTATGACAAAATATTTCCAAGGTCAGTTTTTTCTCATTTTTAATATATACCCTAAAATCGAACATTACTTTCATTTTAACTTGATATATGTTAGGAAAGGTGTGAGGTGATTGTTCTTATAAATGATTTAATGATGACCCATTCCAAATTGACGGATTTTAAGACAGTAAACCTTTCAAAATTTAACTTGTTTTCTGTATCATATAATGACACCTTACTTAATTATTAAAAATATTTACATCAAAACTTACCTGAAATAGGAGAGAATGTTTCTGGTCATAGTAACAAGAAGAGAAGAGTAGGTAAACATTATAGCAGATGCTGCCCCCCTCGTCACAGTCACACCGTATCCTGCAATTCGCCGGAGGCCCGCATGCTCCCTCTCGACACTTTAATCACACAAATAATTCACAAATTAGAGATTTGTTCGATGAATTTTCAAACTTGTTGTTTATGGCTTCCTTCGACCGCTTGGAAGATTAAGGGAGAAAGCTTTGATTCTACAGACTGCGGAAACGTTACCACACTTAAGTGGTGCCGCGCATTCTGTGAGGTTGTCCTGATGGAACCAGGTTAGAGTTGGGGTGGGGGCTGTTGCATGCTACGGCAATTCTATAGCCCCCCTCTCCCTATGTTAATTGTCCATGAAACAGCTAGGAAGTGGAAGCTCTATTGTAAATTAACCTCATGCGGGGTACATCCTCATAGAGTGGTCCCACTCCAGGATTGCATCCAGATAGGGTGGTTGTGTCATATGTACTTGTAAATGACCGGAGGAATTCGGTGGCATTGGATATCCATTTAGATGGTATGTATTAAGGCTAAAATGTAATTATGAGTGACTTTCTAGTACCATCTCGTGTAATATTGGGACATTTGTGCAAAAGTTTAATTTTTCAGCTGAATGCCCTATGGGTATCTCCAATTCTGATTAATTTCTTGGGGCATCGCGTGTGTTTTGCAAGTGGGGATGGCTACGGCGTAACCGAATAAAAACATCATTTTACTTTAAGCGAAGCTAAGCCACTCGAGTGTGGCTAGGCGCAGGATGGGGCACTAATTGGTTCAAATCCACGCGGGGGCTAAATTACTCCTTTAAAATTTAACTTTTTCTTATTTTCATAGGCTTCTGTACATTTTTCCATCCTTTTTGATCCGAAAAAGCTTGAAATCACAATTATTTTGACCTAAGATGTTAGGAAGCATTGTCGCAGGGAGCTTTCAATTTTCTGCCTTGAAATCACCCAAAAGAACCAGTTCAGGGGTCACCTGACTTATGTTTTGCATGTTATTATTTTTATCTAAAAAACCTAAAGAAACCAATTAGGTATAAAAGATAATAATAATTATTATAATAATAATATTAAATTCTTTAATTAATAATAAATAATAATAAATTATAATAATTATCTATAATTTTTCAGGAAATAACAGAAACTCAATGACAATCTAAAATGCCATCTTACAAGTTACAACTTCATAATAGCATTAAGTAAAGAGTTAAGGAAGCTCCGTGGGCGCAGAGTTGATATCTCAGAACCTTCATGTACTGTCCACTTGGAGGTATCAAGTGGCCATTTACTAAATCTCTCAATGAAACTTTCCAGGTTGTACTATTTTACAGCTGCAGAAGAACAAGAGACAGTTGTTCATGTAGACGGCATTACCTGGAGTGATACAAATGACAATGGTGCAACACAGAGCAGATGGATTACCTTTAGGCTCGACCTGGATGATCTCACCATCAAGGTTGTAACTAATGTGATTTTGACGTTTGCAAGGACGGTCATGGAAAGTGAAGGAATCTGCAATACAGATGATCGTCTTGGTTTATTAGACATTTAAGTTAATGCCATGGTTTATGCCACATTGGAAGCTAGAGGGCACTGAACTAGATAAATTCATCATGCTGCCCACGAATACTCTCAGCCAGTCACATGTCCAAGTTTCGTGAAAATCTCCCACTGCACGCTGCCTTACACTGCGATAGAAGTTGCTCAAAGATTTCTTGGGCAGTGAACCTGGAAGTACTTAAGAGACTTTAGGTGTGATGGTGTCTGGTGTACCTCCCTACACTGAAGGGAAGTTATTTGGAGTACCAGTCATCGACACTTCTTCTGGCACAGCCCATGTTAAGGCTTAAATAAATTTACTGAAGAGATGGGAACTTACAGATAATGATACTCGCTTTGTTTTAACACCACCCTCAATAAAAGTGGAGTTCACAGAATGGTTGCCAAATGTTAGATAAAATGCTGAACAAAACTACGGTTTATCTAGCCTCTTGATATCACGTCTTAGAAATCCTAGTAGGAGCAATTTAGGGGAAACCGTTTGGGAAGGTGAAGGGGCCAGATAATCCCTGGTTTGAGCAACTGAAGGATACTTGGAAGGAGTTGTCCAAGGAAAACCCCAAGATGCTGGCTATTAACAGAAAATGGCTGAATGTAAAGAAGAGGAACAGTGAAGAAATACTACAAGACATTCAAAAAACAGAAAGGCTTCCAAGAGCCGACTACAGGGAAAGGGCTGAACTGAAAGTCATTGTTCTTGAAGAAAGGCATGATCGAGGTATCTACTGGAGTTGGCCAGGCTCAATTCATCATACCAGATGGTTGCTGATGGTTGGAGGTCAACTTGAGTACGACGAAGACACTGTATCAAAACAGGAAAGACTCATCACCTTCCTTGCACTGTTCTACACTCATGTATGGATGATGTCAATGTTTGCTGCAGATGCTCAAAGTGATCTAAGTCTAATTCAGGACATGTTGAAGTACAAGAAAAGTGACCCAGGGTTTGCGGATGCAGTACGTAAATAGATGGATAACCACAAATTGTATCTGAAACATTAAGTCGTAAAATTTACCCTGTTCATCAGTAGAATGAGTGACACAATGAAGCACGACATTGCTGACCAGTTACAAGCCACTGAGAAGCCAGACAACTTCAGAACAGGAAAGCCTTTATTCCAGATAGGTACAGCTAAGACCACCCTGATTGATCTCACTGGCCCATAAGCACATTTCATGCTGGACACACTGAATATTGATTTCGAGTGGGTTCTAGAACTTGTCCGTCTTAGTCACAGAATCAGGACTAAAGAAAAGCGTTGGAATATGTTAAGAATATGAAAGCGATGAATGACATTGCTGAACCTAGTGTTAAGATGATGAGCAACTTTGCAAATGGCATAACTATCTCCTTCAAGCTGTAGAGTTCAACAGACGGAGCTTTGACAGTTTCAAGAAATAAATTTTCATTTTGAAATTAATCATCGGGCAATTTTTTTACTTCTTGATCAATTAGACGCGTGGCAAAATGTAAATCTCAAATTTATGTCATGAATAAGGTGCCTTGTCTGTCTTGAGTTTGAGAAAACGAATTTTGTGATATTTTTGAAAACTTTGTATTTACCAATGTGCCTGTTCTTGTTCCAAGGTGTAGATAGAGGGGAGTAGGAAAAGGGGCAAAGAAAAAATAATAGCGTAGGTGAGTTGCGAACAGCTTCCCGCGTCGCTGGACCACTGTTAGCCAGCGGCGAATCCACTCGGCCATCCTGAGTCTCAAAAAAGACTCATTCAAACGAAGTTTTTAAGCCGCTCGCCTGCACTTCTCGTACGCTATATAAGACTATCCTAATTGTATGAGTTAGAAAAAGATTGAAAACATTATCATTTGGTGCTTATTCTGCTGCTCTATCTTGTTTAGACAAAAGGTTATATCGTGAAACATGATTCAAGGAACCTCAGAACTTGTGTTTTGGCCGATTTCTGGGCAGAAAATTTAAAAGCTCCATGCGAGAATGCTTCTTAAAATCCTAAGTCAAAATAATTGTGTTTTCGGATTTTCCAAGTAAAAAGCGTCCGAAAATGTACAGAAACTTATGAAAATAAGAAAGAGTTGATTTTTGAACGCATCTAGTGCTACATGTTGTAGCACTAGGTAGTTAAGTGGTAGAATCCCAATGAAAACTAAAGGATTCATAATCGAGATCAAATTGATGTAAAACTTCTACGAGAGAAAAAAACCCCATTGTGAGTGAAAGGTTTGGTTATTATTTATTTACCATGACACTTTTTCTAAAAGTATGATTGCTATTAATTGATTTTTAAATATCCACTCATACTTTTCATACTTATACTTTTTATCCGATCCCAGTGCCATTTCAAGAAAAGCGCGTTCGTGGTCGAAAATTACTTTGAACCATTTATTATCGAAATCCTTCGTCAAATAACATTCTGTTACTAATTTGTGCATATCACTTTTTTCCTCTCACAAAAAAACATTACTAGGGACTCATCCAGTGACATCTCTCCTTCCTGGTATTGAAATATTATGTTGCTCATTAATAATTTTAAGATAATTCATAAATTTATAGGCCCTGTTTTATTCCTACATCTCTTATTTCTAATTTCTTACATCTCTTTATTAGGAAAACGTCCTGAAAAATAATAGATCTCACCTGTAATAATAAGCTCGTTCTGCAAAGATGAGGAACATAACTATTGTGTAAATATATCCCCAGAATAAGAGCTTTTCTTTGCCTCTCACGTAATTCTTCAGGAAGTGATTAAAAGGTCCAGTTTGTTCCACATTTTCAGTTTTTGTGTCTTTCAAAATTTCTTCTTCATCATTTGCTTCACTTGAAGGCGTTACATAAATAGAGAATCTGCTTTCCCTTCCCTTGCGCTCCGATGTTGGCGAGAGGTGCAACTGTTTAAATATTGAGCTATTTTTGTAGATTTCATAAAACTGCTCAAAATTGATGGTAACTCCTTGTTGCAAACCGACCGCTTCCATTAAAGCATTTACGATTTGTTCAGTAGTCTGATCTTTTACTTCTGTGCCGTAGGAACTCCTGTAACGTATTTTGGGGGTCATTATTTCACGTCATAAAATTTAAATTGGTAGAAAATTTACGACCTTGGGGAATTAGAATCTAGATTAATTTTTGAGACACATTCAAATTTTAATATTTCTGGATATTATTATGTAGAAACGTACTCAACTTACTAATTAAATAAATGACTGAATAAAAACAATGTAAAAACTAGGGTTTCTATGTCGAGTACAAGCCAAGTTTAGAGTATTCTCGCCCCATCTTCCCAAATGAAGAAACATATATAAATATGAACTAATTTTCTCAGCACTCTTATACCCTGCACACTTTATCAGTGATTCTCACTTAAAAGTTAAATAAAAATATAGATTACAAAATTGGCCTCAAACAAATCTTAAAAATAACACGGTATATCAAACCATTCAGGTACACTAAAAACCAAGTTAGTTAAAAACAACTCCTGCTAAATATTAATCGGTGTATATCGCGCTAAAATTGCAACACTTCATATATTGATCAAATCGGTCGAAGTTTATGAAAACGAATAACTGAACACACAAACGATATATGCACTTGATTACAGCCAATGCTGTAATTAATAAGTTCTTCAAACCATCAAATATCCTGGAACGAAACGAAAATCTGTTTGTCGCTCTAATAAACAAATGAGAAAGTTATGCATCAAATCCAACCTAACTGATTCGTCATTTGGTGTCCGACTCTCTTATTAAAAAGTATTATTAATCTCTCTTTTAAAAAAGTGGATAAATTCCACTAGGCTCTCCGGATAGCTTCTCAGTAAGCAGCTTTACTCTTGGTCCTTTACTAAGTATATGTATAAAATGAAATTCGATTCACGTATCAACATTGCTCGTTGTCGGAAAATCGGCCTTCAATTTGCTTCTCACCTTCCAAGTATCTCCTCAAATTTGTAAGTTTAGTCTTGCCATAAGAAACTTTTTTTCTCAGATTGGTGTCACCTTGCTGTTATATAGTCAATTAAACTTTGTCCATGTCTACTGTCAACATACATGCATGTTATTAGTTGTACAAACATTGTGCCCTATTTAAATAGCCTTCGCGTTTTCTCTTATATATTATACACCTAAAAATTAGCTGAGATCTAAAAAAAAGTCTTTAACTCAAAATAAAAATTCATTTCTTGAATGAATCGTTATTAATATTCATACATTGATTGTTATCTATATTTTGTTTGTGTTTGTCAGCTACCTAATGACCCGAGGCCGATGACAGTTCCTTAGTAATTTGAAGACTTTTTTCAATTATAGAGAAGGAAAGTAAACTTTGTGCGATGCGACCTGGTATGCATACTCAGTGGAGATAGAATAATGCAAAAAATCAGATATAAAATGAGGCAAATGAACGAAACAGTAAAAAAAAAAGTACAAGTGACCCTCTTCAACCTCAGATATTTGGACATGGAAGGAGCAAAAACGAACACAGATAGGAACTGTGAATTTTAGTGTCCTTGAGCCGGTTTACGATACGGACTTTAAAGCTACACAGAACTTTAAAAAATTCGGGATGTTATCTTTTATGATCAAAAACGAAGATCTGACTTACTCTATAAACAGTTTGAAATCTTTTGCTGACAGAGTTCCAGAATGATCCATATCGTAAATATTGAAAAAGAGTTGAGCTTTCTGTTCATCAGATCCGTTTGAAAACATGAGCATCACATGCAGAAACTCTTGAAAACCGATGAACCCATCTTGGTTTTGATCCATCAAGTTAAAAAACTGTAAAAAAATAAATAATTCAAGGAACAAGCGTGAAGCTTGAATTGTTTAAACGATATTGGTACATAGAAGTACTAAAAATAAAGCATTTATTTACTCAAACAATTTTGCCTCCGACACATTATCCATTAACTATCTATAGCAGTGATTCCCAAGCCCAGGATCGCGACCCAAATGAGGGTCGAAAAGGGGCTCCTGAGGGTCGCGGGATAGCTAAAAAAATAGATAAATAAATAAAGAGATAGAGAGGTATTAGAAAATAGTTCAAACATAATTATTAACATCATAATTATGGAATATAAATCATCATTTAAAATGGGACAGTAAAATAGTTGTGAATAATAAAGTATGATAAATGATGGTAAAATAAAACATATACGAGTATGATCAGGTGCAAGACTTGTACTGTACGCCAAGGCGGCTGGAGCTTGACTCGATCTGTTTCTTCAGGATTTTCAGTTCCGACGTACCTGTGTTGTGGATAGACGTGTGTATCACGTAAGTTTGATTTGTATGTTATTTTTTTATTATTTACTGAGGTTGTCAAGCTAAGTCAGGAGTAACATATTTAATAGTCTAATATAGAGGAAACAGCATAAGCTTGGGAATTTTGACTCGAAAAGGAAATTTGCTTAAGATAAGGTTATTGTTATGACTGGTGTGTAAAATTGGCAATTTATACTTGTGTTTTACGTCTGAAGTAATTTACATTGAGTATGTAGGTGAGCGTGAGCGTTCATACAACTTTATGAATAAGTAATTTAGAATAGTGTATGGTGCAAATATATATATATATATATATGTATATATATATATATATATATATATATATATATATATATATATATATATATATATATATATATGTGTGTGATACTAATTTTAGGCATGAATTCGAGAGGGAATGACAAGCGGCAAACAACAATTGGCGTATGAACCTGATTTTCTGAAATACGGCTTCACACATCTCAAGATAGATCACTCAGTGTGTTCAGTATCTGCAAGTTCTAGCCAATGAATCAATGACGGAAAACAAACTAAAACGTCACTCGTGTTCAGTTCATCCAAACTTTATTGAAAAGCCACTAAGTTACTTGAAGGGTAAGGAAGAACAGTTAAAACGAAGTCGGATTGATGTTCCTTCAGGCTTAGGTTTTTCTTTGGAGAAAGCTTCCCTGGCACCCTTTGAAGTGGCATGGTATATTGCACGATCCAAAAAGTCTCACAACATTGGAGAGAACCTGGTGAAACTGCAACGGTGCGAAGATGTATAAGAGAAAAACTCCCTTCCAAAAAGCGAGAATATAAATAGCCCATTAAATTACCAAGTCAGCACGGACTAAGCCGTGTCGTAACGGTAGAGTGGTTGCCTCGGGATAGAAAGACCCAAGATCGATCTCATACAGTCCACAAATTTTTACGAAGAAAATTCTCGAAGAAAACGGAGAATGCTTCAAGGACTAACTAATCCAGAAGGACCAAGAAATCGACTCAAGAGAAAACCGCGCTCAAAGAAAACGGAATTCAAGGAAATACGACTTTCAAGGGCTAACTCGTCTCAACTCATCTCATCCCATCAAAATCGTCAAGAAGTATCAAGAAGTCATCACGTCATCAGAATTGGAAGGAATCATCACATCGTCGTTAAAAAGGAAGATACATCAAGAAAAAGAAGATTAAGAATTAACCCAGCCAACTTAAAGAAGAAAGAATCTCAGCCTACAAGAATACAAGAGTCAGATAGATAGAAGACAAAATATTTCAAGAGGCATCTTCAGTCAAGAAATAAATAAACATAAGGAAGAGCCCCCCTTCCCCCATAAAACCATCAGCAATCGTTATGGTAAAAAATACTTGTGGATGTATCTAAGAAAATTGAGTTTGTACCACTTTCTAACCACAGCATCAAACGTCGAAGTGAACTCATTTTTATTAGATATTTTGTATCAATTAAGTCTGGCACTGAAAAAAAATCATTGTGGACAGATGAATCTGTCTACATTGCTGGCGAACCTCAACTCATGGTTTTTGCGAGGTACAGAGTAGATGACAGAATTCTGGAAGAATTTCTATTCTGTAATACCTTGTCAACAACCACCACAAGAGAAGATATCATTGTTATTGAAGACATGGTTTTCAAGAAACATAACATAGACTGGTTGAACAGTTTGGCTGTGTGTATTGAAGGATTGCCATCGATGATGGGAAGTCGAATAGGTTTTGTAACTCGGGTTTAAAGGTGAAAGTCCTGATGTCTTAATAATTCATTGTTTCTTACATCAAGAAAACTTGACCTCCTAACGTCTTCAGCCAGAATTCCATGTAGGGCTAATTGATGTTATCCAAATTGGGAATTTTATAAAGGTTAGAGCTTTGAACTCGCGCATTTTCCGTAAAATGTTTGAATAGATGGCAGTCGCGTAGCTAATGGGGGGGGGGGCACAAATAAAAAAGTTACCCTGGGCCCCCATTGGAGGGCGGGCCGAACGAGTGTCCCATCCCTTTTTTGAATAACAGTTAAATATAGAGGCCCATACAAATATATTGTTGTTTATATTGTTGCTGTGTCAGACTGATAAAATGTATCAATATAAATTTGGACTTGTATATTTGATAAATGTAATATCTCAGTTTCACGTTTTGCAGCTTATTTCTTGTCATTTTGTATTAAAGCGTCTTAATAATTACTTTTAGTGTTGCTGTATCGGACTGATGGAAGGTATTAATATGAATTTTGACGATAATATTTGTTCAATATGTAATATCTCGGTTTTACATTTTGCAGTTTATTTTCAATCCTACATGAGTATTCCTATTAAAGTGTCCTACTTATTTATATTGTTTTATTTGGCACACTATCAGACATACCAGAGTGAACCAAAATATTGAAGGAGTAGTTGTTTTCATGTCATTCATGATATCAAACATTCTTATGTTGGGGGTCCCCGAAGAAGATAATGCCCCCAAATCCCTAGCTACGCCACTGAGAGATGGGATCACATCACCAGGACTTACTTTTCTATTCTGATACCCGTTGGCTGTCTCGAGTCCGCATCCTTGGACGGATTATTGAACTTAAAACTGAAATAATTTTTTTCCGAGAGAAGCCTAAGCTGGCCGGCTTTTCGAAGATGCTGCTTAGGTGGCAAAGCTAGAATATTTAGACGACATCTTCAAGCATTCGAGTGGATTCAACTCAGACAAATAAGGCTGAAATAAAATTATGGTAGATATCAGTGAAAAAAATACATCATCCAAGAAGAAACTTGCATTTTAGAGAGAAAAATTAGCCACCAGATAAACAGCTGCTTTTCCAGAGCTGAGTGCAGTGCTGGACGATTTATCAGAAATAGAGATTGCTAAATTTAAATTGTTTTTCCAAGATCATTTACAGAAGCTTCAGGAGGAAATGGACAAATATTTGCCAGAAAATGTTGATGTATTTCAAAACAGCTGGGTCAGGAATGTGTTCGGTGTGAACGTCATTGATGTTGGAGAAGATATCCCAGGATTTAAAGAAGAACTTTTAGATCTTCAGGAAAATCAGGTGCAGATTCAACGTTTTGAAAGTCCCTCATACTCTGAATTCTGGGCTCAATTAAAGGATAAGCCTATTCTGATTCATGAGGCTGAAAAGGCTCTTATTCCATTTCCTATCATATACCTCTGTGAAAAAGGATTTTCAGCTCTTGTGACGATCAAGACTAGAGCAAGGAACCGTCTGGATTTTCAACACGATCTGCACTGTTCTCTCTCCATCAACATCAAGCCAAATCTGGAGAAACTTGTCCATAATCTTAAGGAACATCACAGTAGTCACTAAAATACTTTTTTTCAAATTTTCCATAAAGTCTACTTGAAGAGCCAAAAGTAGTTGCCAGCCAAATGTTTATTTTCTTTGCTTGGTTTTACATTAATATGAAAATGAGCCTTTAATATCCTTTAATCAACATAGAAATAAAAATAAAATATTGTTTATGAAATAACAGCGAATGACCGTAAAATATATTAGATAAAACTAAATGTGGAAACACTGAAGAAGTTATTATATTTATCAGCAGTCAATAGTAGTTGAATAGTCAGAGGGGCTCAGTCATGAAATAGTATTATAGTTGGCAGTCCAAAGTTTGTTTATCTTTACTTGAGTATGAAGATTTGTCTCCAATTATCTTCAATCAATATTATATTATATTTATTAATTAATAACTTATAGTAAAATTCAGTAAATTTTATTCAATTGAATAAAACTAAAATAATACTTAAATAATATTTCATCCCTGAGGGTCGCCCAGCCAAGATCAATTTGTCTTTAGGGTCAAGACAAAAAAGTTTTGGGAAACACTGATCTATGGGCTAAACACCAGAGAAAGAGGGTTAGATTTTTTAAATGGCAGGAAAACAAGAGAAAGTACCATACAGTGGCGGCAACAAAAAAAGTGACATGTGACAATTCGGGGAAAATGAAACAGAAAAATGTAACTTACATATTTTATTATGAATATTTCATGAAAGTTAATACTCGGTCATGTTGCCCTTGCACTTGATAACCATCCTAAGTCGATTGGGCATTTATTCAGCCAGGTTTGCAAAGTAGGTGGGGTCGATCGTAACCCAGATCTTCTTCAGTGATTCTATCAGGTCCTTGATGCTGCCGGGTGCTGTCTCTTGAACTTTGGTTTTCATGAGATTCCAAGAATTCTCAATAGGATTTAGGTCCGGGGAATTACCAGGCCACTCCAAAACACTAATATTATTATCATTGAAGAACTTTTTTACTAACTGAGACCTGTGAGCAGAGGCGCCATCATGCATGAAAAATTCACACTGATGAATTTCCCAAAATGGCAGCATGTGCTGCCTCAAAACTTCGAGATAGTTAGTCCCCCTCATGGTTACATTCTTGGGAAGGAAGTACAGACCTCCTCTGCCCTTGTTTCCACTAAAGGCACCCCACACCATCACACTATCAGGGTGCTTCGCAGTTTTCACGGTATATTTTGGGTCATACCGAGACACATTGCTGGGACGACGCACGATCTTTGACTCTCCTCTGACCAGTCTAAAGGTGCTCTCATCACTGAACATGACCTTCTTTCAATTAGCAGCTGTCCAATGTTTATAGGTCTTGCAAAAATTGAGTCTTTTCATCTTCATAGCCTTGGTAAGAAGTGGCTTCTTGGCAGCGCGGCGAGTCGGTAGGCCTGAGTCCTTCTGTAAGCGATGACGGATGTTCCTGAGGGCGACGTTCTGGAGAAGGTCTGGGTGTTTTTTCTTGATTGAAGCGGAAGTTACAGAAGGGTCTGACATCACTTCACGCCTTAGGATATTATCAGTCCTTGGAGATGTCTTCCTAGCTGCACCAGTGCCCTCCTTCCTCTTTGGTAGGGTACCTGGTGGCAATAACTCAGCAGCCCGTTTTAGGCGATAAATCGTATTTCTTGAGGTTCCTAAATCTGCTGCTACATCAATAAAAGACTTTCCCAGCTCTAATAAGGTCAAGGCACAGCTTTCCTCTGTCATAGAAAGCTTTTACTGCCCCATTGTATCCATTTTCACAGAAGTTATAGCACGTCAAATGTAGGCTCGAATGCAGGAAATCAGCACGCTGGAGCGCCGTACACTAAAACCTCACTGTACGAGCTCAAACGAGACACGTATTTTCCAATAAAGCGCAGTTCTGTTGTCTTAGCTCAGGAGAGTCGTCCACTCGCGGCATAAGCCCCGCCCCTTTTCATTGGCTTGTTGGCAAGTAAAATCGTGAAAGCGATTTTGTGTATCGATTTCTGTTGCCAATATTCAATGTCACTTTTTTTGTTGCCGACACTGTACAGTGAAGGTAATTTAGAGATCCATAAATGAAAAATAAGATTTCTAAAAAAAATAATCAAGAAGGAAATTTTCTTCCCTGGCCGGGATTTGATCCTGTCTCAATTTTCTGGTTGGGTACTCTACCTACTTATGCATCAACCAGGTACTTCCTCTGAATATAATTTGATGAATCACTAGGACAATATCAATATATCTCCCCCACATAAAGTACTTCCAATGACTGTTATAACCATCTTCTCTACATTATGCATTATGGTCTTATACACATTTTGTCCTCCACATAAGATCCATTACAAGAAAACCCGACTATAACTGCAGTCGGCGGGCATCCGGAACTGGGCATTCTTGGTGGTCTAACTTATTATAAATCAACGACTGTATTAAACACGTTATCGATGTCATAAAAGAACTACGAGTACTTCAATCGTCACTTGCTGTTATAATACATGAAAGTTTTCACCCACTATTGGGGTCACGCTATGAATTAAAATTGTCAGTTAAACTGCGATGTATGGTTCCGTGGTACGAAGTTTATAGAACAAAAAATAGCCATAGTCACACTAGCTCAGTGTAGATGAGAAACGTCCCCCATTCATGGCAGATGTAATGACTCGTGGCGAGCGTCATATCTCGAAAGTGCCTCGAGATAATTACACTACACATTCTTGCGCCTTACCCTCTCCCATCAGCTCATGCCCTCAAAACTTTTATTGACAGGTACCCACTTCTGACGTGACTATTTTCACCCATTCGCGGGGGAATGATATATATATATATATATATATATATATATATATATATATATATATATATATATATATATGAAAAGAAACTCACAACTTGCACGTGAGTCAAAATTATGATAAATAACTACATTTCAAGAAATATTTGGGAGTGTATCTCTATTAATACTTTCCCAAATTTTAATATTAGCCCTGGATTGTTTAGCCTAGATCCTATCATATATAATTATATTAAATCACAAATTAGAGTGTTTAAAGAATTTGTACTTCCTAGTTAGGGTTTTGATGCAGGTAGCCGTTTTAACCCCCCACTCCTTACTATTTAAGACATTGTCTGTCCTGACCTATATTATTCAATGAAGAGGTCTTTTAGAATAAAGACGAAAGCGCTCGGAATCGTTTTTCCATTTTCCTTGTGGATTTTATTTATCATATATATATATATATATATATATATATATATATATATATATATATATATATATATATATATATATATATTATATGCGGTTAAGATAATGCCATAATTAGACAACTGCTCCGCTTCAGGTCCAGCAGGTAATTCTATCCTCCTTGAACTGGAAGATAACACTTAAGGATGGCCCATTCCTTCCAGTTTAAGGAGGATAGGGTTCCCTGCTGGACCTGAAGCAGAGCAGTTGGATATTTTTCCATATATATATATATATATATATATATATATATATATATATATATATATATATATATATATATATATATATATATATATATATGGGAAATATCACGAAAGTTAGCGCGTGATAACATGAAATATGAATATGTACCACGGAAGGAAAGTGAATAAAAGACAGATTGGAGTTAATATTTCGTCTATTCGACATTTTAAAACTCACAATGGTAAAAAAAAATAAGACACACAGTATTTATACTAAGCACGTTTCCCTATGAGGTCAACTTTTTAATGCTATCAGATAAGTCGCATTTTAGAAAAAGTGATAAAATTGGATCTAGCGAAAGCAGCCCTTGGCTAATGTTGAGATTACTCTCTTTTGTGTGGGAGATTAAAAATGATTCCAGGATATTTCTCTTTATAAAATCATTCCCACGGATTATATTATCAGTTTTTGACCAGTTAATTTCGTGTCCCATCTTGGAATTGTGGACAGCTAAGGCATTATTCAGATATCCCTTAATTACTGCATTTTTGTGTTTTGGGGTCCTTATGGAAACATTTTTGGAAGTTTGACCTACATAGAATAAATTACAATCTAAACATGGAATTCGGTAAATTACATTATTATCATTATTGGGGGTGTGCTTTATTAAGTTTTTTTTAATGTATGATTGTATTTAAAGGCTACCTTAATATTAAGTTGTTTTAGAATGGGCACCAAAGACATAAAATTATTATGATAGGGTAAAATTAATAGGTTTTTACGAGGTTCTATTGTCTCTAATTTACAATTATAAAATGTTTTTTTGGCTATATTCATACATTTTTCTAGAAAGTATTTTGGGTAGCATAAATTGGTAGCAATATCTCCAATTTTTGTGTATTCTTTATCTATATAGTCGGGACTACATATTCGAAGAGCACTAAGATACATGGAGGAAAAAACAGCAAATTTTATATTTTTGGCATGACTTGAATAAAAATGGACATAAGGTAAATTATTTGTCTGTTTCCTATAAACAGTAAATTTAAATCTATGTGGTTCTCTAATTATTAGGACATCCAAAAATGAAAGGCTCTTATTTACTTCCTTTTCTACAGTGAATTTAATTCACGGAAGCAATGAGTTGATAATTAAAAGAAAACTATCGATGTCAAAACTGTTGTTTAAAATTACCAGGATGTCGTCAACATACCGGAACCATGCAATTTGAGTAGACCAAAAAGGAGGATCAACCTAGTTTCGAAAAATTCCATATAGAAATTTGACAATAAAGGAGATAAGAGATTACCCATAGCCATACCAAACACTTGTTCATAGAATTTGCCGTTGAAACTAAATTTACATTTTTTAATACATAAACAAATAAGCTCAATGATCGTATTGGTTGGTAAAGGGAGGTCATAAGCATTTAGAATAGAGGCTAGAAGGTCTAATAAGTCATCAATGGGCACTTTGGTGAATAATGAGGTGACATCAAAACTGACTAGTCTCAGATCTGATGTTACCCTCATATTGTTTAATTTATTGCAAAGGTCAAGGGAATTTTTTATATGCGAGGGGGATATAGTTCCTAAGAGGGGAGAAAGTAAATTTACTAAGTATTTTGAAAGTTTATATTGGATTGAACCAGTGGCACTTATGAATGGTCTTATTGGGTTTCCTGGTTTATTGGTTTATATTAAGCCCTACAAATAGGGTAAAGAAGAGTCACTAGAAGAGACAGAGTCTATCATTGATGTGTATTTTAAAGTGGTTTTTACGTCTCTATTAAAACATTTAATTACGTCATCTAAGGGATCCTTACTTAACGGAAGGTATGTAGACCTATCGGATAATAACGTAGACTTTTTTTCTAAATACGTTGTTTTGTTCATTATAACAAACGTGTTAGATTTATCAGCTTTTGTAATGTGCAAATCTTGGTCCATTTTTAAGGATTTAATTGCTGATATAAATCTTTTCGGAAAATTGTGTAAGTTTTTATACATATTACTCAATACTGAATCAACAATACCTTTTGCAATGTCTATGTGGTTTTGAATTATGTTCTTATTTTTTTCCCAATCTAACAGAAGCAGCGGCAATGTCGACACTTTGAGGTTTTTTATTTATTGAAAACGACAATCCATATCCTAAGGAACGCTTTACATCTGTGGGAATTGGTTTATCCGATAAATTCACAACACAATTTTCTTGATAATTTTTGTTCCATACACCATCACTTATTAGGCGATTTAATTTTTCTGTTAGGTGGCAGTTAAGTTGATGTAGTTTTCTTCTGAGCCTGTTGTAGATGGCGTCTAGCTGTGGTGTTTTCCAGACAAATGGAACATTATGAAAGAAGTTATGTTTCAGACTGCGTAACTTTTTAAATTGGGAAAACTCATTTCTTTTTGTAGCAACCAAGTGTTTGGTTAAAGAAAGGACACTGAATTCATTGAACGGATGAATTCAGTGGCTCTTCTTTACCCTATTTGTATGGCCTAATAAAAACTCATAAACCAGGAAACCCAATAAGACCAATCATAAGTGCCACTGGTTCAATCCAATATAAACTTTCAAAATACTTAGTAAATTTACTTTCTCCTATCTTAGGAACTATATCCCCCTCGCACATAAAAAATTCCCTTGACCTTTGCAATAAATTAAACAATATGAGGGTAAAATCAGATCTGAAACTAGTCAGTTTTGATGTCACCTCATTATTCACCAAAGTGCCCATTGATGACTTATTAGACTTCCTAGCCTCTATTCTAAATGCTTATGACCTCCCTTTACCAACCAATACGATCACTGAGCTTATTTGTTTATGTATTAAAATTTTTTAATTTAGTTTCAACTGCAAATTCAATATATGGAATTTATTGAAACTAGGTTGATCCCCCCTTTTTGGTCTACTCAAATTGTATGGTTCCGGTATGTTGACGACATCCTGGTAATTTTAAACAACAGTTTTGACATCGATAGTTTTCTTTTAATTATCAACTCATTGCTTCCGTGAATTAAATTCACTGTAGAAAAGGAAGTAAATAAGAGCCTTTCATTTTTGGATGTCCTAATAATTAGAGAACCACATAGATTTAAATTTACTGTTTATAGGAAACAGACAAATAATTTACCTTATGTCCATTTTTATTCAAGTCATGCCTAAAATATAAAATCTGCTGTTTTTTCCTCCATGTATCTTAGGGCTCTTCGAATATGTAATCCTGACTATATAGATAAAGAATACACAAAAATTGAAGATATTGCTACCAATTTATGCTACCCAAAGTACTTTCTAGAAAAATGTATGAATATAGCCAAAAAAACATTTTATAATTGTAAATTAGAGACAACAGAACCTCGTAAAAACCTATTAATTTTACCCTATCATAATAATTTTATGTCTTTGGTGCCCATTCTAAAACAACTTAATATTAAGGTAGCCTTTAAATACAATCATACATTAAAAAAAACTTAATAAAGCACACCCCCAATAATGATAATAATGTAATTTACCGAATTCCATGTTTAGATTGTAATTTATTCTATGTAGGTCAAACTTCCAAAAATGTTTCCATAAGGACCCCAAAACACAAAAATGCAGTAATTAAGGGATATCTGAATAATGCCTTAGCTGTCCACAATTCCAAGATGGGACACGAAATTAACTGGTCAAAAACTGATAATATAATCCGTGGGAATGATTTTATAAAGAGAAATATCCTGGAATCATTTTTAATCTCCCACACAAAAGAGAGTAATCTCAACATTAGCCAAGGGCTGTTTTCGCTAGATCCAATTTTATCACTTTTTCTAAAATGCGAGTTATCTGATAGCATTAAAAAGTTGACCTCATAGGGAAACGTGCTTAGTATAAATACTGTGTGTTTTATTTTTTCTTACCATTGTGAGTTTTAAAATGTCGAATAGACGAAAGTATTAACTCCAATCTGTCTTTTATTCACTTTTCTTCCGTGGTACATATATATATATATATATATATATATATATATATATATATATATATATATATATATATATATATATATATATATATATATATATATATATATATATATATATATATATATATATATATATATATATATATATATATTTATATATATATGGAAAAATATCCAAGACAAATTGGTGCGGTTAAGGTAATGGCATAATTAGACAACTGCTCTGCTTCACGTCCAGCAGGTGATCCTATCCTCCTTGAACTGGAAGACAACACTTAGGGATGACCCATCCATCAGCCCAAAAAAACTGATTTCAAAAACACGCCTTTATGTCGTCTCGTTTACCGTCACAGAAAACTGTTATTATTAATATATTAACAGCGTTGACTGAGCCAAAACGCTCGAAAGATGGAAAAATATCCAAGACAAATTGGTGCGGTTAAGGTAATGGCATAATTAGACAACTGCTCTGCTTCAGGTCCAGCAGGTGATCCTATCCTCCTTGAACTGGAAGACAACACTTAGGGATGACCCATCCATCAGCCCAAAAAAACTGATTTCAAAGACACGCCTTTATGTCATCTCGTTTACCGTCACAGAAAACTGTTATTATTAATATATTAACAGCGTTGACTGAGCCAAAACGCTCGAAGCTGGACCTGAAGCAGAGCAGTTGTCTAATTATGCCATTACCTTACGCACCAATTTGTCTTGGATATTTTTCCATCTTTCGAGCGTTTTGGCTCAGTCAACGCTGTTAATATATTAATAATAACAGTTTTCTGTGACGGTAAACGAGACGACATAAAGGCGTGTCTTTGAAATCAGTTTTTTGGGGCTGATGGATGGGTCATCCCTAAGTGTTGTCTTCCAGTTCAAGGAGGATAGGATCACCTGCTGGACCTGAAGCAGAGCAGTTGTCTAATTATGCCATTACCTTAACCGCACCATATATATATATATATATATATATATATATATATATATACTTTTCTTGACCTCAATACATCTGCCCTTCGCCTTCTTGATTCCTTCCTCCAGTTCCTTATGGACAATACTTTTGGCCTTCCAGGTTGGTAGCATCTCATTCTTTGCTCTCTTTTTTGTAATTTTTGGAAATTTTGATTATGAGGTTGGCCATATAAAAATAATACCTGCAGGAAAAAAAGCCTAAGGGATCAGATGCAAGATACAAAGCAAATACAATATTGTGGCTCAATAATTAATCTTCCGATAACCCCAGATTAAAAAACAAGGTTAGCAAACCTAAGCCGCGTGCTTTTAATTGTTTCATTAATTTGGAAAAAAGAAATTAACAACCGTATTATCAATTAACAAACATATCATCTTACCTTACGATATTTGAAACTTTCAAAAACTCATTGAAAATTAAAATGGTTACCATCCGACAGACCGACCGACAGTAACTTATGAAATGAAGTTCAATGTGGGGAAATCGATATCACACTTTAAAAAAACAAACAAACAAATGCCCAGTTCGGTTACACCCGCGTCAAGACGCTATGCGGCGTGTAGGGCCGATAATTGAACCCCTCCCCCCTCTTCTCTCTCGACCCGCTGGCAACCAGACTCGATATTCATCGCCGAGAAAGTCAGAATCAACAGATTTCTTTTCCAGCTTGCATAAACAAACGAAGGGGAGAAGAGCACTTGCAATAACAATGTTTAAACAGGCTCACTGTTCACCCTAAGATTTGAGATCTAGTTTCGCCTAATAGACGAAATTGTAGGAGCTGCGACGAAAGCCAGAAGATGCCTTTAGGGCTAAGTGACTACACTCTAAAAAGTGTCGCTATACGAGAGAGGCTTAAACATAGGCCCTTATCCCCCCTACCCCTAACCCCAGTGGCTAGTGCAAGTATATATACGGATAGCTGGAGAATAACCAGGAGATCGAGTTAGATAGCAAAACGACAACGTCCAGCGGCAGGGCCCGGCACAAACGGAATCGAGCAGAGAAGAAGTTCATCCTGAGGCAGTTCCTGGTGGTCACACCGAAGAGTAGACCCTTTTATTGCGAATCACTCTCATACATCTTTCGTCAGAGAAACACTCTATCTTGGTTTTCAACTAAAACCAGAGATATTCCCCACCATTGAGGAATACCCAAAGTGAACTCCCCCACCCCATTTGTCAAATGATATACTTTTTGGTCATCGCTCGTCAGTTAGAAGCACCCCAAGAGTAACCCGAAGATTGGAAGAAGCATACCTCCACGGTTCCGTTGCTTAAATCGTCAGATTAAAATACAGTGCTAAGCGCCATCCGCACCTCTCATCGAAGGTAGCTGTTTTCTCCTAGTCTGTCTCCCAACCAGATAATCAGTTGGATGTCCGAGCCCTCACACACCCGCGTCGCACCTCAAACCCCTTCTCTCGCCTCCATAAGATCCCCCGTCAAGGTCGTTCCTCATCCGGAGTCGCTTGTTTTTAAAGGTAAAGCCATCCCTATTTAATTATGTGTCTCAATTAGCGCTCAGTATTAAAGTGAGCTTGGAGGTCAACCATCGCTTAATATTCATTTTTAAAGTAGTAATTTTCACTTAGACTCTTTTATTAGATTCAGTGTAGATGTAAAGTTTGTTTTATTATTTCAATTTTATGGGTGTAATTAAAAGTATATTTTGGTTAGAGTTGTTTAACTAAATCCTTGAAACGCTGCACATGGTAATAGATATCCTCCCTGATTAAAGAAGCAAAGCAAAAGATTAAATAAAGTAAAGTATTATCGCACTCTTAGAGGAAAAAAAGTAACAGAGTTATTTAAGTACGTAATAAACCTACGTACATACTCGGCCCTTTATACCATGACACTCACCAATTAACAAGGACCGGACAAGATCTATTCTATCCACTGAAAAGAACTAAAAGACGAATTAGTAAAGCCTCTATACAAAATTTGCAACAAATCTTTAAACGAAGGTAGCGTACCATAGGATTAAAAAAAATAACGTCACTCCAATCTTTAAAAAAGGTTCAAAAGACGACCTAAATAACTATAGGCCAATCAGCTTGACGTCACTAGTCGCTAAACCTCTCGAATCTATTATTAGATGTATAATCGTAGAGCATTTCAAATCTTAAAATTTATTAAAAGTCAGCCATTCAGTTTTGGTCTCCTTCTTTGCATAAGGACATTCTGCCATTGGAGCGGATTTAGCCCAGAGCTACTAAAATGATTCCCGAATTTATAAATAAACCATATAAAGAGAGATTAACAAACTTAAACTATTATATTTGAAAAATAGACGGCTTCTCGGCGAACTGATTGAGTTTTATAAAATTATATATGGTTATACGGATGTTATATTTGGGTCTCTTTTTGAGTATGACAAAAGCGCGAATACACGAAATAATGGATTCACACTGAAAAACAAACGATTTAAGACAGCAGTTGCGCAGGGTTTTTTTTTATAGAAAATTCCTCGTATATGGAATGGATTACCATAGTCTAGTTCAAACAATACCATTCACTTGAAAAGTCACGATTTGAGGCTCTAAGGAAAGTTTGGAGGAATAGCTCATTAAGGAACTAGGGGTCATACGCATCGTGGACAAAAGGACAATACTGCAACCTCTGGGGGTGCACAAAAGACTTATCTTGGAGGCCAGCCTAAGGTCACAGAGGGAAATGCAACCGTCTCTGTATATGCTAGAAGCAGTATCTATAACCAAACCCTTGAGCGAGCGGAACCCTAGGGGTAGGTGGTTGATTCGATCACTACCCATCAAAAATTCCGCCATGAGTCATCCATCAGGAGGGCTCCATCCAGGTCCATCCATCAGGAGGGCTCCATCCAGGTCCATCCATCTAATCACCCATCATCTCATCCATGGCAGTAACCTCAGGCAAAATATAAACAAATCGTAAGAGATTCACTAATTAAGACATCATAGGAAGAGGAACACAAACAGTAGGGGGACAGATCTCCTTCAGGCCTAGTGGACGACATGGAAAAAGCCAAGAGGGTCCCGCTCAGTGCCCTCGAAGGTTAGACTAAGCCTTCACTTGAGACAACTCTGCACAACATATAGTGAGGAAGACCTTGATAACCACCTCAGTGAAAACGCCCCCCCCCCTAAAAAAAAACAACTAAAGAAGATTGTACTCGCCGCCCGAACGCCCCCAGCCGTCACTATCAAAAAATCGGTGATCTGGATTATTGGATAGGGGACCACACAACACAAGGAGATCAACAATAACCAGGAGAACACACGTGTGTTCAAGCTGATCTTCAAGGTAATGGAAATGGCTATGAAAGATTCGAAACAAGTACTACTCACGTTTTACACGAAAATTCCCCAGACCAGATAGAGATGTAAACCTTCATCCCAGTCCAAGTCTGTTTTAAGGGTTACGCTTTGGAGCAGCACACGACAAAGAAATTCAAATTTCAAGGAAAGAAGTGTTCTGTGCGCAAGCCTAGGACACGGGTGAGAGGAATGCAAAAGCCCAACCAAGAAATGTCTCAACTGCGCAAACCCGCACCACACTCTTGCAATACTATGCCTAATGACGAGGCAAAATTACTAAAACAATAAAACGGCAATGATTGAAGAGGAGAAAAAAAGAAAACAACCGCCACATACGTGGCAGCAACGAGGACCATCCCCGAACAAAAATAGGTTCGTGAACATCGCTGGCAATATGAGACCAGACCTCATACGTGCATCTTACATGCTCCCTTCGCGAACATGGCAAAACCTGGAAGCTATGCCGAAGAACAAATAAAATGCTCATGAAAAACGGCCTAAAAGCAGTGTGGTTCCCCGATAACCCATTATCCAGCGAAATGCACAGGATCTCAATGACTTGCGAATAAGGAAACATAAACCAACAAACAGAAAACCAAGAAATCTCAACACAGGAAAAAGCAAAGAAACAAAACAGAAGAAGAGCAAGTAGAAAGCGAGACAATGTTCACATACGACGAAAGAGAAGCAAGATATCAAATAAAGCAAATCCTCGAACAACTAGACACAGAGAAACAATATACGCAGAAGAACAACACTGAAAGATTTAATATTAATATCTATGGCTCTCAATCTACTCCACTCCCTATGGTAATCAAAAAAGAAAGATATAATCGAAGGTCTTGTAAAAGGAAAATATAAATGTGACTACGACTCAGATCATGATGGAGGGATATCAACACGAAACAACGGAACAGCAATGGAATCAGAAAAAGACTAGTGTTCTCCGAAATAAAAGATCTAGACGAGTCATACATACTTACATAGTTATCAAGCTTAAAATGACTACATGAGATCTTGTAAAAGCTGGAGCATATCCCCCCTCCCCCCACCGCCGCTCGTATCTTCCGACTTAAGACTTCATCAGGATCTTCCGACGCCCATCATTAGCAATCTTTCTTGGGGACTTTACATGCAAGATGAAGGGAAGCGGGGTTTCCAACCTTCATCAACGGTACCGGTAAAATTTAAGAACATCTCATGAGAAGAAACAGTGCAGAGAGAAGAAATACCCTGATACCCCAATATTCTTATCCTAAATGTTTTCAAACATACCATTCATTATTCTAACAAATCCGAACTTCATGTTTAATCACCACACAACTTCTAGCTCAGGAACGCTTTCAGACCACATCAGGTTTAACACGAGAATCTCCACCTCCCACATGCGAATAAAATACCCCAGAGAAAATTAGCACATAAAACTAATTGAGATACATACAAAGAGCATGTTGCGAACGACGACATCGAAACCCTTCACAACAGCCCCAAAGAGGAAATAGATGCCCACCTCGAGAACATCAAACTGACAATAGAGGAAGACATCCCCTGTACACCCAAGGCAAACTATATAACAATCCAAGCACCCACATGGAATAACAAAAAAAAATTGGAAGAGATGAAAAACACCGTTGAAGAAATCCCAAAACATGCAAACCGTAGTGAAAGATACGCACTTCTAAGAAATTTGAGAACCCAGATAAGTGACTTAATCAGAACTAGAACGAATACAAGCTAGGATGAGCTTATATAAAAATGAACATCGACAACAAAGACCCCAGGAAAATATATATATATATATATATATATATATATATATATATATATATATATATATAATCGATGGGGTTGTTGCTATATATAATTAAGAGGTTCCAAACCAAAGGAAAGAATTAAACTAAAAGAAGGGGGAAGGGAAGACATGATAACTTACAGCAGAGAGATGGAAGAACGAGAGCACTAGTCAAAGATCTTCTCCATCACTGCGACAGAGAACCAACACTACGAGTTAGCACTCGAACAAAGGACCACACAACAGTTAGAAGAGTAAGAGCTCGAGCTCACACCACACTCAAGAGGGATCTAAAGACCTTGAACAGAGAAATGAAGGAAGACCCTTTACAATACAGGATTTCGCCCCAGTTCTAAAAACATTTAAGCAGAAGACCAGGAATAAATTGAATTACGAAGATCTACAAAACGCACCGAATAATATATACACAGCAATTTTAAAAATCTTCAACGCATGTCTAAATACGGGATACTTCCCATCTGAGTTGAATATAGCAAGAATGATCTCCCTATCCAAGCTTGGCAAACCCAAAAATCACATCGAAAGCTACCAACTGATCTCACTGTTCTAGTTTATCCGAAAACTCTTCGAAAAACACTTACACGACAAATTAAAGAACCACAGAAAATAATGGCACGAAGATCCCACAACAGCATCGATTTAGGAAACAAGGAAGTAAAGAATCAGCATTGGCGGTCATTACCGAAAAGATCGCAATCGAAGTGCAAGAGGCGACATAGTGGATTTGACTCTCTGTTGTGTTGTCAAAGCCCCTGGCAAGGTATGGGTTCCATGGCTGAAAATCAAACTAGCGGAACTCCCATTGAAGAAAAACCTCAGTCGAATCCTCTGTAAATATCTAGAGGAAAGAAAACCCCAAATTACCATTAACCACTACACCAGTCAATAGTTCACCCTAGAAACTGAGGCTCCCGAAGGAGGGTGTCTTAGCCCCAGTATCGAAGTACACCGTGTACACGAGAGAGCTCCCACAACCAACTAAAAACTCCGTTATGTACGTCTTACTGGTGGAGGAGATCTCTTGGTTATTTCAAACAAGTACTAAAACCCGTGCGACATAGCGCAACGAAATGCACGGGAAATCAAAAACGTTAATGATTTCGAAAAAAGAAATGAAATCAAAACTAACCAAAATAAATTCAAAATACTCGTATTAAACAGAAAGAAAAGACGCATCGTATAATAACCGCCAACGTTAAGTAGTCGTAATCCCTCGGCCTTAAAATAACGAAGAAAAGATACAATGCGCATACTAACGAAAAGATTAATCAGGCAAAAAGAACCTTCTTTACCTTTAATACGTTTAGAGGCCTACCCGAGGGTAACAAAAGAAAATTTAACCTCGCCTTCGAACGACCAATATTAACTTAACTGATAATTCAAATTCATACACTATCCAAGACCAAAATAACTAAAATGCAAATAGTAGAAAACCAAATCGACTCGATTTACAACCAACACATCCAAATCTGAATGAATCTCGACCCGAGAACTTTACTTCAGAACAAAACCTAAAACCGTTAAACCGAAAGGGGCAAAATAGAAGAAAACTTCCCGAACAAAGTTCTGAATAATATAATACCAACCAAAGAAGAAAACAGAAGTTTCAACTTCAGACAAAAATTTAAAAGCAGCAGAAGTAAAACCCAAGAAGAAACTGAACCGATCTAGAGCTAATAAGAAAAATGAATGATGCAACCTTCAAAAATCAAAAGCGTGCAAGTGCACACAAATAAAACAGAAAAGAAAAAAACAAACAAATGGAATACTCAGTAATTCTAAAAAAACTCGAATGAGCACATACGAGTACAAAGGCTCGAATGCTGAAAAATACAATCACTATATCATCAAACGTAACATAAAAATAAAGGAAAAAATGACAGCGTTTGCCCAGACAACCTGGCACATTCTTTTAATCACCATTATCTTCTTCATCATCCTTCTCCTTCCCCTTAACATATCTATCTTATTACACAATATTTCTAACTACTACTCCTAATTCACACTTTTCACCTCTTAAATCATCCCAATCCCAAGAAGTCTCGTTTTGCGGGAAAGGAAAATATGTATAACAAAATGAGAGAAAGGAGAATTTCTGAGCTCAATTACTTGCTTCATTGAATGGCGTATAGAACAGTGCTTAATTCTGAGCTTGAGGAAGACAAGAAGATTTAGACCTAATTTGGGCCTATGCGTCTGTAATTATATATATATATATATATATATATATATATATATATATATATATATATATATATATATATATACGAAGGGCAGTCAATAGGTTTTGCGAGTCGGTAGGGCAAAACAGAGGAAGGGGGATGGCAGTTTGTGGGGGTGTTAGGACAAGTTATGACAAGTCAGGACCGGCAGCCGCACGTTCCTGCCTCGTCTATTTAAGAAGCAGTAGCTGATCGCAGATCGTCAGTCACAAATTTTTCAACAATGGAGAAGGTTGAGCACCGCGTAGAGATCAAACTTTTAACCAAGGAAGGCAAGAATGCAAAAGAGATCCATGAACGCATGGTTGCAGTGTACACCGACACCGCCCCTTCCTATGCAACCATTGCTCGCTGGGATAGGGAGTTCCGCCATGGTCGTGAGTCCCTTGAAGATGACCCCCGTCCAGGACGCCCGTCAGACGTGACCAACGAGCACAATGTGGCCCGTGTGGAGAGGATGACCCTCGAAAATCGACGGGTGAAGGTTGAAGAAATCGAGCGAGAACTTGGAATATCACATGGAAGTGTTATCAACATCATCCACGACAATTTGGCTACGACCAAGGTCTCTGCCCGTTGGGTCCCTAGAAACCTGACGCCCCATGATCGACTTCAACGTTGTCAAAGTCCACAAGGCCAGAGTTGCACAAGCTTGCCTGCGCGAGTGCGAATTCGAGGAGCTCAACCATCCCCCCTACAGTCCAGATCTGGCCCCTAGCGACTACTATTTATTCCGCCAGCTCAAGGCTGCACTGCGTGGACGCCGGTTAGGGGACAATGAAGATGTCCAGCTCGCCGTCCAGGAGTGGATTGAACAGCAGTCGGGAGATTTCTGCTTGTCGAGAATTCGAATCCTCAGGGACAAGGGGCGCAAGTGCATTGAAGTCGAGGGTAGTTATATTGAAAAATAATAAAACACTTTTCCTCATATCTCATTTCCTTATATCCGAATTGCAAAACTTATTGATCGCCCCTCGTCGTGTATATATATATATATATATATATATATATATATATATATATATATATATATATATATATATATATATATATATCCCATACATACCTGATTCCCCATCATAATTTTGTATGGTATAGGTATATAGATGATGTCATATCGATTTGGCCTATAAATAGTTTAAACTTATTTGACAATTTCCTTAAAAATTTTAACGACCTCCATCCCACTATCAATTTTAAAGTAGAGTAAACAAAAGATAATTGTATATCCTTTCATGATGTAAAAATCGTTAGAGTCATTAACAAAATTAGCTTCACTGTGTACCGAAAACCAACCCATTCTAACTCCTATATCCATTTCTTTTCTCATCATGATATTAACATTAAGCGAGCCGTTGCATCAAGTATGTTTTAGGATATGTGACCCTTGCTTTCTAGAAGACGAGATTACATATATAACCGGCAGTTACATTGAATTAAATTATTCCCTCCATGTGATCAATGAAAGTTTATCTAAAGCAAAATCTACTCATTACCGTCCCAAAGATAAAAACAAATTTAGTAATACGAAGTGTCTATCCCTTTCTTTTTTTCCCCTCCTCAAAGGAGTGAACAAAGTTTATTTCTCCAGGCATAACCACATTTAAGTACCCTTTTTTATCCTTAAATCTTTCCCTTCGACCAAGCCCGTGGGTCAGCCAAATGAAGCAGGTGTATATTTAATCCCGTGTGGGTCTACAAACTGTCCCTCATTTTACATAGGAGAGACCGGAAGAACCTTAACAAAACGAATTTATGAACATAAATGTGATGTCAGACGAGGCAGTACCACATTCAGTATTTTTAATCATATTAGCAATTTCAACCACCAATTTGACTATTAAAGGCACAAATCATATATAATTGTAAAGATTTCCGTAAAATAAAAATAGTAGAATCTATAATAATAGGAGAAATTCCCAATTTTAATTTGTCAGATGGGCAATTGAAATGCAGCCTCAATTCCCGTAACCTCATCGTAAACAGTTTAGTCAACGATCTTAGACTCACACCCCCTGATTAATGACCTTTTTCTCCCGTTTTGTGTTTCTCTGTGCTTTTCTTCTTATTTGTGCGCTATTTATAGACTTTTGTAACAATCGCATTCTCAGTATACGACTGAAGATGGTATGATAAACTACATACCGAAACTAGTCTGGTAAATTAAACTTTTGGCTCCTATACAGTGTTTTCACTATCATGTATATATATATATATATATATATATATATATATATATATATATATATATATATATATATATATATATATATATATATATATATATATATATATATAAATTATCTGGAAGCATATTTTTTTATTGTTTGGAGACAACATGATCGTAAATGTGCAATTAGAGCTAGGTTTTGGTAGCTCTGAATTATGTGCTTGTTTGGAGTCGATTGGCCAAATACATAAAGACAAACCTGTTTAAAAAAGGCGCTGTCAACAGTCATTCCTAAAGCACTCGCCAGCTCTGATTTTGTCAAGTTGATACTACTCAATTTCTGATTATCACCTCGAATTTTTATATTTCTTGGATCTACATCTTCTTGTTCCTGCCCAATGAATATATATTAGTCATTAAGAGTTTTTGTCCAATGAAAAAAATAAGAAAAAAAATCGCTATAGTGATAAATCATCATAGCAATGATAAGATAATTTTACCGCTCCTAAGACTGATTGTAACATTTCTTTGAGCTGCTCCTCTCTGTCCTTAAAAGTGATTACTTCATGGCTCATCTGATATCTGGATCTCTGAATATAAGGAATTTCTTTCCCAATACTCTGACAGAAGTTCGAAAGCTTCTGTACCATTTGCATAGCGTAGGAGGGTTCATTGATGACCAGGAACTGAAATAATTTAGATTTCATTTACCAGCATAGGGTGGACTCATCATTCTTACAAGAAATACCTCAATATTATAAAACCTTATCCCCAATTAAACTACCCATTCTAAGTTAAGAACTGCAAACCCCTTAAAAAATCGCCTCAAAGCTACATTGAATAGTATGTTCTCTCCCTTTGAAATAGCTATAATCTATTCATAACCAAGACCGGAGGGGAAAGCGCCTGTGACTATTGTAAAAACACCATTATTTTCTACATGACAAGGAAAGGAACCCTTCACCCGAACCTAATAGCAGTATATTTGCGGCAGTCGCCTACCCTAGTATGGCCCTGGTACCGGGTATCGGGTACCTGATCTTGCATCCACACCATAAAACAGTGTAAAATACACAACACAAACAGCACACATCGCCAGAGAGCGTTTGTAGCACCCCAAATCTATATATCACATGACCTCTGAAATGCCATAAAATTCCACCTGGCACGCAATTCTGCCATAGTACACGAACCCGATCCCCCTTGCCATTGCATGCAAAATCCATATCATCCCCCATGAAAAATACCCAAGACTCCAAAAGAACGCTACCCTGAGATACGCCAGAGAATCCCCCTCCCCCCAATACAGCCCCCACACAAGCATCCACACATCATTCATCCAATTCTTGGGTAGAAAACTTCTCCTAAACTCAATTTTGCCAGACATAAACTCTGAAGAAACATAAGTCCCACTTAATACTTGGCTCACCATGGCAATGGTCCGATGGGGTTACCGTACAAAATTTAACATCTTCAATCCATAATCACACCATGGAAAATGCTTGCAAAGTTTATGCAAAACTTGCAGATCGCTTAGTTCATTTACCTTTAAGCCATGGCCCCGCAAGAGGGGTGTCGCATAGATTGTTACACCTGGTTATTGCAAGCACCCATTCCCGCAACCAGTGCCCCCTGCAGTCTCAAACTAGATTGAAACTACCTGAGTTTTATCACTTTTATACCTCTCCTCCGTCCCTCTTAGCCACTTTCTTTACAAGCCTCTCCCCACTCATATTATTGGCCGGCGGCTGATTTAGTAGGCAAGTCGCCGACCAGCTTCAGTCCACTCATTCAGTTTTCACTTCTAGTCACCCACTCTTTCTTTTATCTAACCCTCAAGGGGGTGCTAAGTGTAGCATGGGCAACCATGGTGTGGCTAACATGTGGAGGATTACGTACTTCTCTGATCCTAATACCCACAGTTTGCCCTACAGGTGATTATGTCCGTAGAATGATTTGTAGCTGTCTTCTATACATTTTCACTCTCTTCTCCATTTGCTCTTTCCTCCCATCGTTTATGCTGGATTCACCCTCTTTAAAAAAATCCTTCTCAAATGTTTTTGTTTTTTAATAAAATTTTAATTTTGCCATGTTCTTTTTTAAAGAAAAATTATCCTTCTGTCATGATATTTTTCAAATACTAATTCTCTTTCTATCATGTTCATTTTTTTAAAAAATTATCCTTCTGCCATGTTATGTTTTTAATACTAATTCTCTTTCTACCATGTTCATTTTAAAAAAAATTATCCTTCTGCCATGTTATGTTTTTAATACTAATTCTCTTTCTACCATGTTCATTTTAAAAAAAATTATCCTTCTGCCATGTTATGTTTTTAATACTAATTCTCTTTCTACCATGTTCATTTTTTTAAAAAATTATCCTTCTGCCATGTTATTTTTTTAATACTAATTCTCTTTCTACCATGTTCATTTTAAAAAAAATTATCCTTCTGCCATGTTATGTTTTTAATACTAATTCTCTTTCTACCATGTTCATTATTTTAAAAAATTATCCTTCTGCCATGTTATTTTTTTAATACTAATTCTCTTTCTACCATGTTCATTTTTTAAAGAAATTATCCTTCTGCCATGTTATGTTTTTAATAGTAATTCTCTTTCTACCATGTTCATTTAAAAAAAAATTATCCTTCTGCCATGTTATTTTTTTAATACTAATTCTCTTTCTACCATGTTCATTTAAAAAAAAAATTATCCTTCTGCCATGTTATTTTTTTAATACTAATTCTCTTTCTACTATGTTCATTAAAAAAAAAATTATCCTTCTACCATGTTATTTTTTAAAAAGAATACAAATTATCTTTATGCCATGTTCTTTTTTTTAAAAAACTATATCTCTCTCGCGTTCTTTTTTTAAAAGGAAAAATTATCCTCCCATGTTCTTTTTAAATAATAAATAATTAAAACAAAAGAGAGGTTGTACTCACTAGATCATAGTGATTTTCAGCTCTGATAATCATATGCTTGTAATTTTCGGAGTGGAATATAACTATTCTATCCAAATTTGCTAATTCAAGCACTCGCAGAACTTTGCCACCATTACTCTTCACTATTATTTGCATCTTTGAGTAGTCAAATGCCATTATGACAATCCGCCGTTCCAAAAAAGACACTCGTTCTGTGTAAATCAAGATTTAATAATAATTATAAAAATAATAATTTAGTGTAAGATCTACATTTATTGATTATACAACTAATTTTTTTAGAAAACTTTAGAATTTTGACGAACACTTGAGGGGAAAAATCCTACAAGATCTGATTACGAATCTTTAGGTTAAAGTGTAACTCTCACTCAACTGGTGTGACGCGCTTTCACCTTTAATCTCACCCTCACGTAAGAAATCTCACGCTAAATCGATGCTCAAGAACATTGCACAGATCATTACAAAGACATTGACTTCACAGCCAAAGGTTACAGCTGCCTTGTGATGAGGGCGCATTTTTTTCAGATCTGGAACCAGTCTGGGACAATCAGCTCGGGGAATAAGACCACCTTAGCAGCAAATTCCTGGACTGCCAGATGATTTAAGAGAGAGATATCCCTAACACTATCTAGAAGGATAGGGAAGGGGGGGAATGATTCAGGTAGGTGAGGATGGGGAATAACACAAGAGAGAAAAATCAGGGGATATCTTTGCAAATTGAAGAACCGTGCCAGTGGTACTCCAAAGTTTCAAACACTGGGGAAGGTGACACAGTTTGTTTCTGAGTCTGTCACATTCCAACGGAGATCCAGACCGCTGTTTTTCTGTAATCGGATTGGAAAAAAACCTACACAAAGAAACCGACTTGACGGTACATCATCATCTCCCATGAAAATCAACATGAGAGACATGTTACAAATATGAGCCTCCTGCTAAGGACACTAGATCTGCATCATCTTACAATAGGCCCAATGTCAATGTGTGTCCTATACCATAAGGTATGAAAGGCCTCTTGAGATATAATTCATACTCCGTCTCATACACAGCGTCAGAATCTCGCACATACACACTATTCTCTTACACAAACAGTATTAAACCCTCTTACATGCACAAACATGCATGGGAATAAATGAAAGAGAGAATAAGATTGTACATGTATAGTGGTGTTTGTGTGAGACTGTTTCTTTGAGAGATTATAATGATGTGTGTGTTACAACCTGTGTACACACAATGTAACGAAAGTACATTGGAACTGGCCTAATATAACTAGACTTAAATTATTTGGTTAGGATTAACTATTGTGTAATGAATTTCTATTAATAATCGGTATCTAATGAGTAATAATAATAATAATCTTTGCATAATAAGGTATTATTCTAATCGAATTCTTAATGATCGCATAAATAAATAATAATAATTATTATAGTGAAATATGTATCATGGTAGATATTAATATAATAGTGATGATAATAATAACATAATGATAATGATATGGTGTTAATGGTAATGAAGATGTTGGTCGAGAATAAAGCAATAATGTAATAAAATTAATGCATATTTCAAGGATCAGTGCAAAGTGGTAATAGGATACGAGGCTTGATGGGGTGCAAAAGCGACAGCCAGGAGCTCCCCGAAACGGCGAGGTGGGCAACATTCCTCGTAGCCTTCTTCCGGCCTTAGCGCGGTTGAGGCAAATTCGTGTGTGCCTCTCTGCGCCCCAAAATTACCGTAAAACAATGTCAAGTCCCATGGAAATGTAGAGTAGACACGATCTACAAATATCGAACTCCTGATCGATCGCTTTCAAACCCAGAAATTCTGCCCGAAGTTCGCCAGACACCCCCACCAGTAAACAATCCGAAATTATGTTCGTTCATTCAGATTTCATTCTCGAGCGATCAGGTCCTCCAGTGGATTACCTTCGAAGTCCAACAGGCAACTAAAGGTAGGTCCCCATCTTCCTTCGTTTACCTCAACGCTGCGCCCCATTTCTATTCAAGTTTCCTATCCGAGTACCAGTTTATCTGAGTATTTTTTTTATTCCCCCATTAAATAGAAGCGCACCGAAACCTTTGTTTATCCAGTATCCTGAAGTGTTATGTTTCTTAAAACTAGTCAGCAGAGAAAAAGCGACTCCGACTCGACTTGTAAGTCATTTTGTTATTTTGGGGAGTGTGGACTGGTGCAAGTCCAATTTGATGGGTGAAAGCAAGAAACCATCAGCTCGAGCCGAGGTTCATAATGCCAAGAGAGGGTGCCGTTTAGCACATGTAATAATAATAATAATAAAATATTAATAATAATAGATATACTAATAATAAATAATTTTTTTGTATAGCGCTCTTCAAGCACAATGACCTTCGAAGAGCGCCTTTCTACTGCCAAAGTAAAAGCCAGAGTGAACAGATGGGCCTTCAATGCACGTAAGACGTGTATTAGCGTGTGTGAGGGTAAAGTGGTGTAGTTGTGAGGTTAGGCTGCTGTGTGAGAGATCAAGTATGAATTATGTCTCAAGGCGACTTTCATGCAACAGATGGACATTCACTTTGAATCAAACTCTGGTGGTACACTACTCAATTTGGGAGAAAATAATAGATTTAGTCAACACATCTTCCAAATAGTTTGTAAGGTTAGCATGTCTTTATATTTACTCCTTTGTATCTTAACACACACATACATGCACACACAATCATCACAATGATGATGCTATGTGTGATAATGTATGATTGTGGAAGACTGTATAGTAGTGATTATATAAAAGTATAGAAGTGTCCTTGTGAGATTGTGGTGTTGTGTGAGAGAGTATTATTGTGCATGTGACCTACTTTTTATTCATCTGTAAATTAATTGTAAAGATTGAAGAAACTTTTGCTTACCTTTGCATTTAAATTCTCCTTCTTTAAGTAAAATTGATGACATGAGTGTATCCTTTGGCTCCCTTTGTCGAAGGAAGATCCAGACATTCAACCACATTAAAATACCTGAGCGCGATTAAAAACAAATTTGACAAACACTACCATTAAGCTTAGAGGAAGGGCTTTGTTTTTCATGGGGGTAGGATGCATATACGAAACCTTAAATGTATATGTGCTAACAGTTGTTTCAGTTTTATTGTGAGATATCACTTGAATCGAGAACTGAGAGTATTGCATCTCAACAATCATTTTAATTCATGCGATATTTAGATCGTGTAACGTTTAGTAAGCAAGGAAGAAAAGCATAGGAATAAAATTATAAAGGCTCATTATGGTGATTTCTAATTTACAAAATTAATACTACCAATAAGATAGCCATTGATTCTAGCTCATCACCTACCAACGGTAAGTATTCCAATGGCCAGAAACGTGAGGATGAATGATATTATGGATCCGGTAAAATAGTCGTAGGTTTCTGGTCGGGTGCAAGGTTCCAAGTTCGTGTTGTTCAGTGGAGGTAGATATTTGCAAGTGTGGTTAAGCCAAGAAGACCGATGAGGATAGTAGATGTCACAATTTACCTCATTAGTTAAATAACTTGAACAACCTGGAAATTTAAATAATATATTTTTAGCCTACTATTTACTGAAAATTAATCACATTAATCACCTATTTACTGAAAATTAATCACATATACTCGTATGTGTATATCTTAGAATAAATATAAACATTACAATCACTTAACTCCATTTAATATTCTAATAATTATACTTTAGAATGGGAGTTGTTGTGAAGGGTCCAGGACATATGGTTTAATGTTTTGTTAGAGCTAGCAGGGAGTACTGTTGCCCAGGCGTCAGGGAAAAGCAGAACAAAAGGAATTAGACACGCGATCGAGCCTGTGGATGAAGTCTAAAAAGCTGCCCGCCCCCCTCATCTGGAGCAGCTGACGTATGAGTGGACAGTGGCATGATGGGGGCGGAGTTAAGAGGATGATCAACGATATTGCAGAGGCTCCTTAGTAGGTGACTCCAGGGAAAAATCAATTGGTTTAACATCTTTCCCCGAGATCTTCCTTCTTCCGATCCTCTCGAGTACATGTTTAGAGGCATTTTCAGAACTCAAACTACTGTTGCTGCATAGTGTCTCGTGGTGCGTAAAACTGTGTTGCATTGGTAACATGATCAGAGCGGTGATCAGTTTGGTTCGTTTTCCTCCTTTAACTAAGTACAGCCAGTGTTTGAATTATATTTATATAAGACTTACTGTGTAACGTTTTGGGATAAATGTGGTAGTAAATAATATTTTTTAGCTAGTCTTTCATATCTCCATCCCTTCTTCCATCTTGTGCAGCGAGCCGCAGTCATATTACCTTCTGGGTGGGAAGTGTCCCGAATACTCTTAGACTTAGATTGAACGGGGCACATAAACGGGCGATAATCGAGGGGGATTTGGGGTAAGTTCACTGTGAGCTTCTTCCGGGCTCCTGGAGAGACCTCGTATTGACACAGTGTGAATTTGTATCCTTGCATTCAGTTAGTCTTTTATATGTACTTCGTCCAGCCGTTCCAAGCAGTTTTGATCACTGAAATTTACTGAAAATTTGTCTTCCAGGATTGCCTTAATTGAGCTTATTATTTAGCATCGTCCTTCCTAATTCCTAACCTCTTTCCTCTCCGTTCCCGGTAACACCTAGGAATCCATTAATGACTTCCAGCTTTCTTCTTCGCAAACGGTTGACTTGGGTCTCCTCGTCTATTGGAAGTTTTGCCCTTTGCATTTTACATATTAATTTGTTTAGATCAAGGTTGTATTTATCTAGTTAGTGAACCTTAGTCACCTAACCTAGACCGTGCGGTCTAACTCACGGCTAGCCCCGAAAAATATAATTTACCAATCTCTGAAATACTTTTACAACTAATGAACAAAATAAGAGAACGATTTTTCCTCCCAGTTTTATATCATCAGCGAATTTCGAGATTATGTATAAAAACTCATCGTCAATAAAATAAACATACAATGTAAATATAAGTGGACCAGTACATATCCACTAGATACTATTTTTTACCCGATTCCACCCCATTAATTTATTGTTTTGTTTTCTTTCTGTAATCCAGTCTTTTACACTTTTGACCAACTTTCCACCGATATCGTGATTTCCGAATATTTTAATAGGTCGCGGATATGAAACTTTACCAAAGTCTTTTTGTTTCTTTTTGCTTTCCTTACAAGTTCGTTGACACTATGCTGTAATTCTGTATTCAGCTAAAGTTCTTTCTCATTAGATTCTCTGGCAATACGGCTGGATTTATTTTAATTATTATTTCGCAGTGCTCTTTGTTTGGTCATTTTGTTTGTGCACTTGGTTTCCAATTTCATCATCCTGGTACAGTTGCTTAATTCGCTTGTTTGAGAGTGTCCAGACAAGGTGTAGCCATTGTCCTTAGGTCATCAAGTTAAAGAACATCTTTTTGCAATCTTACTCATAGTCAATTTAAATATAGCAAAGTTGAATCTAACGAAATTTGAAATCATCAAGGGATTAAACAGTATTTAACATGAATTTAAATCGAATTAAATTGTGGGCACTTCCACCGAGGTACTCCAATGCAAACTTCATTTATAAAATTTTCGTGTTTGGTTAAAACAAGATCAAAGATGTTATTTTCACATATAGGACATCAACTCTTTGCACAGGAAAGTTATAATTCCGTAAAATTTAATGATGTTGAGCCTGAAAGGTACGGATTAGATTCAAAATTAATAGTTAAAATGGCCTACTTAATTATACCTTTTCGCTTTGCTGAGGTTTCCGAGCGATTTAAACATTGCGTTGTTCTCTGTGTCATTTTGAGATGGAAGCCTATCTTATACAATAAAATTAAATGTTATGTTGCGTGCATAAATTGCAATACATACTTAGGTAATATTTGCAGTAAAGCATAGCTTCACACTTCTCTTATCAATTCATATTAAAATGTTTATGCCCATAAAAGTGAAGTTTTCCGAACAATCTCTTTTGTGTACACTACTCTACCCCTCGCAAGTTGCTATTACAGTCGATTTAGTCTAATAGGACCATCGATTAGTAGGACAGGTCGCATCATAGGACCGATTCTTTAGAAAACGATAGAAACCTAGGTAATTAACTAAATTTCGGACATTCCAATGAAGCATAATCTTTAGGTTAAATCTGGTTGATTTACTTCATTTTACTTCACATTTAGTAGTTCATACTATCTTCTTCTCAAAACAACACCCATTTGAATATTCTTAGCTTGGAACTAAAGCTAAATATGAAATGTTTGGCTCCTTCAAAAATAAGGTAATTAACAAAAAGTGATGTTGAGTAGGGAATTGGACTGCATTGCTCACCTGTCGGAGTGACTAAAATAAAGTTATAATTTGATCATTCGAGTTTGCTAATAACTTTTTTATGTTGGAGTTAGGGATGGCCGCCATTTGGCGAATATGCGTCCTACTCAGCGCATATTATCAGTATTGAGAGGTACGTAAAAAGGAAGTGAGGGGGGGGGGGGGGGGACTGCGTGAGGGAAACAGAGAAGCAGTTATATCAGAGAGATACTTAGAGGTTCAGAAAACATTATTTACGGAGAACCAGCGGGGTTCCACCACGGTCAAATGTAAGTGCAATAATGCGCGATAGGATAAGAGAAAAGGAAAGAAGCGGCGATGGAGGAGAGAGTATAAGAACACACAGGGGACATGTGGAATACAGTGAGTCTGGTACGGCAGGTGGTACAGGTGGATAAAATATTGTGGGATATAAAGTATCCGTGAGTTAGCAGGTGTCACCCAGACGTAAGCGGGCCACCACTACTTTATGGCAGTAGCGGTGGAAGAATGAGGCCCAGTATACTAGGTGGGGTTTAATGGGGTGGAGTTTGGTGAGAGGCCGACTTTGCCAGGCAGCTATCCACTGCACATTCAGGAACTCATTTACACGTGGACAGAAATCAGTGAATGAAAGGGAAACTGGGCAGGCTGGGCCGGAGGCCAACCCAGCTGCTTGGAAAGCCATTTTGTTGCACCCATGGGAGGGCACCCATGGGAGTAATAGGACAGACAATACTGAAATCGTAGCTCGGGATTCCGTGGACAACACGAAATTGCTAGAAGGGGACAAACATTCTGAGGGAGGAATGAGTGTTAAGGAGATATAGCGTGAAAAATGATAATAAGAGCATTCAACAAAAGTAAAGAAATGTTTTGCAGACAGAAAGAAAGACCCGGCTGTTAGGGAAAGGACGTTGCATTATGTATGGAGGCTGTTTGCTCTAGAATAACGAAAAGCCCCGTAACCAGTCAAAGACTCAGGTTCAGATTAGGATCAAGGCGATAAAGGGTCTTGGGCGATGCGTGGTTGTATACCGCACAACTAAAGTTCAGTTTGGATTGGGCCAGGGAACTGTAGAGTCTGAACAATGGGCGGCGGTTAGCGCTCCATTTATTGTAGAACTGATTTCTCAGAATTTTAAGAGTGGGGATAGGTAGCGGCAATGAGCTGGGAGACGTGAAGCTCCCATGAGAGCGTAAAGAAATGTTTTGCAGACAGAAAGAAAGACCCGGCTGTTAGGGAAAGGACGTTGCATTATGTATGGAGGCTGTTTGCTCTAGAATAACAAAAAGCCCCGTAACCAGTCAAAGACTCAGGTTCAGATTAGGATCAAGGCGATAAAGGGTCTTGGGCGATGCGTGGTTGTATACCACACAACTAAAGTTCCGTTTGGATTAGGCCAGGGAACTGTAGAGTCTGAACAATGGGCGGCGGTTAGCGCTCCATTTATTGTAGAACTGATTTCTCAGAATTTTAAGAGTGGGGATAGGTAGCGGCAATGAGCTGGGAGACGTGAAGCTCCCATGAGAGCGTCTCGTCGAAGATGATGCCGATAAACCTCACTGATTGCTTCGCCGGTATGTGCGCTCAGGGTATAAGTAAGGTTGGAACATTGATATTTTGGTAGTAGCAGGGGCGGAATAGGAGATAGGAAGACGTGTGTGGGTGGGTGGGAATCCCTAATAAGGAGTCTACTCGACGGTCGCAGGATGGGAATTTCGACCTGTATGACAGCTTTTGGAAGAGACGCACCACCGTACTACTAGATCACCAGGTTTTCAACTTACTCGTAGTGTGTGCTACTAATGGGGCGAGGAACAGGAGAGAAAAGATTGTCGTGCTCACGATGAAGAATCCTAGAATTTTCTATTTCTGGGCTGCCTCAACCTAAGAAACTGGAGTACTAACAATTTTGCCTAAGAACACTGGTATGAGTCAAAATGGCACAAAAAGTGCTTCATCAACACATTTTTCAAACAATTGAGGGCCATTCTGGGGATGATAAAGGTATTTTTAAACAAGATGGTGCAACTTGTCACAAAGCAAAAGCAATAACAAATTGCATGGCTTAAAATAACATGGATCTTTTGTAACCTAGGCCTGGGAATTTGCCAGATTTTAACCAAATAGAGAATTTTAGAGCGATAATTAATCAAACTGGTTGTAGATAAACAGAAGCAATCTAATTATGAGAAGTTGCAGGTGTTTAATGAACCAAAATGGAGCAATATCAGTCAAGATATCCCGAAAATTTGGTCTCTAGCCTGTGAAAAACAAATTGACATAGTCCTAAGGAACCAGGGATATCATTGTGAATATTGACTTCATGCATCAATTGACTGTATTTATTAATAAAATAGATTTGGGTTCTAAACTTTTGTATATTTCACATTAAAATTATGATATAAACAGAATAAAACAAAATGCAACGTCTGATTAGTCCTATTCATTTTCTTATTTAAAAATGAGATAGTAGTTTCAAAACTTTTGGCCATGACTGTTGCCCGAGCATATAGTGTACTACCTTTCCAAATAAAAGGAGAATAGCTACCACATGTAAGTCAGTTTAGATAGACGACATGGTACCCATGCCCGGGCAAAATTGGCTGCTCCTCTGCGGGCTGATCTATCTCGAGCGGAGGAGGGGAAAAAGAAACCAAAGATCCTAGTGATTTGAAGGCCACCCATGATCAGTTGCTAGAGACAGAGGTAACTAGTTTGATACGAAGTTTCAATAAATCTAATGCTCTCCACTTAGCCAGCATACCCCAGCAATTCCACCTGACTATTGTGAGATAGACGAAAAGTAAAGTAGGAGAATCGAGGGTAGGGATAGGCTGCCCAGGTCGGTCAGAGAAACCATAGACTTTAAGATCACGGAAAATGGGGAGGGGGAGGAGAGATAGGGAGCCATAGGAACTTTTTCCATTATGTAATAGGAGAGGGAAGTGGAAGTTTGGGTTGTAAAGAGGGTTACTTATATTCAGGGGCTGGGGGGGGGGAAGAATAGCAGTGAAAGATGACTGATGTAGGGGGAAATTTAGCGAGGAGTTTGCACGGGGTATGGTTCGAGGCTTGAGATGTGGCATGTTTGGATGGGTCGTAAGTGTTGGGGTGTTTAGGGAAGCAGAATAATGCAGGGACCCCACTTCCGACGCGAATTTAAAAGTCAGATGGTCGTGAGTGTTGGGGTGTTTAGGGAAGCAGAATAATGTAGGGACCCCACTTCCGACGCGAATTTAAAAGTCAGATGGTCGTGAGTGTTGGGGCGTTTAGGGAAGCAGAATAATGCAGGGACCCCACTTCCGACGCGAATTTAAAAGTCAGATGGTCGTGAGTGTTGGGGCGTTTAGGGAAGCAGAATAATGCAGGGACCCCACTTCCGACGCGAATTTAAAAGTCAGATGGTCGTGAGTGTTGGGGTGTTTAGGGAAGCAGAATAATGTAGGGACCCCACTTCCGACGCGAATTTAAAAGTCAGATGGTCGTGAGTGTTGGGGCGTTTAGGGAAGCAGAATAATGCAGGGACCCCACTTCCGACGCGAATTTAAAAGTCAGATGGTCGTGAGTGTTAGGGCGTTTAGGGAAGCAGAATAATGCAGGGACCCCACTTCCGACGCGAATTTAAAAGTCAGATGGTCGTGAGTGTTGGGGTGTTTAGGGAAGCAGAATAATGCAGGGACCCCACTCCCAACGCGAATTTAAAAGTCAGATGGTCGTGAGTGTTGGGGCGTTAAGGGAAGCAGAATAATGCAGGGACCCCACTTCCGACGCGAATTTAAAAGTCAGATGGTCGTGAGTGTTGGGGTGTTTAGGGAAGCAGAATAATGTAGGGACCCCACTTCCGACGCGAATTTAAAAGTCAGATGGTCGTGAGTGTTAGGGCGTTTAGGGAAGCAGAATAATGCAGGGACCCCACTTCCGACGCGAATTTAAAAGTCAGATGGTCGTGAGTGTTGGGGCGTTTAGGGAAGCAGAATAATGCAGGGACCCCACTTCCGACGCGAATTTAAAAGTCAGATGGTCGTGAGTGTTGGGGCGTTTAGGGAAGCAGAATAATGCAGGGACCCCACTTCCGACGCGAATTTAAAAGTCAGATGGTCGTGAGTGTTAGGGCGTTTAGGGAAGCAGAATAATGCAGGGACCCCACTTCCGACGCGAATTTAAAAGTCAGATGGTCGTGAGTGTTAGGGCGTTTAGGGAAGCAGAATAATGCAGGGACCCCACTTCCGACGCGAATTTAAAAGTCAGATGGTCGTGAGTGTTGGGGCGTTTAGGGAAGCAGAATAATGCAGGGACCCCACTTCCGACGCGAATTTAAAAGTCAGATGGTCGTGAGTGTTGGGGTGTTTAGGGAAGCAGAATAATGTAGGGACCCCACTTCCGACGCGAATTTAAAAGTCAGATGGTCGTGAGTGTTGGGGCGTTTAGGGAAGCAGAATAATGCAGGGACCCCACTTCCGACGTGAATTTAAAAGTCAGATGGTCGTGAGTGTTGGGGGTGTTTAGGGAAGCAGAATAATGCAGGGACCCCACTTCCGACGTGAATTTAAAAGTCAGATGGTCGTGAGTGTTGGGGCGTTTAGGGAAGCAGAATAATGCAGGGACCCCACTTCCGACGCGAATTTAAAAGTCAGATGGTCGTGAGTGTTAGGGCGTTTAGGGAAGCAGAATAATGCAGGGACCCCACTTCCGACGCGAATTTAAAAGTCAGATGGTCGTGAGTGTTGGGGTGTTTAGGGAAGCAGAATAATGCAGGGACCCCACTCCCAACGCGAATTTAAAAGTCAGATGGTCGTGAGTGTTGGGGCGTTTAGGGAAGCAGAATAATGCAGGGACCCCACTTCCGACGTGAATTTAAAAGTCAGATGGTCGTGAGTGTTGGGGGTGTTTAGGGAAGCAGAATAATGCAGGGACCCCACTTCCGACGCGAATTTAAAGGTCAGATGGTCGTGAGTGTTGGGGCGTTTAGGGAAGCAGAATAATGCAGGGACCCCACTTCCGACGCGAATTTAAAAGTCAGATGGCCGTGAGTGTTGGGGCGTTAAGGGAAGCAGAATAATGCAGGGACCCCACTTCCGACGCGAATTCGAAAGTCAGATGGTCATGAGTGTTGGGGCGTTTAGGGAAGCAGAATAATGTAGGGACCCCACTTCCGACGCGAATTTAAAAGTCAGATGGTCGTGAGTGTTGGGGCGTTTAGGGAAGCAGAATAATGTAGGGACCCCACTTCCGACGCGAATTTAAAAGTCAGATGGTCGTGAGTGTTGGGGTGTTTAGGGAAGCAGAATAATGCAGGGACCCCACTTCCGACGCGACTTTAAAAGTCAGATGGTCGTGAGTGTTGGGGCGTTTAGGGAAGCAGAATAATGCAGGGACCCCACTTCCGACGCGAATTTAAAAGTCAGATGGTCGTGAGTGTTGGGGCGTTAAGGGAAGCAGAATAATGCAGGGACCAATACTTCTGACGCGAATTTGAAAGTCAGATGGTCGTGAGTGTTGGGGCGTTTAGGGAAGCAGAATAATGTAGGGACCCCACTTCCGACGCGAATTTAAAAGTCAGATGGTCGTGAGTGTTGGGGTGTTTAGGGAAGCAGAATAATGCAAAGACCCCACTCCTGACGCGAATTTAAAAGTCAGATGGTCGTGAGTGTTGGGGCGTTTAGGGAAGCAGAATAATGCAGGGACCCCACTTCCGACGCGAATTTAAAAGTCAGATGGTCGTGAGTGTTGGGGTGTTTAGGGAAGCAGAATAATGCAGGGACCCCACTTCCGACGCGAATTTAAAAGTCAGATGGTCGTGAGTGTTGGGGCGTTTAGGGAAGCAGAATAATGCAGGGACCCCACTTCCGACGCGAATTTAAAAGTCAGATGGTCGTGAGTGTTGGGGCGTTAAGGGAAGCAGAATAATGCAGGGACCCCACTTCCGACGCGAATTTAAAAGTCAGATGGTCGTGAGTGTTGGGGCGTTTAGGGAAGCAGAATAATGCAGGGACCCCACTTCCGACGCGAATTTAAAAGTCAGATGGTCGTGAGTGTTGGGGCGTTTAGGGAAGCAGAATAATGTAGGGACCCCACTTCCGACGCGAATTTAAAAGTCAGATGGTCGTGAGTGTTGGGGTGTTTAGGGAAGCAGAATAATGCAGGGACCCCACTTCCGACGCGAATTTAAAAGTCAGATGGTCGTGAGTGTTGGGGTGTTTAGGGAAGCAGAATAATGCAGGGACCCCACTTCCGACGCGAATTTAAAAGTCAGATGGTCGTGAGTGTTGGGGTGTTTAGGGAAGCAGAATAATGCAGGGACCCCACTTCCGACGCGAATTTAAAAGTCAGATGGTCGTGAGTGTTGGGGCGTTTAGGGAAGCAGAATAATGCAGGGACCCCACTTCCGACGCGAATTTAAAAGTCAGATGGTCGTGAGTGTTAGGGCGTTTAGGGAAGCAGAATAATGCAGGGACCCCACTTCCGACGCGAATTTAAAAGTCAGATGGTCGTGAGTGTTGGGATGTTTAGGGAAGCAGAATAATGCAGGGACATCACTTCCGACGCGAATTTAAAAGTCAGATGTTCGTGAGTGTTGGGGCGTTTAGGGAAGCAGAATAATGCAGGGACCCCACTTCCGACGCGAATTTAAAAGTCAGATGGTCGCGAGAATAAATGGGGTGCTTTCCAGAGTAGTTTGAGCACTGGAGTTTTGCTTGGCAGGGATAAGGCCCCATAGGCACTGCATTTAGACAGGCAGAGCTAATGTACCCAAGCATGTATTGAAAGCAATGGGTGAGGCTGGGTTGTAAGGATGGACATGGACCTTTCATCTTCGGGGCCCCATACACTCAATGAATGAGAAGAAGTTGGACCTGGAAGCTCAAGATCATTAAGGGGTGAGGGATGCGAAAGGGCGAGGGGAATGAGGCTTAGGAAGGGGTGGAGGTGACATTGAAAGAGAGCCGAGGGACCAGGCGTGAGGGGGAACTATGGAGGAAAGGGGATATGATTGTATGACTCGCAGAGAGTGATGCTATGTCAAGGACTGGGAGGGATCAGGGCAATAGTAGTAGGATTGTTAAGTATTCCATGTTTACAGCCAGGTTGTGTATCGGTGTAGAAATTTCCACACATTATTATAGCAGGACGCAAATACTAAACACCAACCACGTTTGCCAGCTCAGTGATGGGCACATAGGGTCTATAGGGTCCCGGCCGAGCCGGTCATCGCCATTTAAAGTCACTCCTCCCGGCCGGTGACCAGGCTCCTGTCAGCTTGCCGGTGAAGAGAGAGTTGGGGTAGCAGAAGGAGGGTGTTTGGGGTGAAGTAAAAAAAATACGAAGGGGGGGCGTGTGTTCCTCGTCTTCCGACCTCACTCAACCATGCCCAAGTGGATAAGAAGCTAGCCGCCAGCACGCTTGCAAAATTAGCCACCGGCCAAGAGAAACAAAGGTGTTCGGAGCTTGCAAGTTAAATTTCGAAAGAAGGAGATAAGGAAGATTGTCTAGAAGGATTTAAACTCCGGTAGTCTCAATCTAGTTTGAGAATGCCGGAGGCACTGGGACTGGGAAGGCGTCCCATTTCTTCCCGTGGCACCACTTTGCAACGTTGTCATTAAATAATTGTCCATACATAATTGTTTTCCTGCGCAATCTTAAGATGTTAGCTATTTAATCTTGCATACAGACTAAAATGTGGGTAGAGTTTTTAAAAAAAAATGTTTACCACAAATATCACAAACCAATCCTCCATTAATAGGGGTAGGCCTCTTAATAGGATTAAAATCCGTGCTTCCGATATCGGCCTATTAAGTGGAATCCACCGTATATTTAACTTCTCTGTTGGGACCATTAATCTAAATTCGCTGTATTTTTTTATGCTTCAAGCAGTAGTGTAGTATACTTTTAGCGAGTTAGATGAACCCCTTAAAATGATCGCTGCAAGTAGCCAATGAATTATCTACTGGTGCAGCTACTCTGCTGATGGTAGCGGCCCCAGTGCCTGTCCAACCTCCGTTTAGATAGACCCATTAACAGGTCATGTTTAGTAACATTTATTCTTATCATTATTTTCATGATTATTAGTATCATTAATATCATAACTATTATTATCATCATTATAATTACTATTATTATCATGATTATCATTAATTATCATTATTAATTATTATTAATTATATTTTTGCCGAGAGTACAAAACCGTTTGTGCTCATAGACACCCAAGTTCGTAAAATGATCCCTTGCGTAAAAGATCTGTCACTGACTTCTGCTTTGGTATCCTACATTCCAAAAATCACGCAATGGGTATATAAGAAAGTCAAAGTTACCATTAATATTGTCGGATGTGGGAGCTGTGAATGGATCTTCTTGTATATCCCCGAGGGTGATGTTAGCCACGCTAAGGACGAAATCAATAATCTTGATGGAACGGATTCTTTCGATTTCATCTGAGGTAAAGAGTCTTAAGAAAAAATAAGACATTAAACTAACAATAATAAATCAACAGTATTAGGGAAGGTAAATTTGGTTGCAAACAAACTGGAATCAACTTTATAATTTAAAAAAGAGTAACTCAGCCATATATAAGATATGAACAACGTTTTTAAAGTGTATTAAAGAGCACAATGTGTAATAGTTGTATTAATCACCAATTATGGTTCAGGGTAAAAGAAGGTATCTAAATGACGAAGCGGCAACTTAAGGTGCCAAAACTATCTTAGCTCGCACAAGGCCATTTCAATGTGTTATGCGTCGGCATCTAGAACAAACTCTCTTAGTCAGCTCTCTTCTGTATTTCGCTCTCGCTCTCTCCCTCTCTGTGTCACTGTATCCGCAAACCTCAACCAAAAAGCTTATAATCAAGCTATATATTGCACTAGTAGTCTAATTAATTGGCCTTTGGGCATCACAACATAATTATGTATAATAATAACTAATAACAGTAAATTGTTTGGGTAACAAAAGAAGTACATGTATTGCAATAAAATTAGGACCTGTGGAGGTTAAAGGTTATAGATTTTTTTTTTTATTTAAGGGGCTAACTGGTAAAGGTTATAGAAGGAGACACATATTCCGGTTTAGTGATTGAACCAGGACCGGTGACCGGGAGAAGAGTCCCCTGGAGGGGGACTGGTGGCGCTAGCAGTGGGTATGGAAGATTAGAAATGATGCATTCAACAATCCTGATGATACCGCCGATCTTGCGACTGAAATGACTAAGTCGTTGGATGCAGGAGGATTGCATAAGCTCTGTTAGAGTTGGTTGTTAGAGCTTGTAGTTAGGTAGGAGCTCTTCCTTGGGCGAGAGGTGTGGTATTTCCTGCACATCAACTCCTCTTACCAGTCAGTATTAGGTAAGCGCATACTCGGTTTTCCTAAACAATGTCTAAACCTTCCATTTTATACTCGTTCATTTACTTGACATGTTCTAGCGGCTGATATTCATTTGCCAATTTTTTGCGCGGACATTATGGGATATTTATCTCACGTGCTTGACTTTATAAAATGAATTCTTAACGATAACAATGGGCTATTTTATAAGGGATACATCCCATTCTCTTCCGCATCTCTCTCATGTAGTTCATCTATTGGTGAAACACATATTGAGCTTCCCACTCTCATTGACCACCAAAATCATTCGGTAGAATTTAGGACTTATTCTTCCCTTCTATCTTCCTTCGCTTTTCTTAGTATATCATAGTATCGAAATTTCTGGCCCTCCTATGAACCTTAAACTTCGTCTCTACCATCTTTTAAGGTAAAAGCTGAAAAAGAAGCCTTTCAATGATACATAGGTTAATTAGACTTGTCGTCTCCATCTGCTAGCCTTCTGCCTTTTGTAAGCACGAAAGATGGTGCCTATTGACCATTCTATGATTTCAGAGAACTAAATCGGGTCACAAAATCTAATCACTTATTATGATTTCACTTCGAAAATACTTTGCTCTAATATATTTTATAAAATTGATCTTAAGCAGACATTACACTATATCGCAATGGAGGAAACAAGTATCTCAAAAACTGAAGTTACCATTCCATTTGATTTATATTAATTTAAATTCACGCCATTAGGCTTCCGTTTCTTTAACGAGGTGGTAAAAGATATCCCCGTATTTTCCTTCGTAGACGATATTTTGAATTTCTTCAAATACGAAAATGAGCATGCCTTTCACCTCAAAACTGGTTTTTAACGACTTTCCCAATATAACTTAAAAATAAACTCTAAGAAATGTCAATTTGCGGTCACTGAACAAAATTACTTAGTATATCTCATTTCTAGTTGAGGTGATCTCAAAATTTCCTTTATCTAAAACATTAAAACAACTGCGCGAATTCCTTTAAACTTGTGAATTTTTAGAGACATCAATTCAAGAATGTTTCCACTCTCCTTACTCCCCTCACAAATACCCTCAAGGGAGTGTCGGACAAATCACAAGACCGACTTCCTGGTTCGAAAGACGCTGTAAAAGATTTAAGGCAGCCAAACAAGAAATTTCCACCTCTATTATTTTATGTCATCCGATGCCACATGGCGAATTGCGTTCAATCTATGATGCTTCCTTACATACATATGTTGCTTTATTAGAATGATAGAAAGTTAAAGGCAATTCGGGGGTACTTGCCTGTTTTTTTTTGCTAAATTTTCACAAACACTGTCCAGGTACTCAATACTTTCTAGAGAATTGCTCGCCGCGTATCTTGCAACTAACCTTTCCCCCCCACTTTTATGAGGTTCTGACTTTACAGATTGGACAAATCATCGCGCTCTCAGATATACCTTGGATCTTCCTTCTCAAAATCACTCTTCTCGCCATAGCCCCCTATCTTTTTTCCTGTCCGAAATCGTTACAGATATCATTTGTACGCTTGCTATTGAAAATGCAGCGCCTGGTACACTCTCGAGAATATATAATCCTGTATCAGCACTGCAGGAATTCTTAATCACTTACCCTCAATCCCGATCCTCATATGACAATAAACCGTGCTTGCTCAAATTGAGGAAACTTATCTATCCCCATTCCCAAACCACCCCTTTCATACATACTGCCAGTAAAACACTCAAATTTCAAACCTTTTGAAACCGAAGTCAAAGATCTCGTGTCACATATCTCGTATTCTAGGCTGGAGCACAAACACATGGCTCGGAAGAAAGCAAACGTTCTCAAAATAAACATCTCTGAGACTTTCTCAAATCTTAAAAAAATTCAAGCCTCTCCTTACCAGATTATCATACATGTATCTTGATCGACACCTGTCAAGCAAATATTCGCCCACTTGTTCCGAATTCTTGTATTAAAAAGTTTTTTAATTAAACCATAATGCTTCCCATTCTATAGTTAAGTTCACCGTTAGTGTGATCTCACAATTCGTCTGGCTTGATATGAAACAAATTCGAAAATTAGTCCTTCGTTGTAAGGAGTCTCACAGAGTATGTACTTACAAACATACAAAATTGACCCATACCTCGAGGCAGTTGTCAAACGGGAGATTTGTTGAAATTCATATCGACATCCCAGCCTCCCCCCCCCCATCCCATGTGATGACTTTAAATATATCCTACCAACGATTGATAGACATTCAAGGTAGATAGAATTCATTCTTTTTAAAGATCAAACAAATCTTAGAGTCATCTCGAACGTTATTCAGAGATGGATATCAATATTTGCCCCCCCTCCCCCAGCTAAAACCGTTTCGGACAATAGCGGCTGTTTTAAATTCCATTCTTTTGCAAATCGTAAAAGCTTTCGGTATTATGTATAGTTATACAAGCCTTTATTGCCCCAATTCAAATGGATTAGCCCAAGTAAAAAAAAAAATAGGTGTCTCTTGTATGTCCTCTTAGCGGATATCAAGCAACAACATTGGTTAAATAAGCTTTTCTTGTCCTACTTTCCCTTAAGATGTCAAGACAATTCTAACGCAAACATATGCCCAAACGAAATGCTATATAATTAAAAATTAAGGCTTCTAGTTACATTGGCGGGATAATGCGACTCTGTGTCGCTCAATCACTAGATGGTTACAATAAATACAAACTAGGACACCTTTCGTGTGACACTTAGCCGATTCATTAAACTTCAGATCAGTCTTCCGCGCTAACCAGTTCTTCTCTTTACTCTCAGCTCTCATGCTCTTAGGCCTACCAATGCAACATTTCTTGTAATAGAGAGTAAAAGGCGTTTCAACATTGATTGTTCTGTTTTTGGTTGGGTATACCATCATTACAATTCATTACATTCAGATTTAACATTAATCTCTTATGGAAAAGTTGTCGAATTTTATTAGCCAAAAAAAGAACTCTCATATTAGAATTTTCTTTCAATAATTGCCGAATTTTAAATTTTACTTCGACGTACAAATGGTGAGGGCAATATATACTAAATACCTGGTTTCTAGTGCTTTATCATTTGGAAAATGCTGAAACGTGAAAAGTAAAATAAAACATACTTGTTTTCCTTATTTTCAAACCAAAATCGATCCCCATCTCTGATGCGCTCGAATTGTTCCTTGATAATGCTGAAAGGGATTTTCAACTTCAGTAAAAAAAATGATTTTTTATAAAAACTGAATTTATGAATATAGAATCTAGTTTAGTAATTTATATGCTTTTTAGTATTATAAAAAATCTCCCGGGCAAAGGAAAGTAACTTACGCCGAAAACAACTGTCCAGGACCTCGATTCGTTTCCAGAAGACCTCCTGGCCAGATATCAACCTGAGTAGAATCATTTTCATAAACTTCAGCCAATTTTTCTATTACCTGTAATTTAAAACATCCTTTTTCAAAACTATCTTCTGAATAGTTCAGGGGCCTAAGTCACCATATAAAATTCACTGATAATAGACTTACTATGAAGTAAGCATCATAAATGAGTTCGTTTTGCAAATAGCTCACGAACAGCTTAAATCAATGTCATTCGAATTATTCAGTATATATGCAAACTTACGTCGTTAAGGACAGGGGAATTCGTTTTAGATTTGAATTCAGCAGGAGAAAGATCGTTCACAGTCTCGAGCCCAAAATATTTTCTCGCAGTATTGTAGTCAGGAAGACCATGATCTCGTCCCCTCTGAATATTTACAGCCATCAAATCCCTCCGGGAAAATTCGAGAGGCCCAAACACACGACCTAAAATTATAGTTTGAAAAATTCTAAAAAAACAAGACGTTATGGTAAAATCAAAGCAGAAAATCAGATCAACGGAAGAATATTCCAGGTATACCATCATTGAAGGACAAAAAGACAATTAAAGTAATAATAATCGATTATCCTGAGCTGATCTTCACGTTTAACATATAATTTAATGTTCCATTTGGCCAATTAAGGATAAATTCAAACTGATTAGTCTTCTATGGCATTTGCGGGCAGAGATCTAGTTGTCCAGTGGATAAGAAGCTGGATTTTCGTGCATATGTACCAAGTTCGACTCTTAGAAATAGCAGACTCGAAATTTAGGTATTTCCTGGGTATCCCTGCCTTCACGTGGTTCCCACAAGGCATCGCGCATATAACCAATCACACACACCACTGCATCTTTCCGTTCTTTCCTATGCATACGCAAAATTTCACATTTCTGTCTACTAAACCTACTAAAGGGGTTTTCATTCCATGCTGGTTGGTGTCCACCCACATTGCTACTGATTTCCCATATGTCGGAAAATGTACCTTCCGACCACCATTTATTATTTAATTTCTATAAATAATTGAATTGTGTATTTGTGATTAAATAATTGATTAGGGTACAATTATATTTATATTATTCTTTCCTCTTTTGTTACGTCGGCTTACCTAACATGACTTATTTAGGGATATCGAGCTTTTAGCATCTCAACGAGTATACAATCTACTCCAGCTGTCTTTCCACTTTTGAGAACTTACACAACACTAAAAACTCGTGTATGCTTATCTCTTACATACACCTAAACAACACCCGATTTACACACAGGAGACCAACCAGGGTATATTTGATTCACCTTTCATACTCACATTATACAACTTATGAGGTATTCTTGCCCCCTAATTTTGACCACATTGCTCACAAGTACCACACTATTGTGGTTTTGATACTCATGCAGCTTTTCTCCTGGTCATACACCTTTCTCATTTCCTTCCGGGATAGCCTCCTGTTCACATCGCGAGGCTCATTCATCTTCCTGTTCCCATCAGGATCCTTATTGATCTTCATATTCCCAGCAGGATCCTCATTTGATCTTTCTATTCTCAGCAGGATCCTCATTCATCTTCCTATTCGCAGCAGGATCCTCATTCATCTTCCTATGCCCATCAAGATCCTAATTCATCTTCCGATTCGCAGCAGGATCCTCATTCATCTTCCTATTCGCAGCAGGATCCTCATTCATCTTCCTATTCCTAGGATGACCCTCATTCATCTTCCTATGCCCATCAAGATCCTAATTCATCTTCCGATTCGCAGCAGGATCCTCATTCATCTTCCTATTCCCAGCAGGATCCTCATTCATCTTTCTATGCCCATCAGGATCCTCATTCATCTTCCTATTCGCAACAGGATTCTCATTCATCTTCCTATTTCCAGCAGGATCCTCATTCATCTTCCTATTCCCAGCATGATCCTCATTCATCTTCCTATGCCCATCAGGATCCTCATTTATCTTCCTATTCCCAGCAGGATCCTAATTCATCTTTCGCCCGAATGCTTCTTCTACTCTGTTTAATCACTCGTTCCACTTTCAATTCCATCTCTTTGTCTTCATTCAATCCTATATCACTGGCAGCCTCATCCGCACTTTTAAGCATTTGTAAGTACACTTCCTTTTTGTTTTCCATTATCCGCTCCAAATCATCATTCCACCATTTTGCCCTCCCCCCTTCCCCTCCCACACAGTCCTTGCACTACCTGCTACCACTACCTTTTCCCCCCACATTTGCTCTCTCTCTCCCTCCATGCTCGCACTTATATCTTTTTTTCTACTCTCAAGTATTCTCCCATACTCTCCCCTTTCTATCTGATTCATTAGCATTTCACTTCGGATTCTCCCTTCATTTCCACCTTCACCAAGTTGTCTCATCCATGCAAGAACCAATTTAACCTTACACAGCACAATCATGTGATCCGATAGTCCCATGCTCATGCCTCACAGCTTTCATATCAACTACGACCCGCATCACATCTTTTTTACACAGATCAATCATACTCTTTATTACTCTCCGTCTTTCCCCCAATTTACTATTAAAAAAGAACATTTTATACGATCAACCTAACATCTATTCTATAACTCCTTGTTTTAAAAGTTCTAAGCGAGTAATATATTTATTTATTTATTCTAAATTTATATTATCATCATCATCAACACCATCATCATCATCATCATCATCACTAACTCTATAATTGTGTAGCGGGATTTTTGAAGATGGGTGAAAAATTAATAAAAAAAATTCTTAGACAACAAATGACATGTTTTTTGCGTTTATTTGAAAAAATAATTACAAATGGTGAAGTTCAGAAAATATATTAAAACTAGGCAATGGCTTCGCCACCCTCCCCTATGGGGGCAGTTTGCGCTTCGCTACCCTGATTAAAATTTAAAATCTAAAAAAAAGCAGCCATGGTTAAATTTTCTGAACTTCACCATTTGTAATAATTCTTTGGGTTTTTAAAAAATTCACAAAATTTTGATACTAATAATATTAATTTCTGAACTTCACCATTTTATTTTTCCATAACCGTATATTTTAAAAACGAGATTTTTTGAAGGTTTGAATAAGATTTTTTCTTTTAGTTTGGTTGTCACCTAAGTAGATTTATTTTTTTTAGCAAAGTTATTTCTAATAATTCCTTTATAATATAAAAAAATAAAATGGTAAAGTTCAGAAATAAATATAAGTATCGAATTTTTGTGACTTTTTTAAAACTTAAAGAATTACAAATGGTGAAGTTCATAAAATTTATTAAAATTTTGGCATGGAAATTATTATAGCAAATTTAGATGGAGAAAAGAAAAAAGAATCATGATAGGCCGTAGGACACACCGAAAGTCTGCCAGAGAAGCGCAAGCTCCTTCTAGAAGAAGAAGAAGAAGAAGAAGAAGAAGAAGAAGAAGAAGAAGAAGAAGAAGAAGAAGAAGAAGGAGATGAAGATGAATATGAATAAGAAGATGAAGAAGAAGAAGATGAAGAAGATGAAGATGAAGATGAAGAAGAAGAAAAGGGTGTTCAGGGTGATAAAATAAAGAGTCTATAAAGGGGATTAAAAAAGGCGGTCAAGATTAGCAAATAAGGCCGTAGGCCACACCCCCGCAGGGGTGCCTGTGTAACCAAGCTCTTCCTGTTAAGGAAGAGAACAGCGGCTTGTTATATTATAAAGGAATTATTAGAAAAAACTTTGATAAAAAATTTAAATATACTTAGGTGACAACCGAACTAAGGTAAAAAACATTTAACAATTTTTCACCCATCTTCAAAAGTCCCGTTATACAATTATAGAGTTAGTGATGATTAAGGGATGGATGTTTTTTTGTTTATATTATTATATAAAAGCAATTTCAAGTGAAAAAAAACTTCTTTTTTCTAGCCAGAAACCCCGTAGGTATATTTAAAATTTTTATCAAAGTTATTTCTAATAATTCTTTTATAATATAAAACAACAAAATAGTAAAATTCAGAAATAAATATAAGTATCGAAATTTTGTGAATTTTTTAAAACCCAAAGAATTATTACAAATTTATTTTCATATATCTTCTTCTATAACTATATTTTAACAACGTAACATTTTGAAAGGGGGTAAATTTAGTTTAAAGTTCCTTTTTAAAATGATTATAATTGGCGAAGTTCAGTAAATTTATAAAAATTTAACCATGGCTGCCTTTTTTTAGATTTTAAATTCTAATCTTAGTAGCAAAGCGCAAACTACCCCCAGCGAAGCCATGGCTGGTATATTGATATTTTAATACAATCATTCATCCATTTTGTGTATAGAAAGAACAGAGAGGGACTGCTGTAACACGGCAGTCGGGTAGTCAGAGAGGAGCGTTGCGGAAAATAATTAAGAAAGGGACAGCGAGAGAAGATAGGTCGGTGGCTATACACCGAAGCGAGGTGTTGTAGTGAGGGTGTAGGTTATGTGGTAATTGACCGGGCGAGGGTTGGGGGCAAGTCAGGGGGAGGGGGGCTGACAGTCCATCCGGAAACGCGTTATTCACGATGCCTTATTGGTTTTATGCGAAGAATGGTACGGGTGGCAGGTGTTCGTGGGCCGCGGGATATCGCGGCGCCATCGCGTACCTTCTTACATGTAGCGAGGTGTAAAGTGGGTCTGTGGTGAGTTTTCCAAGTTGTTTTGTAAGTCTGGTGTGAGCGTAGGTGTTGAGAGGAGTTAGTTTGTTGTTGTTGTGTAGTGCGTCCATTCTCGAGTACAGCGGCGAACGGCAAGCGCGCTTCAGAGCAGAGTTCTGAATGCGCTGAGCCTTTCGCTTCCAGGTGTCGCTCGAAGCTACGAGTGACAGTGGGGCGTACGTGAGAATGGGACGCACGAGTGCTTTGTATAAGTGTAGTTTTAGTTTTTTACTCGCTGGGTAGAACCTACCCAGCGATGCGTTTGTACGTGAGGCTCTTGCTTGTATTATGTTCTGGTGTAAGTTGAACCTGAGGGATTTGTCGAATGTTATCCCCAGGATTTTGGTGCACTGTGTGTATGCGAGCCTTGTTGGGTTTTGGTGGATCATGTTTGGTGTGTGTGAGTAGATTTGTAGGTTGTGCATGAAGTGATCTCTAGCACCGTAGAGTGTCATCTGTGTCTTCTGAGGATTCGTGGCAATCAGCCATTTGTCCTCGTAGTCTGTCTTCTCGTCAAGTATTCTTTGTGCATGGAGCGCGATTTCTTCGGGGGCCCGGCCGCTGACGAGAATGGTCTCGTCGTCGGCGTAGGCCACTATGTATGTGTGAACGCAGTTTTCTGGTGGGCGTGGGGTGTCGTTTGTGAACATAATGTAGAGTGTGGGTGCCAGAACGCTTCCTTGGGTAACGCCTGAGCGTGGTGTGAAGGGTCTTGAAAGGGTGTTGTTGTATCTAATGTGGCAGCGCCGTCCAGTGAGGTAGTGTGAGAGGAGCTTTCTGGTGCAGAGAGGTAACTCCGTGTTGTTGGCGAGTTTCCAACGGAGTCCCTCGTGCCACACCTTGTCAAAGGCTTTCTCCACGTCCTTACTGACGGAGAGAGTCTTTTGGTGTATCTGTCGTTTCTTCTGTATTCTGTCGTGTACGATGGTCACGGCCGCCTGAGTGGACCTGCCTCTCCTGAACCCGTATTGATGGGGGGAGAACCAGTCCCTCTCTTCCAGGAACTCCCGTAGGCGGCAGTTGACCATACGTTCGAGTATTTTGCCTAGGTGCTCTAATAGAGCAATAGGCCTGTAATTGTTTGGGTGTTTTGGGTCTTTGTGTTGTTTATGAAGGAGTATATTGTGAATACAATCAAGCGTTTTATACCTTTTAATTCCAACCTTGAGACGATCTCACCTCTTAAATCTTCCACGATAATGTTGTCCTCTCTTTCCGTCGATTGACTGCTCATTCCCATGATAAAATATTCAAAATTGTTCTTATTGCTCGTAAAAAGTTCCTAAAATACAAAGGTATTATGCTTCTTTAATTTTTTCCATTTAATGATGTGTTGCAATTTAAATAAATATAACATCGTAATTTGTATTAGTATGAAAAATATTAGAAATATTCTAAATATTAGGGAATTCTACAAATTAAAATAGAAAATCTGATAACCAAAGTCAAGACAAAGAAAACGAGAAAGGGGTAACATTTCTAGATTCACTCACTCATATAATATTTTCTTATTTATTAAGATAGGAAGACAGTTTACGTAGGTTTTTCATGTAAACACTATATAATTATATCCTTTTATACTAAAAAACTGGAAACTGCGTCTTCCTACTTATTTGAAAGCTCGATACTAAGTTCATAAATTTTTAATATTTAAAATTTCATAATTAATTGTGTATAAATGGGGGAAAATGTTTAATTTGTGGAATAATGATTTTTATAAAACTGATGAATTACATAATTTTTGAGAACTTTAAATAAACGCGGTTAGGCTGGTGTGCATCAACGCTTCTAAAATGACCTACCCAGCGGCGTAATTTAAAGGCGACGAGGGGGCACAAATTTAAAAGTTACCCCCATTCCTTTTTGGAATGACAAAATTTAATAAAATGGTTAAATATAGAAGACCATACAAATATAAACAAATTTTAGCTCAAACATTAGTAAAACAAAGAATAAGAAGTTACCTAAAAGTGAATTTTTTGTGATGCAGTTGATACAGGCTTTTTTTTAGAATCGGTCTAAATCGGGGTTTCCAATTTTTATAAATGATTTTTATGCATAGAAAGCACGACGTGAACCGATATAAATTTTAAATGTAATATCTCGATTTAGTATTTTGTAGTTTATTTCTTGCCATCATACATAAGTATTTTGTATTGAAGCGTCTTAATAATTACTTTTATTGTTGCTGTATCAGATTGATGGGCTGTATCAATATGAATTTTTACTAGTATATTTGTTCAATATGTAATATTTCGGTTTCACATTTTGTAGTTTATTTTTTTAATCCTACATAAGTATTCCCTATTAAAGTGTCTTACTTATTTTCATTGTTTTATTTGAGCCACTACCAGAAATACCAGAGTGCACCAAAATATTGCAGGAGTAGTTGTTTCATGCCATTCATGATATCGAACATTCTTATGTTGCCCACACCGAAATGACATTTTCTAGTGATGGGATTTTTTTTTTTTTTTTTTTTTTATATGTCATCTGGCGACTGCCTTCTAGGGCATAAGTCGCCGCACTCAAGCCAGCATAAATCTAGGGTGCATTAAAAGCCTGATTAAAAAAAAAAGTAAAACAAAAAATCCAAACAAAAAGCAAAAGAAAAACAAACAAATTGAAGAAATATTATTGTTTTAAATAATAGGGAGAAGGCCTCCCTCCTCCAAAAAGTCTATAAGTCCACAGGTCGATGTGCACGAATCCATCCCGAGTACAAGGGACAGGCGTTAGCGACCGCGCCCATCGCGGTACCAGGACAGGTATCGTGCGCGAAGATCACCCAGACTGGGACATTCGACAAGAATATGCAGAACATTCTGGGGAACGACGCAGTCGTCACAATAGGGTGCTGGCGAGCGCTCCATCAAATAGCGATGCGTCACACGAGTGTGTCCGATTCGGAGACGACAGAAAGCGACCTGAAGCCGTCGCAGCATTAGGGGATAGGTCCATGAGAACAGTCGCGGCGCAATGGCACGCAACTTTAAGTTCCCTTCGACCGTCTCCCATCTTCTTTGCCAAGCAGTCCGAAGAGCTGCCCGTATTCCTGCCATGTAGTCGGTGTGAGGAAGAGCGAAACGCGGGTCCGGGCGCAGAGTCCTCGCAAACTCTTTGGCGCCCTCATCGGCGCGCTCATTCCCTGCAATTCCTACAAGTTCAGGAACCCAGCAGAAAATAATCTCGACATCCACCCGGCTCGCTAAAACCGTGGCGTCACGGATATCGCGAACCAGGGGATGCGGAGATTCCAATGCCCCGAGAGCACTTAGGGCGCCTTGTGAGTCGCTATAGATCAGAATCTGGTCTCCGAACCTGGAACGTCGCGTAATCTCCCATACCGAGTAGTGTATTGCCACCAGGTCGGCCGTGAAGACAGACGCAGCGCCTGGCAGAGCCCTGCTGACTTCAAACAGAGGGGAGACGGCGTAGAAGCCGACCCCTTCTTCACACTTGGAGCCATCCGTATACACTGGCACGGTTCCAGCTATACCTAGCTCTTAAAGGAGTTTCCTGGCCCTAAACCATGAGGGCTTAGGGTATGACTGGCGTCTCTCGGTGGCATAGGCACCATCGAGATCAGCTGCGGATGCAGTGAGAGCTGTTGGCGACTGAGGGAGGCGACGTCTCGCGCATACAGGCGAGTGATGCACTGTACGCGGTGTAGAACGAGTTTTATTTCCCCAGCATCGACCAACAGGCTCTCAATGGGGAGAGTGCGGAAGGCACCGGTCGAAGGCGAAGGCCGGGGAGGTGGATCTTCAATCTTCAGGCAGCAGCGAGGTGATGCAGTTAATGCTCAGGGCAAAGAGTGTGACACTGAGGACACTTCCCTGCGGAACACCCTCTTTTTGCTCCATTGGGCCGGAGAGGACTTCCCCCACCCGTACGCGGAAGCGACGATCTCGCAAAAATTCAGATATAAACATTGGGAGGCGTCCCCTCGCCCCCATCGTGTGGAGAGTCTCTATGATACCGTATCGCCATGCTGTATCATAAGCCTTCTCCAGATCTAAAAACCCAGTTACGTAGTGCTGTCTACAAAGGAAGGCCTCGCAGACGGCATTTTCCATTTGGAGCAGAGCATCCGAAGTGGAGTGGAACTTACGGAAGCCGCACTGTGCAGAAAACAGATGGCCTCCGTTGTCCAGAAAAAAGGCTAATCTAACATTTACCAATTTCTCCATCAACTCGCACACGCAATAAGTTAGAGAGATTGGGCGGAAACCGACCGGGGTAGAGTGATCTCTTCCCAGTTTGCGAAAGGTGAGCACAGTAGCGATTCACCAGGAATCTGGGAGGAAACCCTCCACCCAGATCCTGTTGAACAAATCTAACAGAAAGGCCATGCTTCGCTCACCCAGGTGTTGAAGCATGGCGTACGGGACATCGTCCGGACCATGGGCGGTGACCGCGCACGAAGCAAGAGCGAAACGCAACTCATTCACAGTAAACCTGTCGTTGAAGGGTTCTCCGCCTTTTGAAGTAAAGTCCAGCCGGCGGCCTTATGCGACATCACGACGTGCATTAAATGCTGGCGGAGCAGCATCCCGGCTAGAGAATGCGGAGAAAGCGGTCACGAAGGATTCCGCCACGGACGCAGGGTCCGAGATTTCGGTCCCATTCTCCTGGAGAACGGGAGGAGGGTCCTGCGAGAACTTGCCCCGAATCCTTTTGACTTGCCTCCACACCTATGCGAGAGAGGTCTTCCTGTTGAGTGAAAACCTCTAAATATATGCTTCGAAATATACTGGAACCTAGCCCTAGCCCGACGAAATTCAGCGACAGTGAAATCGTTCGGGCGGCGCTTATAGCGCATGTAGGCATAACGTTTCTGTTTGAGGGCCGTCTCACACTCGGCCGACCACCATGGGAGTGGTCGGCGTGCAAAACGGCCAGACGTTCTGGGATTAGTAGTCAGGCAGGCGGCGATGACGTTACCGGAGAGGAACTCAACGGCCTCATCTATCGACTTAAACTCCTCGACTGAGATAGAGAATTCAGTCAAACCCTGAAAGGCAGATTACCTCGCCCGCGCCAAGCACCACTTAGGTGGGTTCTCAGGCGGCAGTTATCCTGCAAATGATATTTGAATGGGAAAGTGATCACTACCATGGAGGTCATCGACCACCCCTCAATCAAAATCAGGCTGTGCATCCGAAGGGCACAAAGATAGATCAAGGCAAGAAAATGAAGCGGTTCTCGGACAGTGATGCGTAAACTCATCCACGTTTAGGACACTTATCTCAAGCACTTCGATTAGACCGGAAAGGACTTGTTCCCTTGGATTTATTGAGTAATCTCCCCAGAGAGGATGCCTGCCGTTCAGATCTCCAAGCAAGAGAAAGGGTTCGGAAACCGTGCCACGACGCGGCGGAAATCCCTCGCGTCGAAGTCAGCTGACGGTGGAATGTAGGCAGAAATGATATTATATCTCCTATCCAGGTAAAGATGCACAGCCACTGCCTGAAAGGAGGTATCTAAAGAGAAAGAAAGAACGGAGACATCATGTCGGGTGTAAACCGCGCATCCCCCAGCCTGGCCATCTAGTGGTGGTGGGGTCACAAGACCCTTATACCCCGGGAGGGAGAGCAGGGGTCACTGCCTAGCATGGTTTATTGCAGAAAACTAGCTAACGGGGAACGGGACGAGACGAGCCTCCGCAGCTCCTCCCAGTTGGCCCGGAGTCCACGGCAATTTCATTGAAGGAATAAGTTCTCCAGGCCTAGTTCGGAGGAGACGCTGTAACCCTCTTCGAACAGAAGACCCTCACGGGATTGGCCGTACGTTTTCCGGAGGCAGAACTCCGGGCGCTGTTGGCGGGACAAAGCGCTGAAGGCGCTGTCGCCTTCGAGGACTTATTGGGGGTGGTTGGGCTCGCCATGCAAGTATTTTCCTCCCCTACCTCGAAACCTTAGGCAGGCTTTGCGGCTTTGGGGGCGTGGGGCCCTCTTTTCGAAGAACCACTGTCTCCGAGCCACTTAGCCCACCACTAGGCGTGGGCGAAGGAGCCGAAGCTCCTTCGTTGCTGTCCTCCTTTCGGGCCAGCTTCAGGAACCCCGGAAGATGGCCTGGCGACCAACTTCAGGGGTGTTGCCTCCTGTGAGTCTAACGACTCGGTGGAGGCGCGTGGCCGTTTCGGCTTACGGGAAACGGTGAGGCTGGGGGAAGGGGGAAGCCCTGGTTTTAGCCGGGGATGGGTGTGAACCCTTTGTGCCGCTAGCTTTACCAGGGGAGCGCCCAGGTTGAGTAAAACCCGCAGATAGGCTCTGAATGGGTGCGGAAACAACCTTGCTCGTTTACCTTGATGGGCCAAGAGCAGAGAGTGTCTTTCTAAGCACTGAGGCATAGGACGTCCCAGGCAGAGACGGGCGCGCAGGACCAAGTCCTTAGCATCGCGGAATGAGAGTCGATCCTGTGCATGAACGGCCAGGATTTCTTTCTCAAGGAGATATGCACCACATTGCTTCGAAGAAGCAGGGTGCGGCTCTCCGCAATTGACACACTTGGCCACACACGATTTGGACTTATCGTGTGCGACCTTGGAGCAATTTACACAGACTTCGGGTGACCCTGACTTTGCACGTTTACATGAGATTCGTATGGCCGAAGCGGTGACAGTAATAGCACCGCCGCGGCAGTGGCACGAATGCCTTCACGCGGTAGCGGTACCAACCAGCACGCACCTACTCAGGGAGCTTGTCACAGTCGAACGTGACGAAGAGTGTAGGGGTGGGTCTCGAGGCCCCTCCCTGTTTTCTCATCACAGGTTCGACTTTGACCACCCCATGGTCGGCCAGCTCTAAGGTGATGTCCTCAATGGAGTAGTCAACATGTTCCCTCGCATAAACTACTCCTTTCACAAAGTTCATGGTAGAGTGCGGCGTCACACTCACCGGGGTGCCATGAAGTGTCCGAAGAGCACTTATCTTGGCCGCCTCGGCGGGATTCGCAGCATTTGCCAGAGGGCTCCCGACCGAGAAACGGGTCACCTTCGGCTCTCTACCAATTACACTAGCTAATGCTCTTCTCTGATTGATCATGTTGCCCTTGGCCAACATGGTGCCATCAGTGGAGCGAATAACGAGGAAGCGTTTGAAGCCAGCGTGCTCGAAAACGCAAGGTAACCTCTAAATGAGGGGCCCCGATGTTATCAAGGCTCCGCCATGTGTACTTTTGGTCTTAGTCATAGTCAGGGGCTTCGCCTTCGGAATGGCAGAGGGGCTGGATGTGCTGATCTTGGCTTGGTCGCTTACCAAAGTGGCAGCAAGCCCATCCGTCCCCGTAGCCCCCGCGGATGGATAGGAGCCCCGAGTCTTCTTAGTCTTTTTCTTATTTTTTTTTCTTTTTAGGAGAGGAGGGCGGGGAATGAACCTGCTTCTCCCCTCCGCCGGTAGAAGCCCCTTGGCCAGATGGACCGGCCTCAGCCAGGTCCTTCTCCGAGATGGAGAAGGTCCTCGTAGTCGCAGGGGCACCGGTTGGAGGAGATCCCTTCCCTCCTTGTACTGCCTTGGAAACCCTGGCCGTTTGAGGAGGACCTTACATAGGGGCGGATTCGGTTTCGGTGCTTGGCGCCGAGCCCAGATTCCCTCCCATGAAAGGCCCTACCGTCTGAGGCTGGGTTGACTCAAGGACCATGTCTATCTCAGGTGGGGCCTCCAGTTGGTTATCCCCGCCCAGGACATCGCAGGTCTCGTTTGCAGCGTCACATATTCTTGCCAGCAGGTCTTTTGAGGGAAGCGACCGAAGGGGCCTAGCTTCCCTCTCCCCCCTAAGGGGGTGTGCCCTACCGAGCCGCTTCACTGGGGAGCAGTGGGCTATGAGCTGCCTGCTGGCATTCTTGGCAGTCCCCTCGGAAAGAAAAGGGGGGACTGCCGCTGGAAAAAGGGAGGTGCTCGAAAGTACCTCCAGACAAGGGGGTGAGGGGCGGTCCCCTACACCCGTAGGCGAAGGAGAGGAGTAAGCCTCCTCTCCGGTTAGAGAAATATGGAGGGTCCCCTGCGCAACACAGGGAGACCTCCATTTTTTCTGTGGAGCTGCCCGAGGGTGGCTCCGTCGTTGGTACAGGGGGAATTATGGGGATTTTTTTGTTTGTCTCATCAATGGGCATGGTGACCCTCTTTTTATTATGGGATGCAATAGCTCATCACCCCTCGCTGTAGCCCGCTCTGCAAGGGGTGCGTACGGGCCTAGCAGAGCCAGGTGCCACCATTTAAGGCCACCCCTCCTGCCTGGTGACCTGGCAGCCCTTCAGCATGGCGGCTCCACCTTGGGCACGGCGTAAAAACAAGGATAGATGGTGAAGTGAGCAGGAAAGGGGATGTGAGGAAGGTATGGGTGGCGATAAAGCAGGTTGTTAACAAACTCCCATCCCAAACCGGAGTTCAGGAGTTAGGGAACATTGTCCTCTCCCCCCTCAGCCCCGATCCGGGACGGTTGGCTGAGAAGAAGGTCAGCATCTATCCTGTGAAATTAGAGGCTGACCATAAAAAGTTGTGGGAGAGGTTGTATGAAAAGCGAGGAAACTGGGGGGGGGGGGACACAAATGTTTTGAAGGAAGGAGAAGAGGCTAAGCTGGGGTCTGACAGGGTGTTGAGTTCCGTCAGCACGGCGGCCAGGATGGCAAATCGCTGCGCCCTTTACGGGGTCTAGTGATGGGAGGGGGGGGGGGCATGTGCCCTAGGGTCTTGTCCAATAAAGGTTCCTCCCTCTCCCGAGGGAGGAACCCTGCTAAAATTCACCCCTTTTCTCCTTCTCTGTCAGCTCTTTCCCTCTCAAACATTCATTCACATAATCCCCCCCAACTTTCTTCCAACCCTTCCTTACACTCTGACACTCATACTCCTCCTATAAGTCAATTTCCATCATTCTTACATGCACATACCACTCATAACACTCATTCACAACCTCGCTCATACCCTTCTTCACGCCATAAATACCCGTTCTCTTTGCCCACCAAGAATCTGTCTCGAATTGACATTTACGCAGTTCTCACTCGAGATTTATCCTTCTCCTTCCATGTCGTCGTCTAGCTCCCAGCATACTCTCATGCAAATCCCAGGCACATTCCACACGTAAACCGTGCCTCGTACTCGGGACTGGTTGCTGCACACATACTTATGGACGCTCTGACTTTTTGGAGGAAGCTGGCCTCCATTTTATTTGATTCTTTGTGGGAGGTCGCATGCTCCTGCGCAGAGGGAAGGTGGGCCTCGCCTCGTCGCCGGAGCGTGCTTCCTTCTTCTTCTTGTTGGTTTGCTTTTCGTTTGGTTTTTGTTTGTTGTTGTTTTTGCCTTTTTGATCAAGCAATGCCTAATCCTTTTTAAGTTCGCAATGCCCAGGCTTAAATAGGCCTCAAAGGCTTAAAAAGGTTTTAGGATGATTACGGCGACTTATGGCCTACTAAGCCGTCGGCAGATGGATGCTGAAAACAACCCTACTCGTAAGCGCTTATCATTCACTAACGCTCTCATTCCTACTGTGTATTTACTACCAATTGAAACTTGTGGTTGCAATGCGCTTCATCTGTACCACTATCATTCACGAGACATCCTAGATACTTAAAACTTCGCACTTGTTCAAGACTACACCACGCACTCTAATATCAACCTACCTCCACATATACACAAACATATACCATTACCTTACTCTGTTCTGCTTTTACTCTTAGCTCCATCCTCACACATACTCTGTTAAATGACTAACATCTAGTCATCAGCATATACCAACATGTGTAATACTCCCTCACGATTCCTCATTAATCTAACACCCATTTCCCTCAATCCTATTCATAATTCTCATATTGGTCCATCCATAAAAAAATAAGCAGCCATGGTGGGTGACATCACACAACAATAATAATAGTTAATGTATTTTAAAAAAAATAATTGAGTATTGCCCTTTTTAAGTCTTTTTTATGCTAGCAATATTTAGGCGTTTTTAAGCTAGCGATGTCTAAGCCTTTTTAAAGCTAGCAATGCCTAGGCCTTTTTAATTTAAGCTAGCAATGCCTACGTCTATTTAAAGCTACCAATGCCTAGGCCTTTTTAATCTAGCAATGCCTAGGCCTTTTTAAGCTAGCATTGCTCAGGCATTTTTAAGTTAGTAACGCCGAGACCTTTTTTAGACGACAATAATGCTGTTTGGGTGCCACGTGAACGTATGAAAGACAACGTTTACAACGTGTGAATATTTCCTTATCTCTATTGGCACAAAACAATTGTAAGACATTATGGAGAGATTGTTACGGGAGATAAAAAGTGGGATCTTTACTGCAATATTAAGGGTAAAAAACAATGGCTTTATTGCAAACAAAAACTGCTTCCTATTTATAGCCTTAAGCTCTAACATCAGAAGGTTATGCTTTGCATTTGGTGGGATGTGAAAAGAGTTATTATTCATCATGCATTCCTCTGTAATAAGCAAACATTTAAATGAAGCTCTTGAAAATAACGTCCTTTACTGTTCAACCGAAAGGGTTATCCTCTTCTTCTATAACAATACACGCCCACACGTGACCCGTCTGACCGCCCCGCCCACCCCAAAAAATTATTGCGTTAGGTCGACAAATTCTTCCTCATCCACCATTATTCACCGGCCCTTGCACCATCTGACTACTGTTTATTTGAGTCATTACAACATTGCCTAAAATGCAAAGTTACTCTGATTTTAAGGTGGGAAAGTATATCAATTCTATATTTCATAAAAATCGAATGAATTATTCCCCAAAGATATCCAATACTTAGTTAAATGATGGGACAGTATTACCAATCATGATAGAAACTATTTTGCTGAATATATGTTTATATATATATATATATATATATATATATATATATATATATATATATATATTAAAAATTACTTTAATTTCATTGACAAAAAAAATACATTATTTTTTAACAACTTAAATTCCTTATATAGTAACGTTTTCCTGGCCAGTTCGGTTATCTGCTCTTATTCCTTTTTACCATTAGAGATGATTCTATGTTACGATAAAAAAAATACAAGTTAATTCATTGATATAGAATCGTGGACAGCCCAGTGAATACAAACCACTGTATGAGTTACTTCTAGCATAATTATAATTAATCATATCAGTATATTTTAGTTACTACTTACAAATGTCATATTATCGCTAGGTACCACCTTATACGTACCGGAGACCTCCAAAACGAGTTACATGTCCGAACTCCTTTCATCTGCCTTCCAGCCCGATGATTATGGAAATCAAAAGCGAACGAGGTTGTTTCACATCTCTCGGATGATTTTTTCCTCAAATAGACCCCAGATGGAACCAGTGTGTGCCCGAACCGCATTGCAGCCGATTGAAAAAACATGGCTAATCTGCGGATCTATTGCAGGGTTGTAGCCACCTGTTTCACCTGAAAGAGTAGCCACCCGTTTTCCTTATTATTGAGTCAGTGACTAATTTAAACTCAGATCCAGTATTATTTAACTCTATTGGTTTCATTCAGATTATTTCCCGCATGACATAAAATAATATGTGTATGTGCTTGGTTCTATCTTTAAACAAAATACTAAGCTTGCGTTTCTACTCGCTAAGTTAAGTACCAGAACCATCATTAAACATAAATCTGCTTACGGCCATCATCAGTTGTTGTGTAGTAATTTTTCACATTTGTTTTGAGAAACTTCGGTAGCCAGTCATACACGGTAACAGATTGCTGCGTGGCTATGACCCATTTGCGAGCTTCATTAAAAATTCTTTCACCTGACAATTAAATGAAAAAATAACGAACTCCTGAAAATAGATCTTAATAAAATACACACCCACAATATATGGGCAATACACTCAAGTGTCAAAAGTTATAGGATAGGTCACTCACTAGTATCATACATGACCACTTCTAGCAGGCAAAGTTTATCAACTCGATGTTTTTATCGATTCCGCAAGTGAACGGAAGACTTCTATGGAAATACTGACTATGTTCTCTCCATACGTGTCCACAGTTCCATATATATTATTTGATGCCGGATCTTGGGTGTGAATAAACCTGGTCACCAGGTCTCTTAAATGGTTTCATGTCAGGCAAACGTGTTAGACATACCATCCGTCGGAACTATCCAGAATGCTTATAGAACCAAAGATGGGCAACTTGTGCCCAATGACGGTGGGATATCCCATAGTTGTTGGCGTACATGAAGTCCGTGAATGACTGCAAACAGTCATCAAGCAGTGCAACGTAGTGGTCACAGGTCAATGGCATGTTTAGGTTCAGCAGCGTACCCAGCCAATGCCCTGTGAACACACCCCACACTAGTATTGAACCATCACCCGCTTTCAGGGTGCCTTGCTGACAACTTGAGTCCATGACTTAGTAGGCTCTGCGCGATCCCCGAATCCTACCATGAGTTTGAACTAAGAAACAACTGGAATCGGGACTCTTTGGACCACATAACATTTGTTACTCCTCCAAGGTACAATCAACGACGTGACAAGCCCATGTGCGGCGCTGTATCCGGTGTCATTATGTTAACAGGGTCACTTTGTCGGTCTTCTGTTCCCACACCGCATGGAAGGTAAAGAATGCTGCACTGACCTGATGGATATGCATCTGGTACCCCCGTGCATTGTATATGCATGCGATTTGAGCCAGTGTTGCTTATCTGCTACCAGGGGCAATTCTAGTCAGACGCTGCTAGTCACGATCATTAAGTATTCACGGTCGGCCACTGCGTTGTCTAAGGTGGACGGTAATGCCTTCTATGAGGTATTCTCGGTAAACACGTGACACCGTAGACCGAGGGGTGCTGAATGTTCAGACACTTTCATAACCATAAAGTCCCATCCGTCTGGCAGCCCCAATCATGTCCCGTTCGAACACCAAACATTCACGTCGACTTCCCCTGAGCAGCCTAGTCGGTGATTACACTGACGAACACGATGTCAGATAGGAATTTGAATGACATTACGGTACGCTGGAACAGCCCACCCTTACCTTTGAACAATACTATCACTTTTCATTTGACATTTTAGTGTAAGTGCAAACAGGAATAACCATATTACTCGAAAACACAATATTGCTTAAGCAAAAATAAATCAATATCCTCCAAAACATCAATTAGTCGACGTCAAGAGTGAAGCTGCGAAAAAGGCATCACCAGATGAAATGGATGATACGAGCTGCCACGAGAAGGATTTTGTGGGCAGAGGCGCTCAATCAGGTGGTGAATAGCTAAACTACTGGGTGTTCTAGTTTGATTGGTAAGAAGGAGAGAGCAAAGAGAGGTACTGAGTGGTGGAAAGTATTGAGTTGATGAACGACCGACGAGGGACGATGAATATGTGGAAGAGAGGATTTTTATAGGTGGTGAGTACGAGCTGTAATGAATGTCCTTTCGAACCGACTATGAGTACAAAGCCTTATTCTCTCACTCAAACGGTCACTTGCTAGCAATTACAATATCTTCATAACATAGCCTAATCAACGGATGACCCATTGCCTAAATCAACGAATGACCGATCAGAGATCATACGAGTCAACACCCAGACCTAAACCCAATCCACAAGTTGGCGTCCAAAACACTGCTTAAAAAGGCGTCACCATCCTGGCTTGTCTGAAACTAAATCATGCAGCTTTCCTTAAGGACTTGTCGGCAATAATGGTTGTAAGGATGAGAGTTTCTCATTATAACACAGAATAACAGCCATTGCAATTCCTCGAATCTAGTGTAAATTAGACTATATAACATTTCGATTGGACTCGAACCCGAATTTTTTATTTAGAAACCGACAAGCTTCACTACTGATCTCAAAAGAATCATGAAAAAAACAAATGATCTTAAGATTCTTAAGATGAACTTAGCTCTCAACTAGACCCTACATAGATGTTTATGTTATGTTAAATCTGGTTAGATCTTTTAAAATAATACAACAAAAATTGTGAAGATTTATTAAATGACATTTCGCTCATCTCTTAAATTCACAACAAGAGAGAAAAGCGACCGTCACAGCCACGTGGTATACACCAGCTCGAATGAAGCGGTAAAGAACGTGCATTTTCCTCTCCTGGTTATACTACAATCAACCTCAAAACTCGTGCCTACCAGCACCATTTTAAACCAAGAAAAAAATATCACCGCTACACCAAACACAATAAGACTAAGATAAAAAAGAACATCTTGGAAATCTTGGAGTGCTATACAAGTGCCAAGATGAAATGTACCTTAAACTCGCAGAAACAATATTAATTAAAACCATTAAGCCTGACCTAAATATAAAGCCTAACTTATTTATTCGCAAATTGTATATTGTCTAATTGCCTGCGTCAATTGTAAATTAATGTGTTTTCCCTTGTATAGAGATGCGTTTGTTTGGTGCACAAGACACCGCGCGAGGTCAACCCATCCTTCCCCTCAGGTTATTGTTGTTAATATCTCCCCAGGAACAAATGACCTATGTTCCCTCCGACTATTTGGGAAATTTAGGGATATTCTGAACTCTCTCACTAGCCCTTATGCATTGTATGTGTAAAGTGAGCGGGTTTTTATACTTTTAGTTCATTTGACAAGAACCAAATCGAACAAAGCAGTAGACAAGCTTGTCACTAGGCACCTTTCCACCATACATATCTCTATTTCGCTCTTACCTCTAATAAGTATTTTTAAAACTATATCTTATCCCCCCCACCCCAATATCTCCAACTTTAGTCAAGAATATCCTTCAGTTTCTCTTAGAATGTCAATAGCCTTTGAGGAAAGAATAAAATGCATCAGACAGCTTACGCCTTGTGTACATTTCTCTCTAAAAACAAAATAAAAACTACTGAATAATTAAATAAACAAAATTTTAGTGTTGAAGAACATGCTGCTTCTAATAATTATTATTATTATTATTACTATCCCAATAGCTCTTTCACTCTTATCTCTAGTAAAATAATTGGAGGACAATTATTATTGCATTATTTCCTTTCTCCCAGGTAGTCAATATTTCCTATTTATAATAATTAACCAAACGCACCCCACCATCCCTAACACCTCTCTACCCTCCTATTCCTTCTCCTACAAACTAAAATCGTTTAAAAGAAACTAGACTTCAACGCGAGAAACATTATTTTTATTATCTATTGTTATTATCTGTAGGGGAATCGTTACTCTCCCGTTTTCTCTCAGTGGAGACACGGGACGGTAACCGCAAAGACATCCGGGCCCGGCACCGTGGATCAAACTCGTAACCACATCCCCTCACCACTCGTCTCTATGAAAAGCCAAACGGTTTTAAGCTGCCAGATTCCCCCTACGAGAGTATATTCAATTTCACCTCGCGTAAGAAATTGGAGACGCGTTTCTCTCAAGCTCGAAGGCCAGCGGGAGCCGAGGTAAGACTTGCTGAGAAAAACCGTTGGAATAAGAACCCTCCTGCGGCCCGTCCACAATCCCCCCCCCCCACCTCTTACCCCAACCCCAGTGGGGTGACGACGTATAAATAACAAACACTTGGGAAAAACGTGGTAGAATACGTGAGTCGCCAGGCTACGAAGTCCCCGGATCGAGGCTGGGCTACCAAGACTGGACAGGTAGAATACGTGAGTCTCCAGGCTACGAAGTTCCCGACTATAGAGGCCGAGCTACCAAGAATGCACTGGTAGAATACGTGAGTCGCCAGGCTACGAAGTCCCCGGATTGAGGCCTGGCTACTAAGACTGGATAGGTAGAATACGTGAGTCGCCAGACTACGAAGTCCCCTGCAAGAGAGGCAGGGCTACCAAGGGGGCTAAGAAGCCGATCACCCTCGAGCTAGTCCCTGGTTATCAACCGAACGTTAAGTTAACTTGTTCAAGTTTAACTTACTCTTGTCAGAGAGACTCCTCATATCCTGGTGCATCCTAAAGGCCAGGGATATTCCTTGCCCTTGACGGATTACGAAAAGAAGAGGAAAAAGGCTCCCCCTCGAGCCCGATACCCGGTGGTCACACCAAACTCATAAGTTAATTTGGATGAGGAACCAAGTTCAACTTATTCTTGTCAGAGAACCCCCACCCCCTTCTATCCTGGTGTATCCCAAAACACCGAGATAGGCCTCGCCCTTGAGGAAGACTGAAACTAAGAAGAAACTCATCCTCGAGCTAGTTCCTGGTTACCAAACCTACCTTTAAGTTAACTTGTTCAACTTATTCTCGTCAGAGAAACCCTCCCTCCTCTATCCTCGCCCTTGAAGAAGACCCCCTCCCCCGAGTACAGTCCTCGCCCATGAGGAATTACGTAACGAAGGAGAAAAAGCTTCCCCTCGAGCCCGCTATCCGGTGGTCACACCGAACTGTAAGTTAACTTGGTTTAAGAACCAAGTTCAACTTACTCTCGCCCGAGAGACCCCGCCTACCATGGTGCCTCCTAAAGTACCGTGATTGTTCTCGCCCTTGAAGATCCCCCCCCCCCTATTGAATACCGTGTGGACCCCAGATGCCACACTCGCCAAAGTCAGTGGTGGCTTTCAAGTTATTCGTTCGCAACCTCCATCTGGCTGGTCGGCACGCGTCTTGGAGCCAATAACATTCCCGAGGTAAAGTGCTCATTGAGTTCAAGGTTAGACGCAAACCCGTTTCAAGGGGTATCCACAAAGGTAGTTGCGGCCAGTAAAGGCCGTTAGCAATTTGTTTTTTTTAAATTGAAGTGAGTGGTGGGGGGTCAACTTTGACTATAATGTCAAGTCGGTCAAGTTAAAAAGCCTTACTTAGAAATTATTGTAGTCCTTATTGTGTATTTAAAATTCGTAGTATTTCTGTGGTTCATGTTTTGTTTTTGGTGTAGTAAATTGTTAAATTTTATATATAAGTTTATTTTTGGAATTCCTGTGCGTTTCTTCATATCCTTACGTGTTTGAAGCGGCTCTTCCTTAACACAACAAAAATTAGCGCTCTTAGAACAAAGCCTACTTCATCAAAGAAGCACATCACGTTCCACAAGGTATACCACGACAAAAAGTGGTGCCAGGTGTGGAGTAATCAAAAAGGGGCATTCTACGACATTATCTATTTTCTCATTGGTGATTTCTTGTCTTAGAGGCGGTCCTTTATCTTTTACTAGCTTATATATACCCTTATTATATTATTTTTTCTTGTAGTTATCCTTGAGAATGAATGAATAAAGTTCGAAAGTACTTGGATGCACCTTTTCATTTTTCGTGCGGGACATTGCATTCATTGCGAACCTCACGTGCTACTTTGTGAGTTATTCATTTCATATATATATATATATATATATATATATATATATATATATATATATATATTGGAGGGAGGCCATTTATTTATGCAGGATTCATTGAAATCACAGCAACGACTGCATTGTTTACTTTTGGCTGCAGCTTTCTTATAGCTTTATCTATAGTCTCAACAGATGACTCTAGGCGAGGAAAGTTGCTTGGAAGAGGAATAGCTTTATTTGCCTAGACGTCTTTCGACCTAACAGTAGGTCATCTTAGGGGAAGAATGGTTAACGTGATATAACAGAAAAATATATTGAATATGTTTGAACATTAACGTAAGAAAACGGACTCAACGGGTGTATGTACGTCCAGATCGACGGTTAGATATGGGTTCTCCACTTGGCGTTCTATTTGCGTTCTATGATCTCCCAACGCAGACCTTTAATCAATACACAACTCAAGCCAGAGACATATCCTCTCAACCAGTCACCCTTTTCAGGATTGCGTTTAGCTGGCGGTTGAGGATCTTGAATTGTAGTCCTCTCAGCCAAACCTTATAAAAGGCCTTCTTTACATCCCGCAGCACCACATCTACGTACTTTCTCTCAGCTTTGCTGCATGCGAGTTTTTCCGTTAGGAAGGCGAGGGCAGTCTCCTTTCCTCGTTTCCGGCGGAACCCGTGCTGCTGAGGGTTGTGTGCTCCTCGCTCGGCTAGTTGTTCTTAAAGCCTGTCATCCAGGAGCTCCTCGTAGACTTTCGCAACAAATTCTAGCAGGAAGATTGGCCTGTAATTTACTAGTTGATCAGGGGGTTTTCCTTCCTTGGGTATGAAGATTATTTTAGCCATCTTAAAACCATCGGGGAAGTAACCCGTGTTCATGGAAGCGTTATAAATATTTGTAATTCCCTGAATGATCTGCTGTGGGGCATTTATCAAGTTGATTTTGGTTATGCCCGTCCAGCTTTGTGCTCTTTGTTCAAAGGATTTTACATTGACCATGACCTCCTCTGGTGTTATGGGACGATGGCCCGCCATCTCCCTGCCTTCCTCTACTTGATGTTGTGGTTGCGCGCGGTGTATAATCTGATTCAGGTCCTCGATCAGTTGGCCTTCGACTTCCTGGTCCAACTATTCATTGTCTTCTGGGGTGATACTAAAGACGCTTTTCCAATAATTCCTAAATCTGTCTTCTATAACCGCCAGGTCTGCTATATAATTTCTGTTCTCTTTTATCCCAGCCTTCGTTTTTCCGGTTAGTCGTTTCAGTTTCTTGATTTTGCGCCAGAATTTAGTCGGGTTCAGCTCGCTATCGGTTTTGGCTATCGGAGTGTTCCAGATCTCCTTTTGTTGGAGGTTGATAGCCTCTTTTAGTTCGATGCTTAGGCGCCGAAAGAGCGAGCTTCTTTCCGGGAGTAATCTCCCTCATCTCCTCTGTCCATCCGGGCTGAGGAGGAGTTTTGTACCCAGCCTTGGGAACGCATTCGCGGTCTGTCTCTATAATGGACGATGTTATCCTCTCTAGTTCTTCATCTATTTCCTCCAAGGTTGTGTCGCTTAGGTCAACTGGGGCGTATTGACTGAGTTGTCTCTTGTAACGTTCCCAGTTGACTGAGGCGTAGTTTTTGCGGAGAGAGACTGAAAGCTGGATCGGTGCCAATGATATTGTGGTGAGGATCGCTATGTGAGCACTAGGGACTGTTGGGCCCGGCTCACTATGGTAGTTGAAGGGGAAGCCTTCACTTGTTAAGATTATGTCAAATTTGGTGGATGATATGGAAGGGATATAGGTCGGAAAATACGGCCCATTTTTGGATGTTTTTTCTTCCCATAATCAATTCCAAGTTTCTGACTTTTTCGTTGGTCCTACCATAGCCCGCTGCACCGTATCTGGTATTGAGGTCACCCAATAAGATTGACATTCTGCGGTGCTCAAACAGTGTGTAGAAGTTATTTGTTGGGAGATAGGCTCGATGATGGGGTTGATAGGCTGCTGCTATCACGAGGTCTCCTACCAATGTGTGGAGTTCGACCGATACAAAGGGTTCATCCAGTTCTGGTAGATGTTTGAACGAGATGTTCCCCTTGACAGCTATTGCAGCACCATAAAACTTTTCCTGAGTGTGATTATTTATGACCACTATGTAGCTCGGTATTTTAATTCGACCAGATGTAGTGTCAATGCCGTGCTCTGTTACTAGAATGATGTCGGGGTCAAGCACCCGGAATATGTTTCTATATGCCGTTGCTTTCCCCTCCCATCTGTCTACGTTGAGTGGCAGGATCCTCATTATGTTGCTTACTCTTTCCATTTTGTCTTTTTAGTGTTTCTGGGATATGTTTTTCTTTCTCCCGTTTCTCTTCTTGCTGAACTCGGCGTTAGGAATTTGTTCACAAGTGTTTTGATGTAGAGCCACGTTTTGGCGGAAAAAAGCTTGTTCTACTATTTCAGTGTCGATTTCGGCATCGTATTCCCATTTAAATACTTTTGATTTAATTCCATGGAATATTTCTCTGGGTTCCATCTCTTCGGGAAAAGGAAACTGTTCGCATGCGTATATTGTGAGATTGATGTCATCCGTCCGCATCCTTTTCTTCTTCCATTTCTTCCCCTTGGTCTTCTTTGTTTGATAGGCTTCTGAGTCCGATGAGTCTGAGGACTCCGAGGAACCAGTAGTAGCAGACCCAGCGTTTTCCCTCTCTTCGTGGTCTACTTGTCTCTGTTTAGGGGCAGGAGTTTTCACTTCGAATGCTTCTTTTTTTCTCTTTCTTAGTTTTATTTCCAATTTTGGGCTTGTCTTTTGGGGTGCCATCTTGTACCTATGTCTGTTGGTCTGGGACCATCTGCCATTGCAGGACATCCCCGGAGGAGGGGGGGGGTTATCCAGGACCCACATTTGGCCCATACCGTTTTTGGCGAGCATTTGATTTATCTCTTTAGCCAACATTCCTTGCGCGTAAGATTCATGACGTGCGCGGGAAGGATGCACACCAGAATCTTGGTTGAGTTCTCGTTATGTAGTTTGAGGTAGCTCTTTTTAGTATCAACTTCTGAGAAGGCCGTCTTTGCTACTTGAGCGTAGGTTGTATTGGCTCTTCGTGCTTTCTCTTGTTTCTATAGCTCATGTTTCTTCTTGATCACTTCTTTTTTGACAGGGCAAGCCATGGTCATTGATCTGTGTCCCTGCTCGCAGTTGACGCAATTTTCGTAGTTGTTATTACACGTCCTCCAATGGTAGCCCTTTTCGCTGCATTTGGTGCATGTTTCTTGTGGCTCCGTGCAGTCTTTTGTTGCGTGCTGCTCCATTCTGTAGCACCTGAAGCAGTATTGAACTGGAGTAAATTCTCCTTTCTCAATTTGGTCTCCACTTACTGTTGCATTAAACATGAGTATACCATTTCTTTTGCCTTTTGGGCCATTGTGGCCTCTGCAAAGACTACTTTAAAAACGTGAGTGTAGTCACTATTATTCCTCCTGTTCTTAAACTTGACCACTTCGACTACCTTGGCCCAGGTTTGTCGAAGCTGGATTTCCTCCTTGATTTCCCCTTTCGAGTGTTGCCCGATCCATAGGTCGAGTCGTCTGCATACCACGCTCCTGTGAGTCAGGATCTGAGGTGGTACGGCGGGATGCAGACCAACTTCCCGGAGGACCTCAACTGCCTCTTCTTTGGTGATGGCCTCAATGTCCTTCTCTTTCTCGCAGATAGTAACATATATCGAGGCCACCTCCAGCAGTTTTACCATGGCTATACTTACTATGCCATAAACAACCTCGAATACTTTTTCTCTGCTGCCCTTTGGTTGCCCATCGATTGCCGCAGGGGGATTATGGTGGTGTTATCCTTGGCAATATCTTGAGAGAGTGGCCCCTCGGGGCTATAATCTTCTTATGCTCTCTAATCGTTGGTTGTGGTAACTTGATTCAAAAGGAAATGGTTTATGCTCCCTTTCTTCTTGCGTTGGTACTCTATGCTCGTTTAGGGTGACTCCCTATTCTTCGTAACTCAGCATCCATGAACGTGAACTGTCAAATGGGGTGGATGAAAATGGGGTGGATGAATGATGATGGGTGAATCCGGGGGGGGGGGGCGCACGAGGTGTGATTGTATGGCGGAATTTTTGTTGGTAGCGCGGAATCAACCATCGTTAACCAAGGGTGCCACCCCTCGCGGGTTTGGGCATCAGAACTGCAGCCGCATACATAGAGACGAATGTTGCTTCCCTTTATGGTTCTGGATGGGCTCCCAGGATGAAGGAGTGGGGCGGGCCCCCACACCCTTTCCAGGAAGTTGCAGTCCTGCCCCTGGTCCGGGTGCTTCTGACGCCGAGTTCCACTGTGGGCTACTTCTCAGAACAACTTTCCTTGGCACCCCCAATTATGTCTATCACAAAGAACGTCATAGTTGGGTTGGGGCAAGATGGCAGGCAGTCCAGTTCATTTCTGCTTCGTCACTCCGTCAAGGGGGGGGGTGTGGGGGGTTGGGTAGGCAGAGATAAAGTCGCCTGGGAGCAGCTTGTAAAAAGCTCCTTCTCAAAAGTCCCCGTAAGGAAAGTCAAAAAATTTACACGTTTTTCGGCTGGTTTTCCCTTTTCTTTGCCTCTTTTATCGGGTAAGAGATGTGTAGCAAGTTAGCGTTGTTGAATCAATGAAGTTTATTACGTCTTCTATTTCTTGGACCTAGACTTAAACATATAAAATAAGGAATATAGTATTAAAGGATTTTAGTAGAAGAAATGTAGGGAAAATTGGGGGAAAATGATAGAAAAGCGAAAATGAAAAGTAGAATAAGAATCAGGTCCCTAGTGATAGGGTATCTCTAGCTTTCCTTGCGTTTTGGTATATATATTTTGTTTTTGGGGTGCATATATATATATATATATATATATATATATATATATATATATATATATATATATATATATATATATATATAAGGCATTCAAGCCTCTATAGACGAGGATTTTTCGATCACTACTGCTTTTGGTGAAGAGATTTTTGTTTGTTTTTTTATTTTTATCTGGGTTGTTTACACCCAGATGTTGAATGTTCTTTTATTATTTTGTTTATTTTTATTTCTGTTTTTTTTATATTTTTGGCGTTTTAATCACGCTAAAATTTGGGGGAAATTAGCACTTGACTAATTAATTGAAAGGGGATTGTGTTTGGCTTTGTGTTGGTTGTGTATTGTAAATATTTAAGTAAACATTGGGTCTACGTCATTGTTAATGAATAGTCTGCTGCTTTTAAAAAGTTTTGCTTGCCCTATGTCATCAAAGTCCATGTGCTTGAGTACAAACTCGGAAGAGAGGCGCCGGTGTACGTTTATGGGGCTTAACCCCAGTTTACCATGGAGCTCAGTCTGCCTTCTCCACTCTCTCCTTCGGGTTCTCATTATAATATAGACTGCCTTATTTTAGACCCTTTGCAGTTTAAGGTCTTGTGTCTCGGGACTCTCGTTTATAGGGACTGGTGGATGCAGGAGTTTGGATCGAATGCATACATTATAGATCTTTAGTTTGTTGGATGTACTCAGGTTTAGGAATCTGAAAATTCCCCAAGTCCCTCTGAGTGTTCGATGTAGTTTTAGCTACGTGACTCCCCTATGAGTCGTAATCCGGAGTCCCAGAACCTTGACCTCCGTGCGGTATGGGATGCGTGCACCCCCCACACGGATGTCTGCGAGGGTCCGTCGGAATAGTGGAATTACACGGAACTTTGGGGCATTGGTAGATATCTTCCATCTTCTCTCGAAAGAGTAGATATTTTCGATTTCTACCGCCATACTCTGTGCCATGTAATTCACATTCTGATAAGGTGTCGTGCAGATCATCGTTATATCGTCCGCAAATTGGACGTATAACAAGACTTAAGTCAGAGGTTGGGGAAAGTCGATGGTGAATATGTTGTAAAGTAAGCGACTTATACACCCGCCTTGTGACACCTCCGCCTCGAGTTCGAACTCGGGGCCATTGAAACCTTTAATGTTCACAAACGCTCTCCTTTCCATTACGCAATCGCAAATAATCCTTTTATCATGAACTCGAGGCCCAGTTGTAAGATTTTTGCATTGCAGGCCTCTCCTCCATACTTTGTCAAAGGCCTTTTTGACGTCGCAGAGTACCAGATTTGCATGGCGTCTTTCTGCTTATACTTTTGCCAACTTCTTGGTGATCACGGTTAGAGACGTGTCCGTTCCTTGCTTTCTTCGGAAGCCATGCTGTTGTTTATTGTACGAATTATTTTCTTCGAGGAACGTATTCACTCTGTTGGCCAATATCTTCTCCAAGACTTTCCCTTCAAATTCTAAGAGAGATATAGGCCTGAAGTTAGCTGGACTCTCCCTCCGGTGGCTTACAGGCTTTGGAAATGAATATCATTTTTGCTACCTTCCAGTGGTCAGGGAAGTAAAATACGTTCAGGCACGCATTCAGGATATTTATGAGCCTCAGAAGGATGTTAGGCAGGGCTCGAATAAAATTCTCCCGTGTCAGTCCGTAACGCCCTTGTGATCGTTGACCAAAGGATTTTAAGGTTTCCGAGAATTCTTTTGCAGTAATTCTACCGCCGAGTCCCTCCATATCCCTTTCCTGCGATACATAATGGTGAGGATGGGTTTTGTGTATCTGGTCGCTCAGATCATTTATTATTCCGTCTTCGAAGTCTAAATCAAAGTAATCATTCTGTTCAAGGGACATCTTAAATATAGATGCCCAGAAGAATCTAAATTCTTCTTTGATTTCTTCCGCGTCCGTAATTTCTGTATTGTCGCGTGTAAGTTTTATGTTCTTTTGTGTCTGTCTGATTCTTAGGCTTTTTACTGTCTGCTAGAATGTACGCGAGTCGTTTTCTATATTCAGTCCGTCTATCAAATTGTCCCAAAGTACATTCTGTTTTGGTTCCTAATAAGAGTCATTAATTCGTCGCGTATCTGTCGTGTTCATCTGTGCGTAGTGATGTTAGGGCCAGTGAGGTTTACTTCATTGATCCGTTCCCCGTATTCACTCGCAAGGGATTTCATTCTAGGGGTCTAGGAAGGGGCAGGAAGAGTTTTATATTTAACTCGGGGAATGGCTTCCTTATCGGCTTTTAATAAATAATCATTAATTTTATCCAACTCATCGTCAATCTCTTCTAGAGTGGCATTAATTAAGGGGTCAGGGTTGTAGTTTTCGAGGAGTCATTTATAAGTATCCCAGTTGGCGCGAGCGTAGCTCTTGCGTTCTGGGATGGAGACTTCAATGGGGGAGGTTGAGGTTTTAATGAGGATAGCCTGGTGGTCAATGGAGATAGGAGGGCCCGGCTTAATGAAGTAGTTGTAGGGGAACACACTACTAATGAGCACTATTTCTGTTTTTTTGTCTGATCTATGTGTAATGTATGTCGGAAAATCTGGTCCAATTCTAGTAATAATTTGTCTGTCAATATGTGTCTCTAGATTCATACCTGTTGGGTTGGTCGACATGTAATCTGAGGAAGCACTCCTCGCATTGAGGTCGCCGGCAAAAAGAACGATTCTGCCGTGACCACAAAGTTGCCAGGACCAGGGGGCCCACTGCCGTACGAACCTCCACAACGAGGTATGACTTATCGAGTGCACTTATTGATCTGAAGTCAAGACCTCTTTTCACAGCTATCGCACATCCATCGAAACGCTCTCCGCTGTGATATTTTGTTAAAACTTCGTAGGGAAAATTTTTTATCCTGTTTGTGTCATTTATCCCATGTTCGGAAATAAATATAACGTCTGAGTCACATTGTCGTATTACGTTCTCGTATAGTATGTTTTTGGTCGTCCAACCGTCTAAGTTAAAATGTAGTATTTTTAATGTCTCCATTGTCGTGTTCACTATAGATTCCTGTGTGTGTTCCTGTTGTTTCTTAGGCTTATTTCTTACGAGCTTAGGTCCTTGTGTAGTGTTTGGTGGCGTAATTGTTTTTCCTGTACGTTTTTTTTCTGTATTCGCCGTCCGTTAGAATTATAAAGGTTTCGGGTGCTAGTTTTATTAAGCCTCCTCGAATTGTTTTTCGCTGCAGTCATCCGAGGTGAATTCCCATTTGTATCTTCCGGATATTATTCCTTCCTATACATCAAGGACATCCATCTCCTTAGGCAAAGGGGACTTTTCGGCAGCGAATACCTTCAAGCTTATTTTCCTTGAATGGTAGGTTTTATGGTATTTTGTGTCTGTCCGTCTCTTAGTCTTTTTACTGTCTGCCAGAATGTACGTGAGTCGTTTTCTATATTCAGTCTGTCTACCACTTTCTTTCGTATTCATTTACGTTCCGAATTTCGTTTGCAGTCTCGAACGCCTGAACCCTGGGATTCCGGAATGTACCAGGGATACCCTGGGTTATATCAGCCTCAAACTGGAGATATAATGAGTTCTCCTTTACCGGAGTTAGTAAATCTATTGTGTAGATTAGATAAAAGAGGGAGCTCAGACAAATTTCCTGTGGGACTCCGACCTAGAGAAGGAATTCTGGTCCTTGGTGACCCTCTATCATGATCCGGGCGCGCCGTTCTATGATCGTGTCTAGCTTCGTGTTCAGGATCTTTTGTTGAAGGCCCCTCAGCCAGACCTTATCGAAAGCCTTTTGCACGCCCATTAGTATGATGTCAAGAAAAAAAGGAACAAAGAGGAAAGAAGAAAAAGAATAACATACAACAAGTAGAGCTAGATGCTTCAACGACGGAAGAAGAGGTGGAAGAAGAAAAATTCGTGGAAAAAGCGCAAACTAAGAAGCAAGAAGAGAAAACTATGTTCACATTGACCCAAGGAGTCTCCCTTACCCCAAAAAGGGCAGTACTTGAACAAGGCTTCTTCTTTGACGGAGAAGAGCAGTCCCTCAAGGTATACGGAACACCGGTCTGCGTACCCCCTAGAGGTTACACTCGGCTTCTAGTCGAGGATATAACGCAAAAGGAAATACAAATGGACGTTTGATGGGGCATACTCTCCAAAGGAAGTTAAGGATATGTTGTTGTATGACGCAATCATCATTCCTGATACATGTTTTCCCGTCGTCAGCATGTCCGAATACAAGAAAATTAGCAATGGACAAAGATACGCCCAGAATCCCTCGACATAGTGAAATAACAAACAACAACCCCAAAAAGTACAAAAGTGTCTAACAGTGAATATAAGCGTTAAAAATCAAATTAAAAGCATAGTGAAATAAACCTCAAAAGTTACAAAAAGTGTCTTAACAGTGAATATAAGTGTTAAAGTTCAAATTAATAACAAGAAGTCTAACAAATAAATTTAAAGCAAGCGTCATAAAAGTGAATCGTAAAAAGAAAAATTACCATTGGTAGCAAAAGTGGCTAAGATAGCAAAATGAGTGATTTTTATAAAGAGAATAGTTAATATTTAATTTTTACATATTTTTAATGTAAATCAACAGTGACAATTCATAAAAACGACGAGTAAATGAGAGAATATATTGTTAACAATACAACTAAGAGATGTGAAATTTATAAAACATAGTAGTGTAAATGAACATTGTGCCAAAAAATAATCAATTATGTAGAAACTGAGATTTATAGAAAGAAAATTATAACATAACGTAAATTATTGTTATAAAAACATTTTAATAATCAAGGGGACAACAATAATATACAATAATCAATTTAATATTTATCAAAAATATATATGTAACTTTTGTATAGAGTTGACTAGCCCGACCTCCAGGCAAGTGTATACCTTCTACTGTCTTTAACCTTTAACAAATTTTCGCTCATTTCTCTAGTACCCCAACCCACCAGAGTGTGTGTGGGGGGAGGGGGGTCCCTAAGCTTTCATCTTTCTAATAATAAAGTTAAAAGTTAAAGTTCAGTCTTAAATGAGAGGGTGGTAGAAATCTGGAAAAAGAACGAGGGAGAGCTGAGAAATGGTTGGGAGAGCAGACTGAGACTAAGAGAGGGAATCGAAATGAAACTTCAATTCCCCATTAGCAGGGAATTGATAAGAACGAACCCAGTCTCAAGGTTCGTGTGAATCAGAGAATTATAAGTGATTGAGATCTAGTTTATACAGAAATTGGAAATAAGAGAGTGAGAGTGATTACCAAATTTATATCGACTAATTAGGAGGAAGGGAAGGAGTCTGAAGGGAAAGGAAATGAGAAGGAAGGAAAGGGAAGGACCATCCAGTCACCTGGATAATATACACACACCTCAACACAAACACATACACATGCCTATTTTAAATTTCAACGCTATACTATCATAACTATTACTAAATTCTACCTTCATACACCTTAAGAACCTTAAGTCCACCATTCTGACGGCTCTGTTCATCTGACAACTCACAGCGATCTACGCACTGATAAGTTACATTAATCTTTTGACTTGAAGTAACTTTGAGAAGAGAGCATTTTCTATATACGTTTAAATATACACCAAAGAGAAGAAAGAAGAAATAGATGCGCAAATCGGACTGATTGGAGTGACTTCATGTTTCTGATTCGCGGTGAATCACCCCATAGCGGTGATCTCCTTAAATTTTCCTATCCCATACTATACCTTTTTATATCTGAAACTCTCCTACTTTATTTCCACAGTATATATAACCTGACCATTAGCAAGATCTCAGAAGCAGTCAGTAATAGGGTGTATTGAACTGCCGAAGGAGACCCCGTTAGTGGGCCAGAAAAGGAGCCTGGTTATCGGTGACGAGCCCGAATCTGACTGCAGGACCGCTTATAGGGCTAGGCCTAATTAAGCAGGGTGATCAGGGAGTATGCGCTCCAGAGCAGGTAGGCCAAATAGTATTATGAAAGATAAGGGGCTTCTCCCACTAGTGGAGTGGGGTAAATAATCTACTACTTTATTTTCCAGAGAAACTCCCCCGAATGAAAAAAATGAACATGAACCCACAGGACTTCACCAAAAGGCTTCCACTTCAGCTTATTCAGAACGGGATAAAACGCAAACCACAGGATGTAGTACAAAGCATTTTCAAGGATATACAAATCGCCCTGATCAAATGCACAGAAACAGCTAATGGATTTGTTGTCATCTGTGCGGAAACAACGATGTCGAACTTATACTTTCATCGGCACGAACCATCACTTTAAGGAAAATCGACTTAGAGGCTAAAGTACCACCCCAGATTATTGCCAACCGAAGCATCGTATTCTGGAAGGTAGAATCATGGGTGGGGAAACACTTTCCAGCTGAAATAAAACATGAAATAATGGAACAACAACCCTGGATGAAGATACACAACATAATCAAATTTAAGGAACACACACATGTGTTCCAAATAGTGTGCGAGTCAACCGAGATCACAACAAAGGCACTACAGAAGGGAATCCTCGCATACAATATGAGAATCGCAGTTTGTAACATTCAAAGGGACCAGTATCACAATATACAAATCTGTTTTAGATGCTACAAAATGGAAGACCACATCACCACAAACTGCCCAGGAAAGGAAGGGGAAATATGTTCAGAATGCAGTGGCCCAAATTCTTAGAGGAGCTACACAAACTCCACGAAAAAGTGTGTTAATTGCGGAAGGAGCCACAAAACAATGGCAATGGCATGTCCGAAGCGAAACGAAATAATAAAGAGAAAAGAAACGGAAACACAACAAAGTAAAGAAGGAACAAGAAACACCTTATATGTGGCGGCAGCAGCAACGAAAAACAACGGAACAACCAATCAAATGACGCTTGACGGAACTCTGAACATAAAAATACTGACATGCATTCTATACTCACACGTCTTAAACATTGCCTAACCAGGAACATATGCCACCACGTTGAACTCCATGCTCAAGGAAAACGGGCTGGAGCCAATGAAATTCCCGCAAAATAATGATTCATCGGCTATATTTAACATAAAAATTTCAGAAGATACAAAAAAGAAACTTTTGGAAGAAACACAAAGAAAGGAAAGCGAATCTGAACCAAAGGGAGACACAGAAAGCGAGGCAACAAAATCTGAGAGCAGCACCGACGAAAATAATAAAAAAACTTACAAAAAACACACGCAAAAACAAAAAAGAAAATCGCCTAGAGACACCTTGCCATGCGACCAAAGACCGGAAATACCAACGGCGAAATGTGAAACGGATAAGAGTCAGACTTCAGCAACGACAAAGTGAAAGGCAGAAATAACAGAAAAAGATACCTATAAATTTACGTACCACCTCCACCCTTTTCCCCCAAAAGAAACGCTTAAGAACATACAAACAAGATGAATAATAGAAAATTAAGAATTCTACAGATAAATACGAATGGCTGGAAGGATAAAGAAAACACATACTGAAATATTTTTAGAGAAATAGATCACGACATCATTCTACTTTCAGATTACGAGATTAACCTTGAGACTCACAAACTAAAAATATGGAACTACGACGTAATAGCGCCTAACCACACCAACTAACCACACCACGGAACAGCAATAGCCATACAAAGAGGAGTAGAGTACAAAACAAACAAGGACTAACCGAATCTTACCTCTCAATCGAGGTTAAAATGGAGCTAATTAATATAGTAATTGCTACAGGCTATCAACCACCGTGACGCCTGTGTCTCCCAATAAATAACTTTGTGATGATATTTAATAATAGACTACCAACCATGTTTATGGGAGATCTAAACGCAAGATGCTCAGATACTGACTACAGAAGGAGGAACCAAACAGGAAAGGACCTACAAACCCTAATAGAAAGAAGAATATCAAGTAGACTGGGACCACACTTCCCAACATACATCGTAAACACAACGGCAACTACTCCAGATATCTGCCTTATAAACTACGATTTACCTTTAAACTACCATATAGGACCTATCGATGTTCTCGGCAGCGATAAAATAAAAACGCTATTAACCATAAACCATCAACCAATACAAATACCCGCTAAACAGTGGAAGGCGTATCGTAGAGCTGACTGGGTAAAATACAGACAAGAATTGAATGTCTACAAACCGAATAGATCAAATGAAGCCACTTTAGAGGAAATCGACGATGAGTTAGAAAAAATAAGGACGCAGATACAAACAGCTGACGAAATCGCTATACCAAGAGAAAAATACCGTAATCTGAGAACGATGAGGCGGGAACTACTTAGCGCAATATCGGACAAACAAAGAGAATATTGGGTATAGCCATTCAAAATATTGACAACGAGCTATTGCCCCGAGAATTTGGTAAAAAGATAAAATGAATGGGAAATACTAAAGGAAAAGAGAAAATACAGATTAAGGACAGAAACGGGAAATTATTCGAAGATGAACGCGAGATTGAAAGACTTTTCAGGAAACACTGGAAATGAGTGTTCAACATAAGCGAAAAGAAAACGAAAACTATGACACAGATTTCGAAAACCAAATAATTGACGAGCTAAATGAATGGATTGAGAGGATTTTTCCACATCACTAAGTAGAAGAGGAACGGTATGCGAACGAAGGATTTAACAACGATATCACAATCGAGGAATTAAAGAAGACTATCCCAATTTTTTAAAAAAGGGCCCCTGGAAAATCGGAACTCCCCCTAAAAAAAATTATATAGAAGGACCGGATAATATACTCGAGGGGATAATGAACGTGTTTAACGTCTGTATAAACACGGGATACTTCCCCGATGAGTTAAAAATAGCCAAAATGATATTCATACTGAAGCCGGGAAAACCGCCTTTGGAGGTCGAAAACTTCAGACCTATATCCCTTATCGACTTCATCGGGAAGGTGTTTGAAAAAATCCTGAACACAAGGTTAAATGAATATCTCACAGAAAACAATCTCTGGAACAATCAACAATTCGGTTTCAGAGAGAACAGGAATACGCAGATGGCCCTCAGCGTGATTACAGAAAAAATAAGCAAAGTGAAAGGAGAAGAAATGCAGTATGGACATTGTATGCCTAGACGTATCGAAGGCATTCGATAAAGTCTGGCAAAGAGACATACAACATAAAAATCCAAATCTGGAAATGAACAACTATTTGGAAAGAATTTTATGCGACTACGTCATGGAAAGATATGCATACAAGGTGAAAGATTCAAGCTTAATGCGGGCCTCGCTCAGGAAGGCTGTTTGAGTCCTTCACTATATTCAGTGTATACCCTAAAAATTTCCCCACCCAGGAGAGAGGGCTGTGTGAACATACAATACGCAGATGATTTCACTCAATTGATTCCCTGTGTTTATCGGAACCCATAGATGCAGGCCAGAGTAACGGCAACAGAAATAGAAAATCTAAACGAGTATGAATGCAAATGGAAAATTAAAACGAATAAAGATAAATTCAGAATCATACTTATGTATCGCAAAAAACTATCTAACGTTTAAGTAGATGGAGAGCGATACAGGTATAACGGTGAAGGCAAGATTTTAAGCCTAACTATTACCAAAAATGGTTACAATAAACACATGACCGAAAGAATAAACAAAGCACGAGGCATGCTAACTTTACTCTACAGATTAAGAAATCTAAACATGAAAAATAAGACAAAGATCTACCAGGCCATGATACAGCCTACTTTGATATATCCAACAATTGCCATGTATACGGTTTCAAGAAGCAATCTAATAAGAATGCAACGTATACAGAATAAGGCAGTAAATATCATTAAGAACACGCGACGATTAGAGAGAAAAAACAAAAAAGACTTACACAACCAAGCGAAAATAAAACCATTAAATAAAGTAATTGAAAAAAGGGCAAACAAAATCATACCAAAAAAAAACACAGGAAGAAATAAGACAGGAATTAAATAATCAAATAGCAGGAGGAGCAGGATGGAGACAACATATACTGTTTCCTAGTGCTAAAAACAAACGGACCAAAGGAAAAAGGAGGAGATTTACGTGTAAACCAAATATTTCACGAATAATGACAAACTCACCGGATTGGACTTAATAACCACAAGGAATGACAAAACTAACCAAAAAGTGCAAATGAACGAAAAAGGAAAAACAACATGAATAAAGAAGAGAATTAAACAAATAAATAACCAAGAAACATGAGCCCACACAACAGATACAGATACGAGAATTATGCTACAAAAATCACAGAAACTCGAGTTATTAACATAGCAAGAAAACAAATAACGCTAACAACGGTTTGAACGCCTATCTCATACACACATAACATGATAACAAAACAACCACATAAATAAACAAAACAGACACACTTTCACTCTAACTTATTTCGAACTTAACTCTAAAATTAGTTTATAGTACAGAGATTAGCGTGACCTCCACGCAACTTGCCCCTCCATGCAAACCTCCAACTTCCTTCCACTTCAATCATCTTCCTCCTTTACCGCTATTCAAAGTAGGGCCAAACACTAACACCAGGGACAGGTACAGCAAATCGTAACAATTAAAAGCTAGGAAAAAATAAAAACACCGGGGTGGTCCGGGTCCCACGTTAAGCAGGTCCTCAGGCCAACTTGGTCAACTTTCCAGCCTTTGACTTTATTTCAGTCTGTCCTATCCATACTTCTTTCTTCTTCCCCTCCCTCTCTCCCCCTCTCCGGAGCTCTTTTTCCCCGGTGCCTTCAAGCCCAGAGGGAGGAGGGCACCGGGGAAACTCGGGGGAACCAGGGCTCGCCCCTTCCTTCCGCGACCGGGTCCTTCCTCCGGGAGGGACTGGTCGAGAAGTGGGAGAGGGGTATAGGGATCTAAAACATTTTCTCCCACTTTTCCTTTCATTTCATTTCCCCATTCTATCCCGAAGATGACCCACTGTTAGCTCGAAAGACGTCTAGGCAAATAAAGTCAAGCCTCTTCCAAGCAATTTTCCTCGCCTAGAGCCATGTGTTGAGACTATAGTCAAAGCTATAAGCAAGCTGCAACCAAAAGTACACAATGCAGCCGTTGCTGTCGACTTCAAGGAATCCTACACACACACACACACACACACACACACACACATATATATATATATATATATATATATATATATATATATATATATATATATATATATATATATATATATATATATGATAGTGAAACAACTGTATATGAGCCAAAAGTTTCATTTACGAGACTAGTTTCGGTATGTAGTTATCATACCCTCTTCAGTCATATACTGAGAATGCGATTGTTACAAAAATCTATAAATAGCGTACAGATTAGAAAAAAGAGTGTCTATCCCTCCCTTTTTCTTCCCTCCTCAAGGAGTGAATAAAGTTATTTCTCCAGGCATAACCACATTTAAATACCCTTTTTCTGTTTTCTTAAATAATTTCAAATACGTGTTATGCTGCAGCTAGACTTGGGTGCACAAGTTTAGTCACCATATTTGAGAAAAAATATTGAAAGATTGGAAAAATGCAAGCCAGGGTGATAAAATTAATCCCCTCCTTAAGAAAGAACAAATATGAAACGGGGTTAGAAAGATTAATTAAAATTATTCAGTTTATAAACTAGACGTATGAGAGACAAATTACTTGATGTTTATAAAATTTAAGAGGCATAAATAATGCGGACCTTTCGATCTGGTCTGAAATTAATAGAAATTCTAGACGAAACACTAGTGTGAAACTTGTTCCTAAACCGTTTAGAATAAGTTTGTGCGGGAACTTTTTCTGACACAAAATAGTTAATCTCTGAAACCAGCTGTTGAAAAAGATTTTTCGAGTAATAGTGCAAAATACATTAAAAAAAGTTAGATAAAGTTACCAGAAACTTAAACTATTGAAATGCAAAGTGAGTAGAAGGTCCAAAATTTTCCTTTTACTATCAAAATTCCTAGTTCTTTACTTCAATTCAACTAGGTATTTTTTCAATTGTACATGCCGGCTTTGGAAGGTGGGTGAGTTGTGTGTGTGTATGTGTGGCGGGGATGGATGGGGGGGTAGCCTTCGTCTTTACTCAACATTTCTCATACTCTCCGAATAAAATAATATAGACTGGAATGGCTAGGAACCTCCTTTCCAAAGACACATTCTCGTTATGGATCGTAGGGTCTATAAAGTGCTTGTATTCCTCGTATCACCGTGACTTACGGCCTAGACGATTGAAAACACATTTCTCCCTCATTGGGCGAAGTTAAATCACATTGCGTGTGGTTAATTGCCGGATGGAGTCCTGCTTTAAGTTTACTATTCGGCTATTGCCACGTACTCTAGGGACTCGTGGTTCAGATTTCACCTTAAACGGTATATCTCCACTCTGGGAGGTGTCAAAGAAACAGGACACTCGGTGATAAAACACTTACCAAAAAAATATACTATGTACACAAACTTTTCTTTCCCCTTCGCGTTCGCCTCACACAACGCAGTCATCAATACACATTTTTTTTTACATTTCCTATGTCTCTTATCCTCTCACTATTGCATGTATCCATTACTTTTATGGTATAATAAAGAAAAACTATTTTATTTCTCATTGTAAGAAGTCTCGAGAGTAGATGAGGGGTGACGGAAGGCAGCCAGATTTAGACATTTTCCTCAAGTATGCATTTTTCCATAACTATATTTTAAGAACGAGATTTTTTCAAGGTTTGAATATTTTTTTTTTCTTTTAGTTCGGTTGTCATTTAATTTTTTTATAAAAGTGATTTCTAATAATTCCTTCATAATATAAAAAATAAAATGGTGAAGTTCAGAAATAAATATAAGTATCGAATTTTTCTGAATTTTTTAAAACTAAAAGAATTACAAATGAAGTTCAGAAAATTTATTAAAATTTTGGCATGGAAATTATTATAGCAAATTTAGATGGAGGATAAAAAAGAATGATAGGCCGTAGGACACAGACCGAACGTCTGCCAGCGAAGCGCAAGCTCCTTCTGTAAGGAGGAGTGGCTAAGCTGCTCCTCTTGTCATTATATAAATTAATTTCAAAATTACTACTACTTCATTTATCATTTTGACACTGCGATCATATTAGAAAATATTTAGTACTCACCGTCCCACGCGGGGTAGTTTTGTCTCAGAAATGTTGCAATAGTGTTGTGCCAACGGAACCAGAAAATTCCGAAGGTCAGAAGAAACGGATTCTCATTGCCTCTTGGATTTCCAAGTTCTGCACACCATAAAATTTGGATTAGATGTTATGAAATTTGAAAGGAGGAAGCCAGACGTAAACGTCGCCATCCTTTCTCGAGACTAATTTGGGGTTTGTATAGTATAAACATTCTATTCCCCCGTCCCTTTTCTGTCTCCTTAATTATTCAAATTAGTCATCCTATTTTGTCTCTTCAAATCCTTTTACCAGTTTTCTCTGGGCAATTTCATCCTCATTGAAGAATAATCATATATATTAACAGAATTACCTAACTCATTGTTAAACTACTTTTTAAAAGGAATCTTAAATCTTGTTGCGTATATAAAATTTGCGATAACTCCGCACACAAGCGAATTGGTGTGATTCCCCCTCATAAAAACCAACACCCGGGGCTTAGTTTTCGGTAGGCTTTATTTTTTAATAAGACAAAACATTAAGAAATGAAGCCTATCGAAAGAGAAGCCTATTTTTTGTTGGGGGGGGGGGGTCACACTGTACTAAGTTTAACGGAGGGATTCAGGATTATGCGTTACAACCTTTTCTTTTGCGCAAGGTAGCAAATTCTAATTATTCTGCTTGAGCCATTTCCGTCAATATACAATTCTTAGCATAAATTATTGAAAGAATATTGAACTAACAAACAGCATAATTAAGATACTTTGAAATATGTCTAATAAAACACGGTGCTTGAAACATACAAAAGTGGGCAATCCACTAACGGTTGAAATTTGAAAAATAAACGTAACTAGAAATTTAGAAAATGGCAACATTGCACGAACGGAAGGGGTGATACATTTTTTTAATTATTTTTATTGATAAAGGTCGATTGGTTTGGACGCCGTGGAATATGGATATCTTTTTTGTTTCTATTCTTCCGGTATTTCTTAGCCTATATTTTTTTTTAGTTTTTCTAAATAATATAAAAAATAGTACCATTTCCATTACATATTTCGCTTTCAGAATACCTAACATACCGGGTATTCTAAGTTTCTGCCTTCCCACGCTTAGCGGAGGGTCTGGATTAACCCTATAAGAAAAATAAGCATGCGCTTATGGCATCAAGTGAAGGAGGGGCACTTCAAAATGTTTTCATAGCTGAATTCGCCATTTAAATTATTAAATTTATAACCATTTTCAAAATTTAATGAAAAATTTATAAGTTCTGTTTATAAATGTGTCATGTTTATCTTGCAAAATAAAAGTACACTCTGCTCGCAGATTGGAAGTTATACAAGTTTTGAACCAGTCTAGTACGCGTTTGAAAGAGCGCAAGTTCTTAGGTTTGTTGCCAAATATCACTGGTGTTAATTTCTTGCGCATTCATTAGCTCATTCTTGCTTTAAGTTGCTTAATGGCTATTCTCAAAGCACACTCTTCTCTGGATGTTTATCTATTAAAATGTAAATACGTTTTATATATATTGAATGCGTTTAACGTGGATATTATTTTAAGGGGATGGTTTCAGTAAAAATGCTAACTTTACTATAGCTAGTTTTGAAATTTGTACACTCATATAGAGAATTGAAATACAAATCGAAGTTGTTTATGTAATTTTTTTCGATTTCCTGAGAGAAACTGAGATACTTTGACAAAATACGAAAGAAACGCCATTTTAAGGGGTATTTTAAAATCGCTAAGGCACAGAAGTTTTCTCATATTTTTGTTTATTCTGCAAGTTTGATTTTGTACCCAAGGCTGAAAATTAAGTTTTGTCGTAGGTTTTTACAAAATTCTTAACGATTATTATTTTATGGCCACTTTCGTAAAATTTTCCCCCTAAATCACAAAAAAATACCTATTTTTTATGCTGGATGTTTTTTTTTTCTCTGAAACTATAAATGATATTGTAAAACACCTCCACAATTTTGTAGCGACTTAAAAATACCGAAATTTCGAAAAAAAAAAAATTCAGGAGAGCCTATTTTGAGTAACTGTCAATGTGTACTTCAGTATTAGGAAAGTTCACTTTCCTTATAACCTTTTTTTCATTTTTAAAGCTAGAATGCTGAAATTTGGTAGACTTATAGACAATAGAAAAAAAAATCAGATTTTGTTCATGTAAACTTTTCCGATTTCGCGATAAAAAACGAGATATCCCCCAAAATACGAACCCTCTGACTTTTAGGGGGTATTTTCAAATCGCTACGGTTCAGTCATATTTTGTTGCAGATCAATGATTTAAAGTGCTTTCGATTTAGCTTTTCATTTTCTACAACTTGTAGTATTTATATTAAAATATCACGTGTAGTTTATATTTTATAGTGTTATTTTGAAAATGTATTGAAAAATCACAAAATTTGGGGGATGTTTGATGTTTTTTTCTAAAAAAAAATGATATTTTTATTTCCTTTATGAGGTCTGTAGAGCTTTGAAATCTGATTCTGAAACAAAATCTGTCTTTATTAATTAAAGCACAAGATTTAGCAGTAAACTGGAAATAGAATTGTCCGTATTGTAGCTGTGTTGATTGCCGCATAATAATTCAAACGAAATAATCTTTTTATTTCTCTATTCAACAGCCTCTCCCCCCCCCAAAAAAAAACCCATAAAAAAAACAAGATGAAACGGAGTCAGTTAAGTGATGCACAAAAACGAAAACTATCAATCAAGAAACAAGAGAAGATTCTGGAATTAGAGCGCAACACTGCAAAGCTGACTGATTTGTTCACATAAGTTCCACAACATGTAATATAGATTCCGGATCAAAACCAATCTACGTCATTAACAGTGGACACAAATACGGTAAATACCACTTTGATCACTTCAGAATCAAAATATGAGGTCTCACAAGCAAGTTCATCTAGCACATGACTCAACTGATCTCACTTTGCCTGTAAATTCCCTTGATACGGATACCTCTACTGCAAATGTTGATTCGAGTTACTTTACAAAAAAAATGATGAAAATGGAAGTTTAGTGGATCATGACAATGACGGTGAAATTATTCTGTCTGTAAAATACGAAGAAAATCACAATTTAACAAAAGATCGAAGATTGTGACTGATTTATCTGCTGATGATTTGACCTATTAGATCATTGTGGACTGAAAAGTAAAAGCAAACGAAGTACAAACGAAGAACAAAAGAGGCGTAAGAGACTACAAAAACAGCGAAAGAAGATTGAAAAATAAGTCTAAGCAAGAAGAAACCAAGAGATGGCTGGTCACCCAGCAATTACAATCAACTCAACCTTTTCTCTTTCTTACTTTACTCTACAATCTCAGAATCTGTATCCACTCAACTTCTACTATACATTTTATTTTTTTCTTACTTTTTAAGAATCAAAACTCAAGACAAGTTTTACCGGCATTTTAGTAGTATCAAACCAGTCGGGTATTGTTCACAGAAACATTTTATTGGGACAAAAGCTAATGGTGAGAAATACAAGAAAGAGTGGTTACTGTAATCACCATCAACAGGAGCAGTTTATTGTTTTGTTTGTAAACTGTTTGTTCATAAAAAAAATCCCAAATTTTGTTACAAGAGAAGGGTTCAGTAACTGGCGAAATACGATTGTAATTGATAAGCATAAGAAAGGCCCTACTCACCGAGACTCATTGCTAACATATTTAACTCGCAGACAAGATAAGCTTCAGCAGTTTCATTTACATGTACACCATAAGTTCAGTGCAACAGAAAATGTAAAAACAGGATTCAGTCATGCTGAACTTTATAAAATAATTGTAGAAGACAATATTAAGTGTGCCTTTCCAAATGTAGACATTGCCTTCTCTATATTTTTAACATTAATAGTCACAAATTGCTCACTAAGTGTTCATTTCCACGGTTGAAATATATTAAAAATCCCCTCAGAACAACTATGCAACAAGGCAGACTGGATGACTTATCTCTATTATGCATAGAAGCAGATGCGTTACGTAAGATTGGTTATGAGCATCTGATCAAATACTTTGCAAGGGTAAAAAGTAGGAGAAAATGATTCGAATTTTCTATAATAAACTTTATTTTATGGTTTATTATTGTTCATATTTTGAATTACAAATGTATGGGGCCACCAAAATATTTTAGTGCTTAGGGCCTCTACGGGTCTTAATCTGGCCCTGCTTAGCGCCCTAACTTATCGCCAATGGTAGTAAGCGATTACTATAGTAATGGTTAGCTACCTTTACACGGCATCAGGCATGCCTGAAGGGCGACCCACATCCACGCCAATTAGCTATAAATGAGCTTTCTTATACTATTTAATAGGAAAAAATAGTAAGAATTCTAGCTAGATTTAAATACAGTAAGTAATCGCGTTATTATTTAGTCAAATAGCCGAATCTAGCTATAAAATAGCTAAGTCGGCAACCCTGATAGCAACCGCATTCTCGGGCTTACTAATACATTCGGTCCAAGATCACTGTTTAGTGGTTAAAATGTGACACGGATGTTCCAACAAGTTATCCTCTTCATCTCCTTCCCTTCCAGCAAACGTACCCAAATGCTTTAGAAAATGCGTAAGTTTGAGTGCTCCATATCTTCCACACAGCCTCGCACCGCCTGCCCTTCTCTCCGTCCTAACGAACCTTGAATGCAAGCCAAATCTTAACCAAATTTACCAATGGGAAGGCCATTTTTATTTACCTCCTGAACACTATGGCTGCATTGAAAGCATTTCTCTTCTATAAGCCAACCTATCTCCCCCCTCCTAACTCAGTCTCCAGAGGTATCTCCAGCTGAACTACAGTTCAATATTAATTTAATAGAACAAGTCCTCTCTAAAGATCCAAAAGTAACAAGATTTCAGGCCGCCTTGCTATTCCTTCTTCCTAGTTCTTTATGCTCTCTATAATTTGTAATTACTTCATTAAGGCTGTGGGTTATTATCAAATCACTTTCACTAACAGTCCATGTCCGCCCATTGGAATCTCATCCAGCGATCTTCTCTTAGTCTTAGGTTAACCTAGCTCCTTAATAGGTTCTTATATCAGCTACAGGGCCCATAGTGTTATTAAATACACTCTATGGACCGTGAAAATAACCTGTGATTAGAAGTAATTGGTAAATTTTATTAAGAATAAACTGCACTAGGTAAAAAATAGTAAATACATCACTTACTTAGAAACCTATCAACATCGGCGGTGTAATCTCTCTCAACATATTGCGAGTGGTTCGTCGGGGCAGGCGGATTAGCAAATGGCATTCGGTGTGAATTTTCTCCCGGAAATCCTGGTCCTAACTAAAGAAAAATAGCACCGTAAAACTAAGAGTTTTACATAAGAATATGGGTTGGATAATTAAAAAATTCAGGGATCATAATTGTGTATTAATTAAATTTGTAGGCTTGTCTCTTTCTGGAGTATTTTTGTATGTAAAAAACTTGCATAACTATCGAAAGCATTCTCTTTCAAGAATGAAAAACTGAAGAGATGAAAAGGAAAAATGAATAGTGGAAAGAGATAAAGATGAGAGGTAAACTCAATTTAAGTTTCTATAGGAAACCAATAAGAGAAGTGGAGTGAAAGACATTTTTCTTGGTTCTTTATTAAGAGTTCTAACCTTTGTGTTGGAGTGGGCGAGGAAGTAGACAGCATCACTTCGCTAGGTGGAGCAGCTTTCCTCCAACCATTTGCATGCAGCAAACGGGCTTCCTCTTTGCCCAATTCGGAGCCGCTCTCGGGCAGTTTCAGTTTTGTGATGGAGGTGGCTTCCCCTGTGATTTTACAGGGACCCCTTCAAGAATCTCCTAGCGGAGAGGGGGCTTTCCCTTTTCCAATACATACGGGTTCGGGGGTTTCGCTCTTACCACCTTTCACAGAATCGTATTTGGGCGACTCGATATTGGCTGCGGGTCCCTATGTGTATTTTCATGGACCCGCCAAGAATAGGGTGAGGCAGAGGACGCGCCGCCTCGGTTCCCTCCCACCAAATTGAGACCAGGCTTACTTTCTTATAGGGGTATAGTGCGGTTTTGCACCTTTCATTTGCCCCACCAATTAATAGATCCGCGATTCGTAACTTTACTGGGAATCGACATGCCCCACCCCCTTGATACCCATTGAAGGATGGCATGCCGGTTCTAATGACGTTTGTTTCAGGCCATAGGCCTCTTCTGGCGTGGAAAAGCTCTGAGAGGGGCCCTTGCCCCCGATGATAGTGTTTTCCCTGCGGGCAAACAATGACTCAGTGGGAGACACCGGCGAGCGAGAGTCCGCAGTTATGCAAGATCCTTCTGAGACTGCACGGGCCGCTGAGGAATCGCGAGGAGAGGAGTGACCTCGTCAATTTGGTGGCGTCCCCTTGCCGGCCAAATCTTTTCTCACCTCGGAGAAGGATATGGCCGAGAGTGACTCTTTCGGCCTTGGGGGCCATTCCAGGGGTCTGGAAGAGAAGAGAGATCACTCTCCGCCTCCTTTCCTAAAAAGGAGAGCAAACAAAAACACAAGGAAACTAAAGGAGATCTAGGCATAATTTGCCAGCTTTTGGGTGGGTTTCTGGGGCGGAAGACTACAGCAGATGGCTAGGTCAAGAATGGAGCACTCAGTCCTTGGCAGTCCTAGAGTGGAGAGGTCAAGACAAACAGATTAAAGTTGCAGCACTCAGCCCTTGGCAGCCCTAGAGTGGAGAGATCAAGACAAACAGATTAAAGTTGCAGGCAAGGTGAGTGGAGCCTCGATGACGTCTGGACCCTGAATCGAGAGAGTACTCGGCGTTTTCGAGTCCACTGGCTTCAAACTCTTCCTAGTAATAAAATCCACTGATGGCAGCATGTTAGTCAAAGGTCACATGTTCCGCCAGAGAGGGATATTTGCTAGGCTGTATGGGGTGAACAGAAAGTCATCCTTTTCTCGGACTGATACCTTTTAGTGAATGCAATTAAACCTGCACAGGCGTCCATTTTTAAGTACTGCTTGGGCACTCAATAGCTTGCCTCTGCCGGTGACGCCGTACACAACCATGAATTTTGTGAAAGGAGTGGTTTATGTGAATGAGCTCGTGAACTATTCCTAGAAGACATTAAAGAAGAGCTGGCCTACCAGGAAGCGGTCAAGTCGAACATGTGATGAGGAAATAAGGAGTTGGTGGCATCGATACCCACCCCTATACTGTCCGTCGCGTTTGATCGTAACAGGCTCCCTGAGTCGGTGCGTGACGGTTCGTAACGCTACTGCGTCAAGGCCTTCGTGACACTTCAGCAGAGGAGCTATTACTGCCGCCACTTGGCAATAAATCGTTCTTGTAAACGTGAAAAGAGGGTTGACACGAAATTTGTTAATTGCTCAACTATCGTACACGATAAGTCTTTATTTTGTAAGATCAAGTGTGTGAATTTCGACGAGTCACACCATCCTTCTTTGAAGAAATGAGGCGCGTATATTCTAGAGAAAGAAGTTCTGGACGTTCAGGTTGCGGACCGAATCTTTTTCGAGATGCTAAGGATTTGGTCCTGTCGTGACCTATGCCTCCAGGAACACCCTACGCCTCTCAGGTTAAAATAGCACTCCCTTATCCTGGCCCCTCCAGACCAGGCCTACAAGCACGACAACTTCCGCACCCATAGAACCTTTCTGCGGGTTATACCCGCTCCACCCTCCTGGGCGTTGCCCTGGTAAAGCTGACAATTCTAAGGGATCACGCCTTACCCCAGCTAAACCAGGGTTACCGCTCCCACACCCACGTGACTGTTTCATGCAATATGAAGCGGCCGCTCGGCTTCATCGAGTCGTTAGACAGTGGTTCTCAACCAGTGTGCCGCGAAATTTTAAATGGCACACTAAGAAAATGCAAAAATCCACGTAATCCCAACTGTAATATGTTGCACCACTTAACATTGTTCATTTAGAGATGAGCGAAATATTTCCAAATATCGAAATGGTAACAATTTTACATTTTTTATTGTTTCGTTCGTCATTAATATTGATCATGTGACTGGATATTGGTCAATACTTGTCTTAAGTTAAAATTTGACTAATTTTGTTTTTTTATATAATTTAACTGTTAAATTATATACAAAACAAGATTAATTTAACATAATATAGATATTTGCTTTATAAATAAATTTCTGATTGGCTACGCAAGTAAATAATTCAGAACGTCTTTAATTTGAGTCAGTGTATCATTAGACAGCAGTAAGTGTATTTTATATTTTATGACCCTTTTCACAATGGATAAATATTTAAAAAGGAAAGATGTGAGTGACGAGTTTAAGTCTAAAGGCGAACAACCATCTTCCTCCAGTGTCAAAAGAGAAACATTGATCGACAGACAATATTGTGATAATTTTATGAAATTTGGTTTTTATTGGTCTAGTGACTTTGAAAACCAAGTCCATCATGTGTAGTGTGCGGTGAAACAATGTCAAATGAATCCATGGTACAAATTAAGTTAGAAAGACATTTTATTTCCAAACATTCATCTTTGAAAGATAAAAAGCTTGATTATTTTCAAAGTTTGTTAGAGCAGAAATCAAACAGCGAAGTTATTTTGAAAAAATAATGACTGTCTGAACGGGCCCCAACTAGCGTCAATACAGGTGGCTGAAAGAATAGCATTAAAATCTAAATCCCACACGCTTGCTGAGTCAGTCATCCTCTCAGGTTTCAAAAGATTGTAAAATCCATGTTTGGTGAAAAGCTGAGAAAGAATTGAACAATATCCCGCTTTCAAATGATACAATTGAAGATAGTGTTTAGAAAAAACTTAAGAATTCTAATTTTGCTTTAGCCGTGGATGAATCCAATAACATCAGTAATACAAGTCAATTGCTTGCATTTGTACGTTTTATTGACGGGAATAAAATAATCAATAAATTTTTGTGTTTTAAAGAAATGTCCACAACTACAAGAGGTATGGTAACAGGCTACCTCAAAGAAATGGATTTTCCTTGGAAGTCCTGTGTTGGCATTTGCACTGATGGATCCCCATGCAAGACAGGGTGTATTAAAGGATTTGTATTCCTCGCAGGAAAAGAAAGTCCAAATCTCATTCGTACCCATTGCTTTCTACATTGAGAAGTTCTCGTTTCAAAAATATTTCGCATAAAGATTTAAAGGTTGTGTTACATCAAGTTGTTGAAATGGTCAATTATATAAAATTAAGCTATTGAAGTCACGATTATTTGAACAACTGAGTAAAGAAATGGACTCTCAGCATGTTAAATTTTTAATTCATACTGAGGTTCGATGGTTGTTGAAAGGCAAAGTATTAAATGGTGTTAACAAATTAAACAAGGAATTATTACCATGTTTTGTCCAGGAAAACAGGAGAAATTCTGTGAAAAACTTAGTTGCGAATTTTGGCTGTCTAAAATGGAATACTTAGCAGAAATATTTAGTGAACTAAATAAAACAAACAGTAGCATGCAATGTAAACACGAAAATATTCTCACTTCAACAGACAAGTTACTTGCCCTCAAAAAGAAAATTGTGATTTAAAAAAATAGAGCAATCACTGGCAATCTTGATATGTTTCCTTTATTGCAAACTACCTGCATTAAAGAAATGATCCCAATTGTGGTTACTCATTTGGCAGCACTGGACGAAAGCATCAACAATTACTTTCGGTCATTAAAGACAGAAAAGTATGACTGGGTTAGAGATCCTTTCATAAATCTTTCTTCAAATATTTAACTTGAGTTACATGAAGAAGAAGAATTGGCCTCCCTTTCTAGTGATCGAGGGATAAAATTAAAATATTCGACTCTGCCCATTGATACATTTTGGATTTCAATTCAAGAGGAGTATCCCTCATTATCTAAGAGAGCTTTAGCAATTTTATTACAATTTTCAACTTCTTATATATGCGAATTAGGCTTCTCAACATTAAACATCATTAAATACAAGAAGCGTGAGAGATTACGTACAACTGAAGAAGAAATGAAGATCTGTCTGTCTCATATTCGACCAAACATTGAGGAAATTACGAGGAAAAGCCAGGAACAAATTTCTCACAAAAGAAGCTGACCATTTGACTGATGAATTTCGAAACACTGCAATAAAATAAGTTCATATCTGTGTTTTACTTAATTTAGTTTTAGTCATTCTATGTGTCTATAACTAGTCTGTGCAGTGACACAATAGCAGTCTACAGCTATATGTCGTCTATGACTCGCTATGTTTTTAAAATATTTTTCATTTATATTTAGCCAGGTGTGCCACTATATTTGTATGTGCTCCTAGGCGTGCCGTTGGCAAAAAAAAAAGGTTAAGAACCACTGCGTTAGACTCACATGAGGCAAAGCGCCCTGCAGGCGGTCGCGAGACCGTCTTCGGAACTTCTAAGTCTGACCCCCAGAAGGAAAGCACCAAAAGAGTTTTCCTCCGGCACCCTCAATCAAGGAGCGACTATGAGACGCAGAACTCTCCAAAAGACGAGGGACCCCGGCTCCGTAGCCGCCTCTCCCGCCAAAGCTTTCGAAGCTGGGGATGAAAGGTCCAGCATGGAGAGCCCAACCTCTCCCAGTAAGTGCTGGAAGGTGACAGCGCATTTACTGCAACAGCTCCCGGAGTTCTGTCTCTAAAGGCTTACGCTCATATTTCTCTGTGGGTCTTCACTTTAAAGAGGTCGCCCGAATCTCCTACGCGCTATGGCTGGGTGGACTTTCCTTCAATCGGATTGCCGTGGAGTCTGAGCTAATGAGAGTAGCTGCGGAGGCTCGTCTCCTGCCGTTTCCTGTTAGCTGTGCGTCTCCAGGAAACCGTGATAAACATTTGCACAATGCACACCCTCCCTGCGCATAATGGCATGTGATCCTTACCATTACGGGAAGGGGTTCGGGCAGGAAGAGGCGGGATTTATACGCGCAGTTATGTCTGCCGCTTAAAAATGAACAGAAAATATGGTTTGGACAGGTATTTAAAACTGTTACTGATCACGTTGGGTTGAGTGTGGTACGTATTATTAATTGAGAAAGACATTAACTATACTTAAAGAGGAAAACGCCATCAAGACATTTTTCTACTGCGAGGAATATATAGCAAAACTGCATGTAAAAGTTCCCCAAACAGCAGCAGCACCCTAATTCTTGAATACTTTACGTTAATCATAGTCAATATTACCTGTTAGTATTTAGAAGTCATCAATTTTATGCATAATTAGCCAAAAGATGGTCTTAAAACCTCTAAAGAAAAGTCAATTAAGCACCAAAAGCTAAACCTTAAATTTTTGAATATTTATTTCACACTTTAAATCTATAGCTGTTTTGAGTGTAAGGTTCAGCTTTTGGTGCTTAATTGACTTTTCTTTAGAGGTTTTAAGACCATCTTTTGGCTAATTATGCATAAAATTGATGACTTCTAAATACTAACAGGTAATATTGACTATGATTAACGTAAAGTATGTTTAAATTTTTTTTTAAACAGTGAAATTTTACAATATTGGATCCAACCAAAAATACCTAGTAGTATCAAATACGCCCCCAAACCTTAAAATATTTTTAAGTAACAACATCCAAACCAACCTTCAAATGATGAGCTAATTTTCCATCAGGTTCCAAATTGCCGTCGGCTCTTATTCTTAGAACATCCGCCCATCCTTTGCCAGGTCCATATACTAACCCCCCGTCAATATAAGGGGTGATTTCATTCAGCTGAAAATATTAATAAAGCTTTACGATAACCATCATTTTGATGTCACATTTCCGAATTGTTCTATTTCTACTGGGTTCGGAGATCTCAGAGGCCAGATTGTTATCGGTAAATATCATCTAATGTTCACTGTTTTGTATGAGTCACTCTAATCTTGTAAGATCACTTTAGACCCCTTTAATATATAGAAATCGGTATTTCATGGTGTAACTTCTATGGTTAGGAGAGCTAAAGTCAATTTATATGCATGCCCTGGTAAATAGACTAATATTCATCTCAGGATTTTAAGTAAATAATGATACCTAATAGCGATATTTAGGTTAAATTTATTGTACTCCACTAAATGGCTACAGAAATACAATTGCAAAGATCGTATCATAGGATCACAACCCTCTCGTGCAACTGCTTTAGTCTCACTGTTTTAGACTTTTCTTCCTCTTTCCTTCCTCGCAATATTTCATCTTGCTTGTTTTCCTAAGTATCAGGGAACAATCAGTTCAAATTCTTCATACCTCCATGTTTTTTTTGCATGAATTTTACACCCAGATATTTAGGAAATTATCTGAATAATAATAATAATAATAATAATAATAATAATAATAATAATAATAAATGTTTTATATGGCGCTCTTCATGATCATGAAGGCTTTGCAGGGCGCCCGTCCATCGACCTGGAAAATGCTTGACAGAAGAGGTAGGTTTGCAGAGCCCGCTTGAAAGCGCCAAGCAAGGAAGAGGATCGTATATCAGGTGGCAAATCATTCCACAGCTTAAAGGCAACTACAGAGAAGGCACGATCACCCATGGGGCAGAGACGAGTGCGATGGACCGAAAGCAGGCGGGCACTTCCCGAGCAAAGGGCTCTTGTCTTTTAGGCACAACCATTGAATACAGGTAAGGGAGAGTTAACGGTGTTTAACGTTTTAAATGTGAGAAGGTGAACTTTAAAAGTAATTTGGACATTAATGAGCATCCATTGAAGTTCACGGAGCAGGGATGTGGCATGAGAGAATGATCCTCGACGGAGGAAAACTCGAGCCGCAAAGTTCTGGGCAAGTTGAAGGGGACGGATTTTCTCAAAACTGTTCCAGTCATTGTGGGACCGGATACGACTGAGATTACTAAGAAAGCAAGCATATGACTTGCTTTTATTAGAAATATACGATTTTAAATCAAGTTGACTGTCAAAGGAAACACCCAGGTTTCTGACGTTGTCAGAGAACGCAATCGGGAGCCACTTGATTGAGAGAAGGGTCTACATTTTTACAGCGAACGACTTCTTGCTGGTGCCCATCAATTTCAATTTTGGCATGGATGAGTTTGAGGAAGTTATCCGATAGCCATTCAGTAATGGTATCATTTGTGGATAAAAGATTAGTGACGGTCACAGCGATCGAGTTTGAGGAGGAGAAAAATATTTGCGTGGCATCGGAATATAAATGGAAGAATAGACCTATAGAAGACACAGAAGAAGGCCAAGATGAAGGATGTATATACAATAGACGAGCGGGACAAAGTTAAAGCCCTGAGGAATACAATAAAACACAGCAGCAGGATGAGAGACTACACTCACGATGTGGACGGAATGAGTACGAGATGACAGATAAGAGCGAAACCAGTTTAGAACAGATCCAAATACACCCAGGAAGTCACGAATGCGGTACAGAAGAACGAAAGATCGAAAAGCAACAGAATTGAAGGCTTCCTAGCGTCGATTTCGCGGCAGATTCAAAGTCTAATGAGAAATCCACAATTTTCATAATCACCGCTCTAGTCAGAAGATGAAATGTCAAAATGTTGATTGATTTCCCACTGTGGAGGAACAACTCCACCCACTGGATTTATTCATATCCCACCTTTCTAGCAATAAAAGTTATAAGGATGGTACCTGCTGTCTTGGATTGTTGGGAGAGTATCCCGTCCTCATATCGTAACGCGTCCTGAGAAGCGGAAGAACAGGAACCTTAGGATTGCGAGTTCTATATTCGTGGCCATTTGGAATATCGATGTTGAAATATTCCGGAGGACACGCGGCTCCTTGTGCATCTAGAATTTCTTCAACTACTTGCTGACCTGTATGAAAGCATTAATCAGAATTATACCTGGTTCTCCACATGCGATTATTATCTTAATTGAAATCGACAATGTGATAGTTACGTTGTTTTATGCTGCTATGTAGGGAAGTAAAATATAACCGCATTTGTATGCTGTCGATCCCCCAAACGCGTTTTAAGAGTCTTCTTCTTTCTTGTCTCTGGATGTAAAGTTGTTAATACATTTTCGTGATGAACTAATAAAAAAAGTCAATAAAATCACCGTTTGTCTCCGTTCTTGTTTCTCTTGCCATCATTTCAATTAATTGCAGACACCTGTCCCTTTTCAAGGGTAGACGAGCCCCTCCGAACAGATAATGAAATCCACATATTAATCAGAATGCTAATTTCTGGCAAGCCCGTAGGCACAGGATCCGGTTCTCGTTTGAGGGAAAAGTGGAGACAGTGAGTTAGTACTGTGTTTTAATAGACCTAGGAAACAGGGTAGGGAGAGCCGTTCGTGGCCCAAGCAAGGATCACCCGTTCTGAGTCAAGGGAGTGTGAATATGAAAACAACTTCGGAAGATTACAGGACAGAAGAGTAATGTTATGTGTATTTGAAGGAGTAGGGATGAAGAGATAGCAGAACAGTGTTTAGCTATGCGTAAGCTAACGTACATGACTTGAGTTATCTGAACATGTCTCAGACTCGACGTTCCACTGAATGACGGCAGCTCCCTGCGAACGGCGAAATATTTGTGCCAGCTATTGTCTATCGCCGGGTTTGAACCCAGTACCCATTCTATTCCATTTCCATATTCATTTGATTGTTTCATTATTGCTTTTGTGATATTTGCAACTTCTCTCGCGTCAACTGTAGTTTAGGTAAAGGCGGAAGTGTCAAGGGAAATTGTTAACAAACGTGAAATCTTTTCGCAAAACCCTCGTTCAAGTGCAAACAATTATTTATCTAAGCTATATTTAAAGACAATTAATGTGTGACAACAGACTAAGCACCAGTGCCAAATGGGATTACTTGATTAAAGAAGAAGAATTACCAGAATAGTCCACACAAAGATTAAGGTAGAGTGACATTGGAAATATTTTCCTCCTTTCCTCTCACTATAATTCTCCTCAACCTATACATACCCCTACTAGTGTCTTCGGACACATGAACGACATGACAACATGACGGGGGAAATGTTGCAAATAAATCTGCGGACGATCCACGAAAGGTCAAAATTTGACCGCGTAGATGTCTTCCCTAAAGTGTACGGGGAACTTAGTATCGCATTTGTTAGGCTAATAGATACGCCTTTCGGCTTTACTGGGATATGCCAGGGGGAGGTGAAAGTTAAACTCCTGGACTCATCCAAAGCCATTCAATCATTAAAGCGCATCAACCTAGCCCTCAAAATCGCGCCTCAGATCCGGGCTCATAGGAGCATTATCGGAAAATGGCTTGAGTCCTAATGGGACACCACACAAGTGAAGAGATCATCACAGATATAGAGAAGAACCTTCACCGGACAAAAGTGTCAGAGGTGATAAAGTTTCAAGAATATACCCATGTCTTCAAAGTCATCTTTATGACCCAAGCATGGCCCAAAGGGCAAAGGAAAATGGAGTCTTTCTCCTCCATGTCAGGGTTTGCCCAGACCAAATAGAAAGGGGCGAATTTATGCAAATGCAGAGCTTCTTTCGATTCTACAAATATGAGCAGCATGCAACCAGGCCAAGCTCACTCACCCATGACCTATGTTCTATGTGTGGCCAAACTGGCCATCTCTGGCGTGACTGTAAGAACAGTACACGGAAATGCGTCACCTGCAACGGTGAATACGAGGCTATGGCCATGTCATGCCCTATAAAAACGGATGCCATAAAGAAGAAGCAACAAAAAAAGGCAGAGGAAGATGAAAGGACAAATATGACTTATGCCAAAGTGGCAAAAGCTGCAATCATGGAATCGGGAACCCAGAAGACGTACCTCAAGATCAAAAACAAGCAGTCAACCAAGATCATGTGTTGCATTTATTACGCACATATTGTGAATCTAACAAATCCTAGTTCATTCTCGAAGGAATTGAATCAAATGCTGACCAGAAATGGGATACAGGAGATGTGGTTCCCAGAGAACCCCGCCTCGGAGTACGTCCTAAGGATACAAATGCAACCTCCCACGCCTGTACTCATGAACACAGATGCAACAAGAACCACTACCAAATGAAGCAGCTGCACAAGCTAAAACAATGGACACCCCGGAAACTAACACAGAGACGAACCCACCAACCCCGACAAGGAGCCGGCAGAAAAAAAAAATCCCCAAGACGACAGAGAGAATGAAATAGAGAGAGAAATAGAGAATGAAATCTTCCTCATCCTCCAAGAAACATGCCACATGTACAATGGAAGGAAGATAAATTGAAAGAAAGCCCCCTTCCCTGCCGTGAAGACGTACATACATCAGTGAAGGAATAAGCCTTAATCCACGATATGATTGGACTTAACCCTGATGTTTTCATTATGATCACGAATAAGGAACTCCAGAAAAAACAATTCAGAAAGTGTAGACCCCCCCCCCTCCAGCCCATCTATCTCGAAGAACGACAAGAGGTCTAACTAATCAAACAACAACCTGGACAGACTAACTAAATAATACAATTCTACATATTAACTTTGACGGATGGGACACAAAATAAAAGACTTATGGTAACATCATCAGACAGTGTGAATCCAATATTATATTAATTTCAGAACACGGAATTAATACGACACAAACCAAGATTAAAATCTTCACATATAACGTATTGACGACAAACCACAGTCAAGAACGCTTCGACGATGCTGCTATTGTAGTCAGAAGAGGACTTGACTATAAAGTACTACCTTCACTGGACGAATCGTATCTATCCATCGAGGTCCAAATCACACTGGGACTCCTGGTGGTGTTCACAGTCTATCAGCCCTCAAGACGCAACTACTTGACACTACACAACTTTGTGCTGTTGTGTGGACACGGTGAGGCAGTCATTTTTGGAGGGGATCTCAACGCCCGCTGCCAGGCCTCCGGATATTCCGGAACCACGAACAGGAAAGGAATAAATCTTACGAATCTCCTGGGCAGGGACATCGTAATCCGCGCTGGCCCAGACTTCCTCACGTATATGACCGAACGCTATCCAACAAAGCCCTACGTGATTCTAACCAGCCTGACGTTCCCCCACAACTATTACATCCAACCTGACTCTCTGATCCCAAGTAACCACGTCGCCATTAAAATCACAGTCTCCTCAAGCCCAATCCAAATATCTGCAAGAAAAAGGAAATGCTTCTGCTAAACTAACTGAGAGAAGTCCCTAGCTTTTCTAAGCGGGTATGTGCCCCAATCCCTTGAATAAGCCAACTTGGAAGAAATCGACCAAGAGTTGGCAAACATAACACAAAGAATGGTCGAAGAGGACTGCGCAGCCTTACCTAGAACAGCATTCAAGACATTGCCAGCGCCAGCCTAAACACAAGAAATCTATGACTTAATGGACAATACTAAAGACTGTATGATGACATTAGACTTACAGAACAGACAGAGAAAAGATAAGACGAGTAAGAGCACTAATAAGAGAAATGACAATACGCATTACGGAACAACAAAAGACTATGTGGAACAACCTGATCGAAAAACCTGACTCAGAGACGGATCACCGCACGTTCTAGAGCATGATACAAAAACTAAAAAGAAAACCACCAGACAGCGACATCAATCTTAAGAAAGAGGACAGGCCAAAACTGAGAGACGAAATAGAAGTGGAAGAAGCCTTAAGAGACTTCTGGAAAGAGGCATTGACCATCTCCCCTGAAGAACATAGCCACTACGATCTCGACTTTGAAGACTACATACACGACGAAGTAGGCCAAGAACTAAACAAGACATAACCTTTCAACACCGCATTCCTGGATAGAGAAATAGAGGAGTATGGCAAGATAAAAAAACACAAACTTACAAAGACACTACATTCATTTAGATAAAAAGCTTTACTTACTACCTCCCCCCCCAAAAAAAATCAAGGAGGCCTAATCAACGTTATGAAAGCATGTCTAAACACTGGCTACTTCCCGGACGAATGGAAGATTGCAAAAATGATCATTCCAAATTCTGAGAAAGCACCTGACTCCCAAGCAACTCCAGACCAATCTCCCTCCTCGAAGTCAGAAGGCAAGGTCATCTAGAAGGTTCTTGCAAACAGAGTCCATGCATTTATGGGGAAGAACAACCTCCACAACCAACAACAACATAGATTCAGAAGAGGGAAATGGACTGACACGGCGCTAGCCACCATTACAGAGAAGTTTGCAAAGATTGGAAGCCAGAACAAATATACTAACCTGGTGCTCAGAGACGTCGGAAAGGCATTCGGCAAAGTATAGAGAACGGGACTACAATACAAAATATTAAGACTAAGACTATACCCAAGAATAGAAAAAAAATACTCTATTACTGTATAACGGACAGAAAAGCCTACATTCAGATCAGAGATATAGCGGACTAGACTTCGAGCTGACTGCCGGCGTACCGTAAGTAGGGTGCCTTACTCTCTTTTCTACATCAATTACATTATCGATCTTCCTGAACCTATCAGGGACGACATTCTATACATTCAGTTGCTCCCTTCAGGGTCCCGATTTCCTGTCCCAAACAACGGCCAGAGAAATCGAGGATATCAAGAGATATGAAAGAAGATGGAAGATTTCAACGAATACCTAAATGTTTAAGGTCATGCAGCTCTTCCAAAGGAAGCTGGGCATCTCCGAAACTGATGGTGTCCGCATTCCCTATGAAAGAGAAAGGTCAGTATTGGGACAAGATAGGTAAAGGGGAATACGGCAGCCATGTTACCTAAAAATTAGCGCGAACAAAAGTAGACCTGAGCAAGCTCTTCGGTTTTAGAAACCTCAAAAGGGCTAACAAACTAAAAATTCACAACGTGTTCATAAAGTCGAAACTACTGTACCAACAATACTCAGCAACACAAGTGCCAGAGTACACATGAGAACACTTCAAAGAGCGCAAAACAAGGCGGTGCCCCTAATCAACTATGTCAAAAGAAAGGAAGGAAGAGGGAGAGTGACATGCACCAAGAGTTCAGAATAACCCCATTCAACACCAAACTGCTGGCAAGAGGTAAAAAGATCTGAGAAAACGTCTTAAGATGCATGGCAACCAAAGATATACAAAGATACATTGTGGGGGCATTCCACGTGGAATTTCTTTTCCAGCACGGAAGTGACGTCCATGCGTTAAAGAAAATTCTAGAATTTGGTTAGGCTTAAATTAGTAAGCCTCCTCCCCTTCCTCATCCACAAGCGGTAGCCTCGAACCGCGTCCACTCCGGACCACCTTTTCGCGGGTTAAAAACGCCTGGGCGTGAAGGTTCGAGGTCATTCGAGAGTAGCGCTGGCCAAACACCCCATGTTTCCCCCACCCCTGCGGGGGGAGCCTCGGATATATAGGGCTCGTCTTCCAGGTGGGAGATACAGAGTTGAGGAGTCCCGCCAGGATCCAAGAAGCATTCCCCCTAGTTCCAAGTTAGGTGTTTAACAACGAAGCAAAGTGACGGCGGAACTTTTCGTGTCGTTGGAATTTTAGCCCAGCAAGTGAGGTATTTCCATTTGACGATCGCCACCAAGCGATTTTTCCGACTCCACTCATCAACTCCTATAGAATCCCTTCTCGTCTTCGGGTGGCCGAAATACTCTCCCCTGGACCGGACGTTAACCCCCCCCCCTTTGGAGAACCGTCATCACGTCAACTTCCCGCTCAGAAGCTCCGAGTGCCCTCGCCCTCATGTTTATTGCCTGCAGAAGACATCCGTGAAGCCTTATCCTGACGTCTCACCCGGAATCCTCCGTAAGCCAACCCCTCCCCCCCTTCAGCAACCCATTTGAGATAATCCTCCCCATTGGAATAGTCTCCTTCTGTAATGCATTAATTTCTAACTTCAGAGTCTGATGCATAACTCTGCAATCCCCCCCCCCCCATTTACCATTATAATTTTGCCCATTGATTCTCTTATTTTATGTAAATAAAATTATATTTTTGTACATGCCTCTTTAAATAACCTTGAGCTGTGCCATTACCCAAATTTTACCTGACCTCGTTTTGCACTCTATTCTCGCTGCTCCGCGCGTCGAAACTCGTGGCGTTCCGCCCCTTTGTCGGTTCGCCTTTAAGTTATTAGTCCCTTTCCCATAGATATAATATGGTATTGATATAATATAATGTCACACCACGACATACATAAACATCCTCTTACAGGGTAAGCACAGAAGGAAAAACCAATTTACAAATTCTAAAAGACAGGCTGAAAGACAAGAAGATCCAACATACACTCAAAACCAAACGATAACAGGAATTAAACAACTTACAGAACACAAATACAAAAGAATAACACATAATATAACATACAATAAACGCAAAACAATACAAAGAACACCTAAAAAAGCTGGATGCACAGCCTGATTTTTGTTGGGAGGTGGTCGATGACTTCCAAGGTAGTGATCACTTTCCCATTCAAATATCGTTTTATGGACAGCTGCTGCCTGAGAGACCCCACTCTCCCCTAAGGTGCTTGGCGCTGCCACGATGGTCCACATTTTAGGTAATGACAGATTTCTCTGTCCCAGTCCAAGAGTTTAGGTCGGTGGATGAGGCCATTGAATTCTTTTCCGCTAACCTCATCGCCGTGGGCCTAAATTATATTCCTAGAACGTCTGGCCGTTTTGCACGCTGACCGATTACGTGGTGGTCAGCCGAGTGTGAGACGGACCTCAAACAGAAGCGTTATAAATAGATGCGCTATAAACGCCGCCCGAACGACTTCACTGTCGGTGAATCTCGTCGAGTTGGGGCTAGGTTCCGGTATGTTTCGAAGCAGGACCGCCGCTCTTCCTGGCGTGCATAAGTGTCTTCAATTAACGGGAGTTTCCCTATAGCAGAGGTGTAGAAGCGAGTCCAAAAATCAGGGGACAAATCTCGTAGGATCCCCCTCTCGTTTTTCAGGAGAATGGGACCCTAATCTCGGACCTCGCGTCAGTGGCGAGTTCTTCGCTGCCGCTTTCTTCGCGTTCTCTAGTCGGGATGCTGCTCTGCCAGCATTCATGCACGTTGTGATGTCGCTGAAGGCCGCAGACTGGACTTTATACCAGAGTCAGAGAACCCTTCAACGACAGGTTTACATTATGTAAGTTGAATTCCGGTCTCGCTTCGTGCGCGGAAACTACCCCTGGTCTGGTCGATGTCTTGTATGGCATGCTTCGACACCTAGTTGAGCGAATCATTGCCTTTGTGTTAGATCTGTTTAACAGGATCTAGACAGAGTGTATCCTCCCAGAGTCTTGATGAATGGCTACAGTGCATTATGTGTCTCTACGTGGAATACCAGCACCTTCCTCAGTCTTCAACGGATCTCACCGCATCTGCAGCAGATCTCGATGGTGCCTATGTCGCCAAGGGACGCCAGTCATTCTCTAATCATTGGAGTTTAGGACTAGGGAACTGCTTCGATAGCTCTTGTAGCTCTCGGGCCGGTGGTTCTGCCAAGGATCTCATCCTGGAGGGTACCACCTTTGACTATTTGTCGCCAAGCTTCTGCTTCCAAAGCTTAAACACCACAGGGAGTATTACGTTCGGCCTTTTCGGAGCATACTTCATGTCATGCTGGATCCATGCCAGTGTATACGGATGACTCCAAGTCCAAGGAGAGGATTAGTTTACACGCTGTATCCCCTCTGTTTAAAGACATGGCTAAGCTAGTTGCAATACACCGCTCGGTACGAGAGATTACGCGTAGTGCCCGGTTGGGAGACTGGATTTTTATCTTTAGCTACTCACAAAGCACCCTGATTGCTCTCGGGGCAGTGAAATCTCTACCTCCCCTGGTTCTCCGTATCCTTGACGACATGCTTGCCTAGGATGCTGGGGGATGTCGAGATTATCTTCTGCTGGGTTCGTGGACATGTGGGAGTTACGGGGAATAAGCGCCCCGATGAAGACGCTAAAGAGTGTACGAGGACCTGGCGACCATACCAGCGTTTGGCTCTTCCTCACACCGACATGGCAGTAATCACTCAGGCTAGCCTTCCTGACTACTTGGAAAAGAAGATGGGAGACAGCCGAAGGGTTCTTAAAGTAGCTCGTCATTGCGCCGTGACTGTTCCCATGGACCCTCCCAATCCTCCCTGCCGCGATGGCTTCAGGTCTCTTTCTGTTGTATTCGAATTAGGCACACTTACGGGAGGTACCGCCATTTCATAAAGCGCTCACCAGCATTTTATTTTTTTGCGATGACTGTGTTGTCCCACAGACTGCTCGACACAGTCTCGTTGAATGTATAAGTCTGTCTGGGTGATATTTGTGCACGTTACCTGTCCTGGTATCTGGATAAGCAGGGTCGATACCATTTGCACCTTGTACTCGGTACGGGTTCGTATACACAGACTTGTGGACTATTTGACTTTTGGGAGTAGGCTGTCTTCTTCCATTTTATTTTACTTTCTTTGTGGTAGGTCGCATGCTCCTGCACCGGGGAAAGGCGGGCCTTCCTCCGACGCCGGAAGGTGCTTCAATCTTGTTGTTGTTGTTGTTTTTTTTAGAAGAGAGTTGCGATTTTTAGTATAGCCTAGCACTAGGCTAGAATTTCAATTACGGTGAATTAGGCCCTTGAAAGCATTCGTCAAATGGGCGTTTTAAAAAAAATGTTCTTCAGTGCAAGCGTCCCCGTCTCCTTCGTTGGGGTCCCTGGTCCTTGTCTATTTCGCATAATGCGACAGATCCTCCTCCCCTTGTATCTCACCAAATCGCAATATCGCCACGTTCAACTTACTCAACATATTTTCAAAAGTCTTGCCTCGGTCCACTTTTATTCTTCATCTTGCCTCGGTCCACTCTTACTCTTCATCTTGCCTCGGTCCAATGTTACTCTTCATCTTGCCTCGGTCCACTCTTACTCTTCATCTTGCCTCGGTCCACTCTTACTCTTCATCTTGCCTCGGTCCACTCTTACTCTTCATCATGCCTCGGTCCACTCTTACTCTTCATCTTGCCTCGATCCACTCTTACTCTTCATCTTGCCTCGGTCCACTCTTACTCTTCATCATGCCTCGCTCCACTCTTAATCTTCATCTTGCCTCGGTCCACTCTTACTCTTCATCATGCCTCGGTCCACTCTTACTCTTCATCTTGCCTCGGTCCACTCTTACTCTTCATCATGCCTCGGTCCACTCTTACTCTTCATCTTGCCTCGATCCACTCTTACTCTTCATCTTGCCTTGGTCCACTCTTACTCTTCATCATGCCTCGGTCCACTCTTACTCTTCATCTTGCCTCGGTCCACTCTTGCTCTTCATCTCGCCTCGGTCCACTCTTACTTTTTATCTATGTTCCCCGGGGCAACTCTTGTGGCGTAGTGGGATGCCCTAGTTCTCATATTGCAGCCCCTCTGTCTGAAGGATTGCAATTGTGCCTCCTTATTGAACAAAGACTTTTTTTCCATTTTTCCTTCATTTGTTTTTAGACAATTTCACACGCCATTTACAACACACTCGCTCATTCTACGTTAAATCTGAACATAACATAAATTTCATATTGCAATCAATAAGTAATTATCTTGCATTGTTAACGTTATAATAATGATAAATCCAAAATAAATACCTTTTTATAATAAATTCACAGATCGAACCTGATCTAAGTTCATTTATTTTTACGAGTATTAACATATCCACGTTTAATATTATAATTCTTTCAGTTAACCTTCTGACAATATTTACATATTTATTCATACAGTAGTCCTTATTATATAATTATTTGTACGCCAACTCCATACAAACATTCGCTTTAAATTGGTTTAATTAATCGGTACAAAAAAATATTATATTAATTTCCGTCTCTCTGAGTATGAAATCTACTTTTATGGAAATATTTCACTATTCATCATTAAAGCTTAAAATAGTTTCAGGTGCTTAAATAGAGTCAGCTAATAACCAAATGTCTCGATGCCATAATCGCGCATGGAATTTGTTTATAAATAATTCCATGCAACGTCTCACAAGAATAGACTTCTTGTTTGGTTTCTTTCCGGTGGAAAGACAGCACAAAAAATAAAAACAATAAAAAATTACCCCCCTCCCAAATTAATATAACTTAAAAAAAAAGTACTAACCTACCTGATCCCCACCTCCCCCTAACCCATTTTTGGGTGGTTCAAAATAAGCTATCAATGACAAGATGCCTGCCAATCTATTTTTCGTCATAACATCCTACTTAAAAAATTGCGCCTTGGATTGCGTTGCAGTTGTTAACCATTGCCTAACCATATTAAATATCTTTTCCACATTATTAAAAACTTGGCTGTTTTATTATTAAATGCAAACATAAATTTCAAAGTACTCAGACAGTCTGAGGTTCTCTGTATAATTTATTTTGATTTGCTAAACTGCTAAACTTTAATACTTCAACGAATGTTCGCACGCAGAAGCAAATACTCCTCATTGCGAACACAACTTCTCATTTTGTTTTGCTAAAGTTTAATAGTTTAATGAACGTTATAACGCAGGAGCGAACAAAACTTTTTATTTATTTATGCAGTGCTTTGTGTGTGCGCCAAAGACTTACACTGTGCACACTCTGGCATTAAACCATGCATTCAAGATCCAGCGTCTAGTACCTCACAAATTCATACTCAATAAAGAGATTAAAATAACTTTTTAAAATTTTTTCTTTAAAATCTTGGAATGTTATTTTGATGCCAGGGGGGCATGGATGAAAGGACCAATTCCAAGAGGGGGCATAGTAGTAAGAAGGTTAAGAACCACTGCTATAAACCATTTCTTTACAATCGGTATCAGAAAAACTACCGAGCTAAAATAATTAGCCCAGAAAGATGTATGTTGCTCATTAAGAAATTCGTGTGCACATAAATATATAAACTTGAAATCACCTTGCAAATTAATGTATATTTACTTAGAAAGGCTAATACTGTGAAGAAGAAGAAGAAGAAGAAGAAGAAGAAGAAGAAGAAGAAGAAGAAGAAGAAGAAGAAGAAGAATTAAGGGTGAACAAACAACGAATCATAAGGAGAACAAACCTTTTAATTAGCACGTCGCGAAAGAGTTCAAATTCATACTTATGAATTTGGTAATTGTAAGTTGTTGCTGTGATCAACTTTGTACTCGTTCTATCCTCTAACTCTTTTCTCTTTTTTTCATGATTGAATACGTGGCCCTGTTTAAGGAAGAAAAGTACTAAAGCCTACCAAAAAATAAAAGGAATGCAGTGTTGCCAACTTTCGAGGTCATTCCATTGGGGCCTTTCATAACAGCTTCGCTGACGTCTATCGGATTCGCTTTGCGCTTCGCAGGTTTGTATACACCATCTTCGTAAGCTGGTGGCAGGAGGCGTAAAAGCGGGGTATCTGCGGATAAAACTACACTTTAACAATTTAACCCTTTAAAGTGTTTTGTTAACTATGTTTACCATAAAAAGTCTTATTCGGCAAGTTCAGTAAACTGTTTACAAATGGGCGAGGGGGCTAGGCTTGTTAAAGGTTAAATTATTATATTTTAAGATTAATTAGAGACTGGATTCGTCATGCGTTGATGGAACAAAATGTGAAATAGGAACGTGTAGAGAGATACAGGCGCCTGGATCTTCACGCCTGAGTACTCGGGCTCAATTCCAGGCATGAGGAGATACGAAATTATGCATTGCCCTACTATATGGAACTCCCACAAATCACGCAAGGGGGTAAGGACTCGCACATGCTTATTTATTATATCTAAATTTAAAGCGAAAACCAACGAGGGCATATACCGCAGAAAGTTTGCAAGGAGAGAACTGTAAAGAAAGTGGGGAAGGTGGAGGTAGTGTGAAAATCTGTTTAACATTTATAACAGCAGGTCTTCCTACAGGCATTGGGCGGGGAGGGTGCACAACTGCAGGCATGGGGCCGGTGGGGCATGTATTCTGTTCCCCCAGGTCTCAGTTGTGAAGGTCTCGCACATACGTAGAGAGAGTTTCATTCAAATACGTCACCGCACTCATATCCAATTCCAGCCCCCCCCCGCCCTTCTCTTCCCGCGCTCACAACGCATCACTCTTTGGTCTTAGAATGGAGTATAAGGTGTTTTTAATCCGCACTTCTCTGACGTTAAACGGGTGGCTGTCCCTCGAGCCACAATAGGAGTCCCGACGCTTTCTAGTTGGGAGCAAACGCATAGTCATACTGCCCCCGCCCTTCCCCCCAAACGAGAAACGACCCTTTGTTTCCTAGGGGATTACCAATAATAATTAAACTGTACAAAAGGAAGATAATGAACGGTAGTTTAGGTGAAGGCAGAGAGAACTATTAGAATTCGATGCTCAAATTTTAGGTAGAAGAATCGTCAGAGCAGCTTCTGACTCTTGATGCGAGCATGGGAAAGGAAGTCAGTAGAAGAGCGAGATTAAGGGTGACAGGGAAGCTTCAGAAGCGGCTTCCTCCTGTACTTAAGCCATAAACAATCAACCCACGCATCTTGCCAGTTTATGGGGCTGAAACATGACACGAAAAGCCCTCGGAAACTGATGACTACCGAGAGAGACAGAACGATGCACGTTAGTAATAACTCGTAACCGTCATAAAAGAAATAAATGGATTCGAACACAAACGCGGATGACAGATATAGTAAAATAAATGAAAAGCGGTTAAAATGATTAGAGACGTGTAGTAGAAAGCAAAAAAAGGAGATTAAAATGAAAGTAAACCGAGTGATTAAACTGAGTTTGAGAGTAGAGAATGTAACTGTTTGGACAAAGGATGAGTGAGGATTCCAATGGTAACCAGGAGAAGAATAGATGTGTGAACACTTTCATCCCTTTCTTTACGACCCCTCTCACTTCTTTTCTTGAGCGGCGGGCTCATTTCGCAGGCTGGTCGCCGACCGGCCCTCGTCCATTCAATCCTGGTTGGAACTCCATCTTCATTTATTTTATCCATCATTTTATGCACCCTAATGAGATGTCGTAACATCTGGAGGCTTGTATGCCCTGCTGGCCTAAATACCCGAAGATTGCCCTACCGGCCCTAACGCCTGCAAGACGATCTGCGGCTAAATATTTTTCACCTATTTTCATTTGTTCTTTCTTCACTCTTTTCTTTACATATACTCTCCTTACAAACTTTCTGCGTGAAATGGCCTCGGTGCTATTGCATCGAGGGGAAAAGTGAATCTATTCAATATAGCGAAGGGATAAGTTTTAATAACATGATTCCATCCTAATATTAAATCATCCGAACGTGAAATTAATGATTGGTTATTATCAAAGTTATTTTTTAAACATGCACTATTACATACTAACACTTAAATCGTGAATAACTATGAACAAAACTCGAAGTTTAGATTTAATTCGAAAGAAAAGTTTACTTCGTTTTTTTGTAGAAATAAATGAAGGCTTTTTTTTAGCTCATCCTATTAGCTTAGGAATTTGAAAACTCATTTTGCCCTTTCAAGGGAGGTAGATTGGAGTTCTAGCTCGTCAACGACCAAGGCGCGTAAACGCTTCAAGGTGAGTATAAACCCTCAATGAGACAATAACACCTCAAGGTCCTATAACGCCCAAGATACCATTAGCGCCCCAAGGTACAGATAACGCCTCAAAGTGCCTATAATGCTTCAATATGCATTTAACGCCTCAATGTGCATATAACGCCGCTTGGTGCCTATAACGCATCGAGGTGCCTATAAAGCCTCAATGAGCCAATAACGCCTCAAGGTATCAATAACGCCTCGAGGTACCATTAACGCATTGAGGTGCCTATAATGCCTCAAGGTGTTCAAAATGCCACAAGGTACCTATAACACCTCAAGGTGCCTATAACGCCTTAAGGTGCTTATAGCGCCTCAAAGTGCCTATAACGCTTCAAGGTGTCTATAATAAAACGTCAAAGTGCCTATAATGCCTCAAGGTGTTGCGTATTAGCCTCATCAGCATATAATGCCTCAAAGTGCCTATAACGCCCAAGGTACCGTTAATGTCTTAAGGTGTCATTAACGCCGCCAGGTGCGTATAACGCCTCAATGGGCCAATTACACCACAATGTGCATATAACGCTTCAAGGTTTGTATAACTTCTAAAGGTGCTTATAACGCCTCAAGGTGCCTATGATGACTCAAGGTGTGTATAACGCCTTAAGGTGCCTATAACACCTCATATTGACTATAACCCATCAAGGTGTTCAAAATTCCTCAAGGTGCCTATAACGCTCAAGGTGCGTATAACGCTTTACCCCGTAGGGGACACGGCGATTTGCTTTCCTGTTGCCGTTTTAGTTTGTTTTCATTTTTTTTTTGTTAGCCTTTGTCCTTTTTAATTGTTGTTATTTGGTATGTACATATTGTTATTTTTTTTTTAATATAGCCTAGAAGTAGGCAGTGTTGAGTACGGCGAGTTATGCCTAAGTAGGCAGCCGCCAGATGGGCTCCTAAAAAGATGTATAACGCTTTAAGGTGCCTATAATGCCTCAAGTTACCTAAAAATGCATCAAAGTGCCAAAAACTTCTCAAGGTGCTTATCACGCTTCAAGGTGCCTGTAACACCTTAAAGTGCGTATAACGACTTAAAGTGCCTATAATGCCTCAAGTTACTTATAACTCTTCAAGGTAGCTATATTAGTTCAAGGTGTCTATTCCTCAATGGTAATAACGCTCCAAGGTGCCTATAACGCCCCAATGTACCGTTAAAGCCTTAAGTGCCTATAACGCCTTAAATGACTATCACGGCTAAAAGTATCTATAACGTCTTAATGTACATATAACGCCTCAATGTGTCTATAACGCTTCAAGGTGGCTATAATGCCTTAAGGTCCCTATAACGCCTCTAGTTTCCTGTAAAGCATCAATATGCCTATAAGGCCTCAAGGTGCCTATAATGATTTAATATGCCTATAACACCCCAAGGCGCATATGCACATTAAGGTACTTATAATGTTTTAAGGTACCTATAACGCATCAAGGGGCCTATAATGCATCAATGTGCTTATAAGGCGTTATGCATCGTGCCCATTTGGGGGAAGCATCTCATGCGCTCTATTTAACCTGCTCTTCCACGCCAAACGAGTGGGGTAGGTGAAGTGTCTCTGTGGCGCGCTGATGCAGTGTCAAGGAAGCCACCCATTGCCCTTTATCCGCATCCTAAATCCATTTTAAGATAACGCATTTCAGTCGCAATTTCTGACGGGACTCAAACAAGTGTTGTAACTTATTTATGGGGTTGATAATAAGATAAATAAATTCCAACAGCAGCAGAAGAAGATAGTCATAGTCCCATCTTCTTCCTTATAAATTCGACTCACAAATGGCAAACTCACCGATTCCACCTTGAGTCGGTTTCGCTAAATTGTTGAAGAATCCATCATAAGTCGGGTATTCCACATGACGATACTGCGGGAACGTTTGGTGACAATCCCTAGAAAGAAAAAAAATCTTGTTATAAATTTGATTACTCTAAGGTAATTAATGTATAATTATATTTTCGATTAATTAAATCATCTACAAGAAAGCCCCGTAGCAGAGAAAATTAGTAGCAAGAGAGTTCTTGATTTCAAGTTAAAGCAATTATGGATTTCTAGTTCCATCAATCAAGACAGAGAACTTGGTAGGATGGTACCATTAGAATCAAAAGTTCTTTGAGATACAGTAAATGACTGGAAAGTTCCGACCCGTCCCTAGTACGAGAGAGAAGCCGTAGCGACCCTGCTCGACACAGTATCAGAACAAGCAACGTGGGCGAAGATCCCGAGACAGGGACACGCAACAAGAATAAGCTGTGCACTTAAAGTGCAATGTACGCAGTGATGGTTGGTGGTTGCTATAGTAACGGATAAGCAGCTTGATACTGCATTGGGTACGCCTAGAGGAAATGGCTGAAAATTCGGACCGCAATTATCTGAGTGGTAGATTATGCCTCTTTCTGAAGAAAATGTGTTTAACGAATCTGGTCGAATTTTTTCACCGAGTGATCCATAAATGCGATTCTCATAAACAAGTCTTTTTAATAAGCCTAGACTAAGTCACATGTGCAACCCGAGGCCCTAAAGATGATCTCGGGCGGCCCACGGAGGTCTATGCAATATTTTTTCAAGGTTCTATTTTTAATTAAATAATTCAAGAATACATAATTTGGCAAACATCAACTTTATTGTCTAAGTTTATTTAAGCTGATTTAGGACAATTTTGATGTGCTGAATCCAAAAATCACATTTGGTTTTGCACAATCAGGACAACCCTTTGATTTATCGCCACATGATTGTTTTTTTTACGTTTTTTACATGTGCTGGTATTTTCTATTTATATGATGCAAAGAATCTTTCTTATTTCTTTAAATAAACGTATTCTGAAGAGTTTACATGTATCAAACCTTTGATTAATTGGTATTTTTCTGTTGCAGGTGAATGAAATGGATTTGGCCAGAATACACTGTTGTTCCTAACAGAAATCCAGTCACAAGTTTCCTTAAGCATCCTTACCATGCTTACGAGTATAATGGTATGAATCTTGGTGACCAGGATAAAGCTTGAGCGCCGCACATGGTATGCAAGACATGCATTTAGTATCTGCGTCGTTAGAACAAAGGCAAGAAGACTTTTCTGAAGTTTGAAATTCCCAAGGTTTGGAGGAAGCCGATAAACCATGGAACTGACTGCTACTTCTTCGTTATTGATTTGACTGGGAACAACAGAAAGAACCGGAACAGCCTCCTGATCTTCATTAGCACGTCGTCCTTTAGCTCATTCTAATGAAATCCCAGTAACCGGCTTTGGAGAACTTCCTCGACAGTGTTGAAGAAAATGAAGAATAGGAAGTGTTTTTTGACGATGATGCCCCTCATTTTTCCCAAATGGAGATAAATGATCTAGTTCGCGATCTCAGCTTGCCAAAATCCTCTGCCGAAAATTGAAATCTAGATTAAAGGAAAAAAAACTCTCTGACAGTGCTCGCATCACCTTCTACCCCAACAGACATTAAGAGGTCCTCCGTTTTTTCTCTTAAGAGAAGGAGCTCGTGTGCTGTACATATATTGCGCAGCTTCTGCACAAGGTGGAGTGCCACAGTACCAACCCGAAGATTGGAGAGTGTTCATTGACAGCAGCAAACGATCGCTGAAATGAATTCTGCTGCACAACGGAAACCAGTTTGCCTCTATACTCCTGGCTCTCTCGACTACACTGAAGGACAAAGAATTATGAAGCGGTGAAGTACGTGCTGGAGAAAATTCCTTATGATCAGCATGAGTGTGTGATTTGTGTTGACCTGAAGATGGTGAACTTTTTGTTGGAACAACAGACCAGGTTCACCAAGTACCCGTGCTTTCGGTTTATGTAGGATTTTAGGGACCGCATTGAACATTACACGAAGAAAGACTGGCCTGTACGGGAATAATTGGTACCTTGAAGAGGAAGGAATATCATAAAAGACCTTCTCGTAGACAGAGACTGGATACTCTTCCCATCGTTTCAAATGAAGCACGGCTTGATTAAGCAGTTCAGAAAAGCTCTGGACAATGATTGTGACTGCTTCACTTTCTTGTTGCAAGATTTTCAAGGATTGACCATAGGAAAGCTGAAAGCTGGCTTCTTTGATGGTACTTAACTCCCTCAGCTCATCAGAGATCCAGAGTTTGAAAACTCATTGGACGAAGTGGAACTCGAAGCGTCTAAGGCTGTTGTTCTGGTCGTGAAGAACTTTCTTAGTAACATGAAAACCAGGAACTATACAGAACTTGTCATCAATATGCTGATTGTTTTCAGAAACCTCGAATACAACGTGAGAATCAAAATGCATTACCGTTTCTCACATATGGATCAGTTTCCTGAGAATCTGGGATCAATGAGCGAAGAGCAGGGAAGAGATTCCATCAGGACATGAAAGAGATGGAGATCAGGGTATCAGGGAGGCTGGGATGCCGTCATGATGGCTGATCACTGTTGGACTCTGAAGATTATTGATGATGGTTTTACATTTAAGCATAAATATGTAAGTAAATAAACATATTTTTTATATAATATAATAAAGCAAGTCTACTCTTGGTCAAGATAACTGTTTGTTATTTCTTGGGTGTTTGTTTAGTGGTAAAATTTACAGACGGCGAGAATTATATTTTACAGGAGATGTAAAGCGTCTTTCAACAAGGACGCTTGAACTTTGTCAGGCGATAGTGGCCATGTTGTTAAAGCAACATCTGGCAACCTCACTGTGAACTGTTCAGTTGTACTTGGCAAATTACGATGGAAGGTTATAGCGTTGAAAAGCGTGTGTAAATCATCAAATGTTATCATCAAAATCAGTGATCCGTTTGACAAACATTCCGCGCATTACGTGATTTCTATCCTCGCCACAATCGTCCTGCCGAGTCCACTATTCGACGCTTGGTGGCCAAATTCGAGGCAAAAGGGTCGATCAACAATCAGCCAACGCCCGTACGTCTCCGAAACGCAAGGTCTGCTGAAAACATCGCTGCCGTAAATGAGAGTGTGCGGGAAAATCCGAGGCAGTCAATTTCTCGTCGTTCACAAGAACTTGGCCATTCTGCGACTTCAGTTTGGCCAATTATGGGTAGGGACTTTGGTCTGCACCCGTACAAAATCCAACTTACCCAGGAACTTAAGGTAAACGACCATAGGCAACGCCGTGTGTTCACTGATTGGGCTCTAGAGCAGTTGGAAGTTGCCCCAAATTTCCCCCAAAAAATCATCTTCCGTGACGAGGCCCATTTTTGGATGAATGGATTTGTGAACAAGCAAAATTGTCGGATTTGGGACGAAAACAATCCACACGAGATACATCGGCACCAATTGCATCCCCCAAAAGTCACTGTTTGGTGCGGATTTTCGTCTAACGGAATCATCGGTCTGTATTTTTTTGAGAACGAAGCTGGGATTGCAATAACCGTCAACGGCGAGACCTACAGATCGATGATAGGCAACTTATTGTGTCCTCAACTGGATTATATGCCTTATATGGATACTGACGACACGTGGTTCCAACAGGACGGCGCTACGTGCTACACTGCGCACGCCACGATAGACATTTTGCACCAGCGATTTCAGGGCAGGGTTATCTCGCGCGGCGGCGACGTCAACTGGCCACCGAGATCATGCGATTTAACGCCAATAGCTACTTTCTTTGTGGCTACCTTAAATCGCAGGTCTATGCGAATAATACGCAAACAGTTGATGTCCTCAAAGTCAACATAACGAAAACCATCCAGCAAATTCAGTCAGATTTATGCGACAAAGTCATCGAAAATTGGGCCTCCCGAATACGTTTCCCCAAGCGAAGCCGCGGTGGACATTTGAACGACGTCATATTTCACACTTAATGCCATAAAATTTACTTTTAAATTTAAAATAAATTGAGTGCATATATCACACACAACTTGTTTTATTTACATTTAAAAATCGAGCGACCTTACTGAAAGACCCTGTATTTGGTTAGCATCTAGTAGGTTTCGATCAGCTGATCGCCAACATGTTTGTTGCTTCAAACTTTGCCCGTGCATAAATCGAGAATAAAGTAAAAAGTCTCACTGTTTATTATATAATTAATATAATATTTGTAGTTTATTGGTAAATACCATGTATATTTCATCTTGTGGCTGAAAAATTGGCATTTGAAATCGTGGCTACGCCACTCGTGAAAATACTGATTTTCTCATCCACACTTTTTCAATATTTCGTAAGATTTTGTACTTATCCATTTTATATTTCAAGAGATGACCTTGTCATGAAATATAGGTTCTCAATAAGTGGATACGACGTCTCACTACTCTTTGTTTTCTTATCTTTGCTATATATTATGTATATTAGAATATTTTAGAAACAACCCTAATGATGGATCGTTATCTCATTCAGAAAAAGAAGAACGATAAAGGAAAGGGAGGACCATCAACATTAGCAGATAGGCCTACATCTGGAAATGCATCTTCCACGAAAGTTGTTAAAGATGATAATCTTAACAAACAAACATTGATTTCTTTGGGGACACCTAATAAGAAGATGAAAGTAATAAGACTTTATAGTGAGTAATAATTGAAATATGGTTTTGTGAAATGGATGGATTCTATTAGAAACGACAGGCCTCACTGTTTGATCTCTAATGATGTTCTTGCTAATGAGAGTTTGAAACCTTCGAAACTAAAATGACACTTAAAAAAACAGCACAACGAACTTTCAAATAAGCCTTTGGAATATTTTCAAAGAAAGAAAAAAGATTTACAGTTATCATTAAAAGTTTTGTGTCACTTTACAACGGTTGATGAGAATCCCTTATTGTCATCGTATCTAATTGCATATCGTATAGCAAAAGAGAGACTGACGCATACATTAGCTGAAAAAGTTATTCTTCCTTCATGTTTGGATGAAAGAGTTGTTGACAAATTAGCTGTAATACCTGTCAGTGACAATACAATATCACGGATAATTTATCCAATTGCCGAGCATTTAGAAGAAATGCTTATGGCAAGACTGTAATCTAGTATAGATTTTGCAATACAGCTAGATTAAAGCACTGACATTGCAAATTGTGTTAGATACGTGTGGCAAAATGATATGTTGGAAGACTTACTCTGCTGTCTAAATTTGGCATCGTATACAACTGGTGTAGACGGTATTTGCTGCCTTAGAAGAGTGTCTGGTTGGCCAGTATAAATTAAACTTGAAAAACTGCAAAGGGATTAAAAATGATGGAGCAGCAAATGTGACCAGTAAAAAGAGCGGTGTTATTAAAAGATTTTCAACTGTAACTGATAACAATGCAATTTGGAATCACTGTTTTATACACCGCCAAGCTCTGGTATCAAAGGAACTTTCGTAGAATCTTAAGGAAGTATTGAAAAGTGTAGTTAAGATTGTAAATTCCATCAAAGAGAGTTCACTAAATAGTAGAATATTTGAAATATTCTGTTTAGAGATCGGATCCCAACACACCCACCTACTGTATCACACAGAAGTTTGTTGGTTGTCTCGAGGAAAAGTACTTAGCAGGGTGTATGAACTTTATTTTAGTAGAAAGAAATAACCCCTTGCCCCAACTTTCTGAAGATGATATTTGGGTTACCAAACTGGCTTATTTAACTGATATTAACGATTTAAACATGAAACTTCAAAGATCCAGTGGCAATATATTTCAACATATTGAATATATTGAAAGGTTTCAGCAAATGTTGAGGTTATGGCACAAAAGACTTAAAAGTGATCATCCCACTTATTATATGTTCCCATCATTGTTACAACACACTGCTGAGAACATTGTCAACGATGATATATTAAGCCAATTAAGGGGATTAAAACTAGAAATTTTCTCACATTTTACTTCCATATCTCAAAGTTTTGATAGGTATTTCCCTGAAGAGAAATTCGATCCAGCTAAGAAAAACCATGGACTAAAAACTTCATTTGCTTTCAAAAGCTTTGAATCAATAATTGAGTTAAACTCGTTATCTGAAGAGGAAGTTGAATGGTTGCATCTTAGTTGTTCCTTCATACTTAGGAATGATTTTGAGAAATTAAATTTGTGCTCATTTTGGATTAAGAACAAAGGGGAATTTCTACTACTAAGTAAAAAGGTTATTCTATTATTATTGCCTTTTAGAACCTCTTAATTATGTTACCTGGGATTTTCAATATTAACTCAATTAAAGATGAAGGCCAGAAACAGGCTCAACACTGCACCTATTATGCGCGTAGCACTGTCTTCTTGTGTTCCCAATTGGAATCAGCTGCTTTTGAACAAACAAGTACATCAATCTCATTAAATGACTTGTTAGTTCTTTCAAATATTATTTACTTTACATTTGTGTCAGAATTTACTTTTGCTTCAAGTTTATTTTCTCTTCAAGTTATATTTTTACATTCACACAAATAGATACATACACTTCCAATATGTGCGGTTCATAAGAAATATATAAAATGTCGATGCTAAATAAATGAACCTAGTGAACAGTTTGTTTTGGATTTATTACACGTGGGTATAATGGGTTGCAATGAAAAATCAGATTCTTGTTGTGGGTTGCAGTAAAAAAGTTTGAAAAACGCTGTTTTAGGAGTTCGAAGAAACGGAAGTTCGTGCCTCGAATTCTGAACAAGGACGACCTAATATCCAATTTACATCTACGTACTTACCTTTATCAATATCTACTATTCAATGTATACTAATCAATTTTTGTAACATTAAATTAAGAAATGTGTTATAAAACTATATTTTTTATCTTAAAAACCTATTTCGGGTGAGAAATATTAACAAAAATTAACCGAAAGTGTCACAAAAGTGTAATCGATTTAGTCATTAAGATCGAATTTTTTAAACAATCGACTTAGCACAAAAACTTAACCGGATCGAAATGAAACGGATGTCATTTTCGGATTCAGCGGTGCAAAATTGTCCTGAATCAGTTGAAAGAACTTAAAAGACCTTCCAAGAATTCTTCCTGTAACGTAGTGATAATTATAATCTAAGCGTCGAGACCTGTAAAATCTTCCCAAATTTTGGAGATTTAGATGAAAAGAAGTAGGATGAAGTTTCACTTTGAAATAGTAAATTACTCCTAACTTATTTGATTTTACACTTTAGGCCATAGCATTATATTTTAGCAGCGAGATTTTTTTTAGACGGTTTGAATTATAAGAGATAATTTTTTCTCTTAGTTCGGTTATGAGGGTAATTTCTTTGTGGGGGGGGGGGAACAGACGTGTTTACCCGTCGCTCCCCGCTCCTAAATATAATTCACCAGTATATTCAAGGGCCGAGCTACACGCTACCTAGCGCGTCTACGGGTGTTATATTGTGGAACATCCATCATACATGATGGGTATCTGTGAAATAAGTAAGCTTCAACTTGACGAATAAACAGTCGCGGACAAAACAGCAGTAGAGTGAGCAGGAAGTAGAGAAGTATGGACTGGTAACCCATGCGTCAAACAAAATCTCCATGAGTCTTATGACGACATTATGTTAAGGCGAGATGAGGAAGCCTTTAAATAAGCCTCTCTACCACCGCCGCTTTGAAGTCGGGTCCATGATGTATCCAAATGCCAAGGGGGCCATACCCCAACGGAAAAAGTGTCCCCAAGGATAGGTCTAGTAAGCCACTGGGGTATTTATTTGTGCTCAAGAAACGCACGAGGTACTCAAATGAAATGGCCCCCACTCCCCCAGTAGCCCTTAAGTGGGCAGGAGGTGCAAAAAATCCCCGGGTCCGAATCAGTGAATAAACTTAAAAACACGACGGAAATTGAAGAAGATACGCCAACTGACAGATAGGCACTAGCTATCAGGCGGATGATGAGTTCGATTATGACCTTGGTATATTTTAAGTTTTTATTCAAATTATTTCAAAGAGTTCCGTTACAGTTTGAAAAAACAAAAGGGTGAAGTTCTAAATAAATAAATATGATTATCGAATGATTTGAATATTTTTTAAAACAAAAAGAATTAAAATTAGTGAAGTTCAGAAAATTGATAAAAAATGAACCATGGCTGCTTCTTTATTTTAATTTTTGGTATATTTGAAATTTTTATCGAAGTTATTTTTTAAATAGATTTTCAATTTTAATCTTTATCAGGAGAAAAGAGCTAATGGCACCTCAAAACGAGTAGAGCCAACTGAGGAGGGGAGAAGCTGCTACTTTTGTCCCTAACATTATATAAAAAGAACGGGAATTTTGGGATGGGTTAAATAGAAAGAAATGAATGAGGAGAAGAATGAGAAGAAGAAGAAGAGTAGAAGAATAAGAAGAGAAGGAATGTGAAGATGAGGAGAAAAAGAAGAATGAAGAAAGAAGAAAGAGAAAAGAAGAAAGAAGTGAAAAAAACAGAGGAGGAGGAGCAAAAGCAGAAGTTTAAGAAAAGGATGAGGATAAGAAGAATAGGAAGAGTAGGAGAAGAAGAAGAAGAAGAGAAGTAGAGGAGGAAGAGGGGGAGAGGTAGAGTAGAGAAGCATCTAATACATAATACATAGGAGGAAGAGAATAAAATAAAAAAAGAGAAGAATAAGAAAGAGGAGGCGTTGAGAATGAAAGAAATAAGAGACGGATAAGAAAGAGAGGAAAATAAAAGAAGACAGCAGGAGGAGGAGGAGAAAAAGAAGAGGGAGACAAAAAGAAAGAGCAAAATGGAAGAAAAGGAAGAGAAGGAGGAGGAGGAGAATAGATCGAAAGGAGAAGAGAAGAAGTTGGACACGAGGAGAATAATAATGAGAAAAAGAAGAAAAAGAAGAATAAAAATTGAAGAATCGTCGGTAGTTAAAAGAAAGAAGCGGTTTGAAGAAACACACTAAGAATAAATTCATTTTTTTAGAATGTGTGTTAATATTTAACAAATAAAGTATTTATTATATTTTTTGGGGGGGAGGGGGGTCCTTTTACTTTAATAAAAGGGATTCAATTGGAGTTTAAACAATGAGTTAAAAAAAGTGTAATGAAACGGGATTGAAAAAAGCGGTTTCAAAGGCCAAATAGGCCGGAGGCCAACAGCACAAAGGGCTGTTAGCGAGCGCACCAAAACGCAAGCTCTCCCGTAGGGTGGAGTGGCAAATCCGTGGATTGTACAGTATATGAAAAGAATTCAGCTAAAAAAAAAATCTTGAATTTAGACCTAGAAACTAGGTATGGATATAAAAAAATAGATCAAGAGAAAATTATTAGGGAATATGTAATGGAAATATTTTATTTTTTCTTAGGACAAAATCCCGTTGATAGAGCGAGATAGGCCGTAGGACACAGACCGAAGGTCTACCTACAAAGCGCAAGCTCCTCCTGTAAGGAGGACTGGCGAAGCCGCTTTTCTTGTTATACAGGGTCACCCCCCCAAAACGGGCCCCAACTTTCGAGAGGCCTCATTTCTTAATTTTCTGCAAGGATTGAATGAATTTTGGTGATATTTAGTGGGTTTAAAAACATCATATCAAAACATGAGAGTCTTTGGACCTTTCTTCTTTATTCTAGAGCACGTGTTCGAGATGACCTCCATTTAGCTCTGTGCATTTCTTGAGGCGCAACACAAAGTTGTCCATGACGTCCTTACAAACAGACCGACTAATGGCTGTGATCTCCTCTCTGATGGCTTCCTTGAGTTTCGTGATGGTCCTGGGTCTCCCTGCGTACACACTCTGTCTTTAAGGTAGCCTCAGAGAAAGAAATATGGGGGGGCTAAGGTCTGGGCTGTGAGGTGCCCACTCAAAATCAGTCTTAAGACTGATAACACGGCCACCAAAGTTCTCTTTCAGCTAATCTCGGGACAGGTTTGCGGTGTGAGAGCTTTCTCCATCTTGATGGAACCAGAACTTCCCCATAAGCGACGGAAACAGGATCTGCAGCTCCCTCTTGAAGGTTTTGAGGACCTCAACATACCGCTCCTGGGGTACTGTCACTGTCGCGCCAAATTTCTCGAAGAAGAATGGTCTGATGATGACTCTGGCTGAGATTGCGGTCCATACCATGTACTTAGGGGAGTGTAGGGACTTGGTGGCTAACTCATTTGATCTGGAGGTGCCCCAGAAGACATTTGTCTTCGAGTTTACCTTTCCTTCAAGATGGAAGTGAGCTTCATCTGAGGTCCAAAGGAGATTAAGGAAAGTTGGAGTCTCCTGAATCTTCTTCAGTATCCCTACTGCCATAGCCTTTCTCTGTTCCTTGTCTGAGACTGTAAAGGTCTGCTTCGTCTGTATTCTGTATGGTTAGGCCTTTACATCCATTACTACCACTCTCCTGTAAGTCTCACGGGATATACTTAGGGCCTGACTTCGCTTGCGCACAGAGCGTCTTAGACTCTGCTGAACTGACTCTCTCACGCTCTCGACCAGCTCAGCTGTACGCTTCCTGGAGCGTTCTGAATGGCTTGGACTGTTGTCACTGGCTGCATTGAGGTTCTCCACTGTTCCATAGTTCTTGAAATGGTTCACCCAGTCCTGAATTCTGCTCTTGGAGGGGGCCTTTTCACATTCGAACTGATGCACAAAAGTGTCCTGCACTTTCTTGAACGAGCCTGTCTTGGAGCTCCCATTGAGATCTAGTTGTATTCACAGGCGTTGCTTCTGTCATGTCCTGCAAAGTAAGGGTGATTAGTAAATGAATGAATGAAGGTAATACCACAAAAAGTGTGTGTAGGCCCGTTTTGGGGGGGTGACCCTGTATATAATTTTATCTAAAATGAGCTATTATAATTTTTAATAGCAAATCAAACTTAATAGTGCTTTTATAGTCATGATTATTGTCTAAATTCAAATTTTGTTCTCAGGTGCACCCTACTGCCCTTTCTAAAGACCTGGTGAGGCCAACCGCCCTTTCCAAAGACTCAAGAGAGGCACACAGCCCTTTCAAAGACCCGGGTGCGGGCCACCGTCCTTTCCAAATACCCGAATGAGTCCCACCGCTCTTTCCAAAGACCCAAGAGAGGCACATCGCCCTTTCAAAGACCCGGGTGCGGCCCACCCGGGTCTTTCCAAATACCCTGGTGAGGCCCGTTGACCTTTCCAAAAACACGGATGCTGCCGACTGCACTTTTCACAGACCCGGGTGAGGCACACCGCCCTTTCCAAAACCCTAGGTGAGGCACACCACCCTTTTCAAAAACCCGGGTGAGGCACACCGCCCTTTCCAAAGACCCGGGTGGGGCCCTTAAGCCAAAAATCTTTTCTCAGATCTGCTGAGATTAAGAGTTCGTTTAATTCGGCATCGCAAAAAGGTTCCAGTCGACGGCATCCGACAGAATTTACTGAATTTTAATATAATAAAGTTTGGTTAAGAGAAGAAAAGGAGCTTTAAAAAAAATGGCTTGTATTGGAATAGCACTACTTTATTAGTCGAATTCCTTCTACAGAGGTAAGAAGTTCACTGGGTATGGAATAGATAGATGAAGATATTTAATTAAGGAAATGGAAATAAATTAATATTATGTTTTAAATGAAAATTTAAGGAAACATTAACTGGATACTCGAAGGCACGAAAGAGTTTCTTCCCTCATTGTTATTTCTGTTTCTATTTTTTGGTGGTTCGCAAATTCACACAAACCAAAATGGAAAGTTCTCAACACTGGATCTTGAAGCCAAGAATTTGATATTTCCGTGTTTCGATCAATGTTGCAAATGTATCGAAAGAATTGGATCTTTTGGTCGGTTAATAAAGACCTGAAGATTTGAAAGTATGTGGCACCTTCTGATTTTATAAGAGTTAGACGTAGCATCTGCAAATTGATACACAAGAGAGACAAATTCCGCTACGATAGAAGGAAGGATTAAATCTAAATTCGTCGAAAATAGGAAGTTTTGGAGACGAACTAATTGATTTTTAAATAAAAGTTGTCGAGTTTCGTAAATATATAAGTGTCCCAACTCCAATATGGAAATGTAATGGATTACTCCTCTCACCTAAACCTTCTGTTTTATGTCAATTTTTTTATAATTAAAACCAGTTTTTAAGTTTCTGCAACACACTTTGACTATTCAGGTCCTGCTAACATTCTGTCAACAAGGAAGTTATAACGCTCTGACATCATTATGTAATGATTTGAATTCGCTAAGACCATTTGAGAGAACGTCCAAAAAGATGAGAACCTCCTCTATTTCTTTTATAGCATCTTACATAACTTTTTCCAGAGAAAATATGTCTACAATAACCTACAAATATCAATTACGTATGGGAATAGGTTATGCAAACTGATAAATAAAACGAAAGTTCTCAGCAGATTTACTAGAAAAATTGAAGTCTCCCAAATGATCTGAACGGCAGCGATCTTTTTTTAATATTAAAATATAGCGATTAAATTATTAGTAAAAAACATTTGTACAAGTTATAAGTAATTAATATTAAAAGTGGAGGCCTTTATTCTCGATTATGCTTTATCGCCTCTTGCCGCAGGAACGAACCAGCTCTGGTGCAGTAATCTTGCTTCATTGTCTTAAAGAAAATCCTCAAGTTCTTAAACTGATTTCCGTTCTTAAACTGGTTTCCGATTCCGATTCTCTCCGGTTGTTTTCCAAGCATTTTGGGTGTGATTCAGATCCGCACATGTACAGACCAGTTCATAACTCTTGTGTGTTCGTTTTCCAGGAAGGTCTCCATTGACTTGGGCGTGTGGTAGGGTGTGTTAATTATACAGGGAAATTGCAGGTTGGGTTTCGCAGGCTTGCAGAGGTGGCAAAGCATGCTATCAAAACAATTATTTGTACAGTTTTGCAATCACTATGCCCTGTAAGGTACAAATGGCCCAGTGCCTCCTACCGAAATCACGCATCAGACCATGACAGCTCTTCTGCCAAACTTCACACTCTTTTTAGTGCAATTGACAGACAAACTTTCAACTGATCTGAGACGAACGAACCTCTTGCCACCGGATCCGAACAAATCGAATTTAGATTCGTTACTGAAGTGGATTTGTATTCATATGGCCATCCTTCTATGTAACGTGCTCAGTCGCGAAGGCAAGACGAGCCCCCCTGTTCTTCGGACTGGCCAATGGCTTTACCGTGGGTGTAAGCTTGAAAACTTTCTTCCCGTAATCGACGTAACACAATCTGCCTGTAGACAGTGATGGCCAAAATCTCACGAATCTCTCGAGAAACGGTTGCAGCAGTTTTAAAAGCGTCCTTCTTCACAATTTGGATAATGGCTCGGTCTTCCGTTTTTGAGGTCTTCTTTGGCCTACCGATAGATTTTGCCATCCTTACATAAACCTGTTTTGTCATAGGTTGACGAAATATTATTGATTACACCTTTGGAGTGCTTGAAAGTATGAAAGACCATTTGTGGGCTGCAGCTTTACGATCAGCTCGCTGATAAAGAGAGGCGTGACTGATTTCCTAGGCAGGTTAACTCGAGGACAGTTGCAAAGGGAAATTACCTAACGTACACGAGATTGAACTGAAGTTAGTTTATATAGAAACAGTGTCGGTTCCCTCTACGAGAAACCTAAGCATTCGGTCCTTTTTGGACCTTTCAAAATTTCGACTAAATTGCTTATCTGCTAATCACTTTCGTTTCATTAATCCAAATTTGCATGTCCTTTACGCATACAGAGTTTATACCCATTAAGTTATCGTGCAGCAACATTGGAACCCTCTGAATTTCTCTGGCAAAAGGTATGGATGATGTATTAGAAATACAGGCGTTCTTATATGTGGGACAGCACTGTAAATGAGAGGCTAACTTGTTATCCAGAATAACTGCACCTCATCGCAGCCCGAGTGAAAATAGCGAATGTCTCATCACTATGTTGAGCTGAATTCTTTGATGAGACCTGGAGAAGCTGGTGTCTTTAGTCCTTAATCCATATCAACATCCCTTTTTATCTTTCTGCAACTATCCCTTCAAATCTTTGTCTACCCACCAGAAGGTGGATGGTGTACCTCAAGGCGAACCTCCCTGCTCCAACTGAATCTTGGAGGAAAATACGACCTACTGTTCCCAGTGCGCCACAGGAAGGTACCCTGTGCAGACTGTCTCACTTTGTACCTGGAGAAGCAGCACGTCCGCCCAAGCAAACTGCTCGCAAGGATGGACCCGACTACAAAAGTAACCTTCAATTTAGATCTAGGTCTTGGAAAGCTGTTACGTTCCACCGGTACCTTGATTCAGCCTTTCCATTCCGACTCTCCCTTTCTTTACCCCTTTCATTGTCCCAATCTCCTACTTCCCTCCCTTTGAATTTGTCTCTTGCTCCTTTTCAGTGGATGTCGGGCGTGATAAGACCAACCTCTCCGAGGCATATCACCAAGGCGGATACACTACTACGACCTGAGCTACTACGCCATCAGTAGAATTTGGTCTGGGATTTCTAAGGAGTGGCAGTGATAGGGTATACTGCCACAGTCCCAGCGGTATCGGCCGAGGCACGTAAGAGGCCATACATGGCCGATCCCATGTTGGGGCCAGAGTAGGGTCGCCGCGGGAAGGAGCAGTGAATTAAAAAAGACATTGAACGACTACATTCCCTTTACTAAATCCCTACCTAACCTTAGGGGAGCCCCTATTGGGGCCACCCTATAGCAGATCCATTCCTTTTGAGGAGCTCCCCCCCTCCTCCTGTGCATTCTCAGGGACCCATCTAAATATCTGATAACGGAGAGAGCACGAGTATATACCTCTCTGATATTTCTACTGGTTATAGGGTATATCCTTTACTTCCTTGTTGGCAACTTATGGCCCTGAAGGAGGTCGCCAGATGGATGCATTAAAAAACACCAAAACCCTTAATTATTTGTGTAGAATCGCCTCCGAGGACCTTTATTTAAGAGCAGAGCTCCCTTTGCTTTCTCAGGAACCCCCAAGAACACGGCGAGACAGAAGACTTTCCATCTCGGTTCTCAGGCCCCCGATGAGGATAAGTGGACCGTTTTAACCCCCTCAGAGGAGTAAGGGAGTCGTCGATACTTGAGCTTTACCAAGAAACCTCGTAGATCCCAGGATCGTTCGTCACTTTCATGATAGCCGGCAAGTCTGCTTCCCCTTTTCCTAATGGAGGCTTGCAGGTCGGGTTCAATGACGTTTTTGATGGGCCATAGGCCCTTTGAGTTCCTAGTCGAGATACTAGACACTTTGGTAGCATGACCCCTTGGAGGCCCCTCCTAACGTGGAAATGCTCTAGGAGGTGCCGCTGTTCCAGGATGTAGGGTCTTCTATGGGGGCGAACCCGGGCTAGGTGCCAAACACAGCACCTGATTCATTTTCTGTGCAAGGCCATCCTCAAGCGGCACGGGCTGCCGAGCACTCACATAAAGAAGAGGAGCCTGCTCTCTCAGCTGGAGCTGCCTTTTCAGCCGTGGACTTTCCAATTTCAGAGAATTACAATGCTGATGCTGGTATGTTTGGCCTAGGAGCTCTTTTCCGCAGGTAGAGAGAATTGGATTCACTCCTCGCCCTCTCCTCCTATAAAGAAAAGAAAGGGAAAAAAGAAGACCAAAAGAACTAGGGGATCTGACTTTTCTGAAGACGGACAAATCAGCTAACTTTTCGGTAAGAGACCAGCAAAAAGACTTGCACACCCGTCTACAATGCGCCCTTGGGAGGGGGGCCGAGACTAAGAAGACTAACGTTGCTAGTTTTGTGAGCGTAGCCTAGATGATGTCATGGACCCCTCACTGAAAGCCTACCTTGAGTTTTGTAGTCTCTCTCGAGACGCCCCCTGGTTGTGGGGAGAGAGCTTGCGTGCACCATAGATTTTTCAAGCTATGTCGTCGGGGGGTACCTTTATGGTACTCCTGGTAGGGTTACCCTTGTCGAATTCGTCGGGAATGAGGTTCCAGACAAAGTGCATCCGTCTTCTACTCTTCTATCCTGTATTCTGTTACTGTTTTCTCTATCCCTTCGACTGATTTAAAAAAAACTTACTACTATCCTTTCAGCTTTATCCTTCATCTATCTAAATTTAAGGACCTGAAAGCTACCTTATGCGACAGAAGAGAGGCTTGGGAACCTCTAAAAATAACGCCAATCGGCGCTCACTGGTTGCGAGAGACTAGGACTAGAGGGGTCCTAGGCGCTGGGGCACGATGAATGGGATGAGGGTAAGTGCCCCGTTTACCCCTTCCGTGGCACGTAATTACTGATCATTCCCAGTGACCGTTGAGGGAGGCCTCTGGTAGCAACTATCTGAGATGACGGGGCTTGTTTTCAGGTTGGTTGCCGGGCCAACATAAAGCCTTGGGTCGAGTCTCTTGGTGTGGTGGGATATCCAGTGAACGCTACGCCAAGATCCTGGCCGCCCTGAATGGAACTAGTAGGAGTTTAGTACGGGGCATGTTCCGCTATTCACCTGGTGTGAAATCGTTACCCCCCTTCGTAGGTTGTCAGTGCTGCTTGGTTGGGAGCCACAGTACGCCGGGCTTAAACGACTCGGTCGGACGAACGGCAGTAAAAGGAACGTGCCTTCTGAAAGATCCAAAACGTCTCCGATGGATAGGCGGGAGCGACTCACGCGGGGCGAACTCACCAACCTCCTTCTTTTTTATTGAGTGGTCGCAAAGTATTCAGAGATACAAAGTGTCAAGCATGACTGGAAAGAAAGGACCGGCGGCTCTTAAATACACATCGGTGTGCAAAAAGGACAAGTAGTGCGTGAACTTCCCGGTGCGGTGTTACTCCAAATGCCACCCCACAAGTATCTGCACTGAGTGTGTCCTTAAAGAAGAAGTGCAAGAGCTCAAGGATCTTTATAGATCATCTGAGCAAAAATCTAAAGAACTGGAGAGGAAGCTGCAGAACCTAGAGTATAAGCAGGATCGCTGAGTTGTCCTCAAGACTAGAGGTCCAGTCGGCTCACGATGTATCTCCCACGGACGTGGGTGGATCCGTCGACGAGACCCTCTCCCAAGAAGCGGCAGTGCCACGCCAACCTTCCAACGTCCCAGAGCTGGAGTCAGCTGCTGCGGGACTGGCTCAACGTGCCAAAAAAAAGAAGAGAAAAAGGAAGAAAGGAAAGAAAAAAGAAGAGAAGGTAGAGAAAGAAGAGTAGAAAGCAGAAACAGAAGTTAAACCAGAGGAAGATAGGAAAAAAGAAAGAAGAAGAAAAATATGAAGAAAGAGGAAATAGAGAAGTCGCTTCCGACAGGGAAGACTGTCCTTGGCATCCAAATGTGCGAGGGTCATCCTTATAGGTGATTCTCAATCAAGGGATCTGCAACCCATGCTAGCGGCCCACCTTCGCACTAGTGTGAGGGTAAACTTCCTCCCAGCACGTGATAACCACCAGATAAGAGTTAGAGGCTGAGAAATCTCAGATTTCTAAGAGCTCAGTCGTTGCCCTGAGGTAAGTGGCAACGACCTCTACCTCAGAGGAGGTAGGGTAGGCCCTAAAGGCGATATCCTTCAGACGGTCATAGGGGCTGTGGATGACTGTGGGTTGAAAACCCGCAGACGTGTCGTGGTGGGGATGGTTCCGAGGAGAGGTCCGAGCCGGATCGCTTACTCGAGGAACGTCTCATTGAACCGACGACTAACAGATTTATATACGGCGAAGGGGAGGGGGTTATCGACCCTTACCGCATCTTGTATGGTAGGAACGATATCCACCAAAGAAATGGTGTGCACCTTTCCTTTAAAGGAAAGGCTGTACTCTCAAACCTGATACAAGATGTCGAGGAGCGGACTCAAAGGATGGTCCGGCCCAGAATGAGGGTTGACGTGCGCCAGTACGCCAAAGTCACCCCTGGAACGACGTTCTCGGAGATCGCTAGAAAGGGTGCCACCACACCACCAAAAGAGAATAGAGATACAAGTAAGACTGCAAACGTCAGAGCGTAAGGAGTCCTCCCTGAAAGTTCTGTTTAATGCGAGGTCAATCAGAAACAAGTTTCTTGAACTTCGTGGCCTCGTAGCGACGGAAGAACCTAAAATGATGGCCATAAAAGAGTCGAGGGGTAAAAACCTCAAACCGAGATTTTGAAGGTGAATTCACGACTCCAGATTACCAACTCTTCTAAAAAGATAGGCCAGACAGAGAGGGTGGCGGTGTGATGTTGTATGTCAAGGATACACTCAAATCGACGAACTGCTACATTATATCCGACCATGAGCTACTAGGAGTTGACCTAGATTTATTTCCTGCCACATACAGGACCCTACTGTTTTATAGACCCCTTGCCCAACTCATTGAAAAGGACAGGGATTTGTACCGGCTACTGGGTGAACTTGTTCAAGACAGTGTGTGTATCGCCATTGGCGATTTCAATAAACAAGTTTACTGGGAAACCAGAGAACCCTGTGCGGAGAACGCACTACTCCTGGAGTTCGTGAACGAGTTCCTGACTCAATGGGTGAGAGAGCCGACGAGAAGCAATAATACCCTCGACTTAGTTTTTACCTCTGATGATGACATCGTTGAGGATCTCTCTGTAGACTAAGAGCTCGGTGGCAGTGATCACCGACTAGTCATATTTATAGTCAAGGTCTCCAAGGTAGAGTCTGCGATTAGTAAATCAAGGAAACTTGATTCAAGAAGAGCAGACTTTGCAGGTTTTCGTGCTGGATTGACTGATGCGAGGCTAGAGGTGTGCGAGGATGTTGAAGATTCGTGGAATAGATTCAAAACTACGTTCATGAGTCTTCAATCACGATTATCCCTTTGAAAAGCCTCCGTCGGTCTTCTGTTCAACCAAAGTGGTTTAATCGAGAAATTGGTCAACTGCTGAGGCAAAAGAGAACGGTGTACCGGAAGTCAAAGATTTTTGGAGACTTTGAAGAGTACCGTAGGCTAGCTAGGATGGTGAAGTCCAGCATAAGGGCGGCAAAGCGTTCCGAGGAGCTTCGAGTGGCGAGACTTTGCAAGGAGAATCCCAAGGAGTTCTTTGGTTATGCAAAAAGCCGTAAACCAATCCATCGCACGATTGGCCCCTTAGTGAATGAGGAGGGGGCATTAAAACACTCAGATAGAGAAAATGCTAACCTCCTGAACGACAAATTTTCTTCAGTGTTTACTGACGAATGTGGTCCCATCCCACAGCCCACGGATTCTTACTCGGGGGAAAAACTGGAAGAAATGGATGTCACCTAAGGAGAAATATAAAAAAATCACTGATCTAAAGACGAATAAGTCCCCTGGACTGGACGGGTTTCTACCTAAAGTGTTAAAAGAATTGCGTGATGAAGTGTCACAACAACTAGCGGTGTTCCTCAAGGTTCTGTCCTGGAACCACTACTGTTCAACATCTACGTCAACCACATGGACGTTGACATGGTTGTGAAGATTTCTAAATTTTCCGATGACACCGAGTTTGCTATGAACGTCGCAAAGGACGGAAATATTGCCCGCCTTCAAGATAATCTTTGGAAGATTGGGGAGTGGTCGGACACATGGCAAATGCCTTTTAACGTGAACAAATGCAAAGTGATGCATATCGGCCACCGAAACCCCCAATCTCAGTATATCCTTAACGGCATTGCTCTTGAATCCACCAAAACTGAAAAGGACTTGGGTGTAACTATAACTATTGATCTCAAGTTCTCGAGGCAGTGTATTGAGGTGGAGAAGAAAGCCCAAAGGATGCTAAGTTTTATAAAGCGACAGTTTGGATATCGGAACAAGGAGATAGTACTGTGTTTGTATAACTCCCTTGTCCGACCACACCTGGATTATGCCGTATAATTTTGGAGTCCTTCGCTTCGAAAGGATATCGCAAGATTAGAACATGTGAAAGCCAGAGCAACCAAACTGATTCACTCTATCAGACACAAGAGTTATGAAGATAGATTACGGGAATTATACTTGTTCTCGCTGGAGACCCGGAGACTGCGGGGTCAGCTTATCGAAGTGTTTAAAATCCTTCGAGGTTTTGATATTGTAGACTACACGGATATTTTCCAGCTTAGCCAGAACAGAACAAGAAATCACGGCTACAAACTTGAACTGAAGCGTTACCAGCGTGATCTGTGTGGGAAGTCTTTCAGATATAGCATCTGCGGCCATTGGAATGCACTTCCAGTGGAAGTTATCAACAGAAACTCCGTTGAACAGTTCAAGTCTAGACTAGACAAAGTCTTGAAAAATAACCGTTTGGAGACTTGAAGCGTGACCTGAGTGCTCTTCTAGATCGTCAATCGGGCCCTTTAGAGAACTACGCCTGCTCAAGTGTTCATTTAAAGGTACCCTCTTTGAATGGATCGTAAGGTATACTAGGATACTTCTTTTCCTTGTTCATCCTTGTAATACTTCTTAATTATTTGTTCCACTGATAGCAGCATGTTGGCCAAAGACTACGTGTTCGACCAGAGAGTGAACTATCTTCTGATGGGTTTATGAACATGTGAGGATTGCAGAGAATGAGACCATCGATGAGGATACGAAATAGTCCTTGAGGATTGGTCAACCAGACCAGCGTTTTGCTCTTTGTCACTCTGACTGCATGGAAGGAGTTTGGTCAGCCCTCTGGTATGACTGGCAAAAAATGTAATAGAAGCTAGCAGATGAGAACTTAAAATTCTATGCCATCTCGCAGTAACTGTTCCCATATACCTCCCCTCCCGCCCCAATGTCCCAACGGCTTCAGGTCGCTTTCTGTCTTTTCCGAATTTGAAACTTTCACGGAACGCACCGCCATTTGATTGATGGTTCCCTTCTACCTTACTGCGATAATTGTGTTGTACCACAGACAGTTCGGCGCATTCTAATTGAGTGTCCAAGTCTGGAGGATCTCTACGCACGTTACCTGCCCCAGTACCGGGACAAGCAGAATCGTTGCTGTTGTCTCTTTTACTCGAAACGAGTTCATGCTCAGGGACTTGTAGACTTATGACTTTTTTGGAGAAGACTGACATCCTCCATTTTTATTTGACTCTCTTTGTGTTGGGTACTTGCTTCTGCGCCGAGGGGGAGACTGGTATCCCTCCGCCACCATGCTTCTCGCTTTGTTCTTCTTTTGTCTGTTTGTTTTATTTTTGCTTTTACATATGTTATTGGCCTTGTTTTTCTTTTATGTCGTTGTTTTTTGTTGCTTCTATAATATAGCCTAAGACTAGGCTATTTTTTAAATTATCGGTGACTATGCCCGTCGGTGCAGTCGCTAAATAGACGTCTTAGATAAAAAAAAAACGAAGCTGGACGAGAGTTATACTCCGCAGAGAGAGTGCGTGAATCGATACCGCTAATGTGAAGAATGCTGCTGTTGCAAGATCCCCTGGGAGTGACGGTGAGTTTAGTCTGGATCTGGCTTGCCTCCAAACCACAGATGGACAAGCATTTGCCGACATGTAAGAGTGGCTACCAAGGGAACTGTAAGGGGGCGTAAATGAGTTCCCAGAAAGACGAACTAACTCAGCTTGCTATTATAAGATCTCCTAGGGTGAAATTCGAGTTGGCTCTGAGAATCTCTTACTTCCAGAAACACGTGAAGATAAGTCTTCACCCACCGGGTGAGAGTTGCCGCAATGGGGTCAAAATGGAGCATCCATGGTGGCGTGAATGACCTCCCACGAGTATAAAATGATATGTTTATTGGTTCCAACTGCATTGTTTAATGCAAAACAAATGGAATGTCCCGATCCCATCGAAGAAAATGATTGCGACCTACGGGGAAAATTGGGGTTTATAAGATGACACCGGTAAGATTCCTTCCCTTGCACTGGGAATGTGACAATTGTGTGGATGTTATTACCGTTGTGTGGGGATCTCTCACATTACAGTGACATGAACTGTATGAGTGAAGTGAAACGAGTTTGTGACACGTCCTTATCGAGGGTGAACTTTCTTCTGCGAGACTCAACCTGGCGTCTCAACATAAAACAGGAGTGTGAAGGAAATCTTTTCGCCTCGGAGTCACCAAAGAAGGAATCGGGTTAGAGGTCGCAAACAAAGTAAGGACATTTCTCGACACAAATTTTTAATCGAACGAAACATAATTAAAATTAATAAGTCCTCTATATTATTCACATCATCGGTCACCTTGACTAACATTGAACCAACATACTCACAATATCAGTAAAACAGTTTTAGAATTCTTGAGAATTCTGGGAGCCTGATTCGTGTCGCGTTTTGGAAATAACTAAATTTATGAGGGTTTTTTTTTAATTCGGAGACACCAATATTTAAAGCCATTTATCACTTGATCTTAAGATCTCTTAAAGCTCAAATGCATTATTTAAATACTAATCAGTCTTACATTACGTTTTTTATGACATATTCTGCTTTGTGGCTCTATTATATTTTTAAAACTGTTTTCAAATTTATTACATGCTATCACTCATTATGATATCATTTCGGAAATAATCTCGAAGCAACAACACGAACTTGCGTAAACCTTCTTCACCGTGCTTATATTTGCCCTCCAGACCCTAACGCCTGCGGCTATGTATTTTCCACATATTTTGCCTTCATCTCTATTCACTTTCTTTACATATCTCTCCTTACAAACCTTTTGTTGGATATGCCTTCATTGTTTTTTGCTTTATTTTATAAGCTGCCCGATTGCTACAACAGAAATGAGCATCCCATCAAATAAAAGAAACCCGCATTCATCACTCAAGCCTGTTATCTTGACACAGAATCAAGTAGACTCGCACTCCTGGAGAAAAGAGGCTTTCCACTTAAACGCCGTTTGCCTCAGTCACGGGTTTCATTCTGTCCTTTCATCAAAGTCTTTAATAACTTTTCTATTGTCACATGAATACTCTATGTTACCATAATGCAATGCTTGATATACTTTATCACCAGCCTCTTCAGGCCCTTCGCTATGAAACATTTTCAGGCGCTCTTCGCCTCTAAGGCTATCGATTTTGCCATGAGCAGCAAACAGTTCGCCTTAGCGATAGACCAATGAATCCCTAATGAGGGCCAGGTACAGATCGGATCGCCACACAGGGCCACGTTTTCTACAGTGCTTCCTTTTGCTCACAAGTCTCACGTCAAGCCGCGAGGTCACCAACGAGGTCACCCGACAGCGTGCGAGGATTCGTCGCTCATTTTCGCCAAAATTAGTGATTCACTCCCTTGCCTATTTTTCCAATTTGGTATCTCCGTGTACTATTTTATTTTTTTTTACATTGCTCTTAGATCTATCGATTAGAGATGACGTAATTCATTGTTAATCCGACACCAATTGCTATTAGATCCGTCGATTAGAGATGACGTAATTCATTGTTAATCCGACACCATTCATTGCATATATTATTTTGTTCTCGGATTGGAGGAATATTTTTTCGATGCAATCTTAAACTTTGTATCTAAAACTTATCTCGTATTCCATTAATTCTTAAACAACTATATATTGTTAAATGAACCAAGAAAACTAGAACTTGCCCTCCTTCTTAAAATTCCTGGTACTTGATATCTACTTGTATGTTACCTTTCCCGATATCGGGACGAGCGGAGTCGCTACCTCTTGTATTTTGCACTCGGGACAAGTTCGTGTACATAGCCTTGCGGACTCTGACTTTTTAGAGGAGGCTGGCCTCCTCCATTTTATTTTATTGGACTCTTTTTAGGGGGAGGGTCTTTGACCCCGGGGGATGATGGGCATCCTTCCGACGTTGGAACATGCCTGATGATCCTTCTTTCTTGTTAATGTTTTTGTTTATTTTGCTTATTATTTTGGTGACTTATTCCCTTGGAGACAATCGCTAGATAGACGTCTTAGAAAAAGAAAGTAATTGCTACCTATTGCATAGGAAAACGCGGGGTCAATTTGGAATACACAGTCACCTGCTGCAAGGAAATTTAATGAGTCCATTTTTAGCTCCTCTCCGAAGTGGCGAAACACGACATAAAAACAATGAAGATTGGAGCCCTTAACAACGTCTGGCAACAACATTTGAATTGGAATCTAAAGGTGATTATTTCGAAATGGGGGCTTCGTCCCCTTGGTCAGGTTTCACCCCTCAACCACACACCTAGCTATTTGTAATCAGTTTAGTAGTATACACAATTTGAAAGCCTAGCATTAGGTTCGAATTCACAGGTGATTGCCAGACGTTGTTAGGCACTTTAATGCCGTGTTTCTTGACTTCAGACATATAAGCCCCGCCCCCTAATGCTAATTAAATCAATCATTTTTTTTTTTAATATTGAGTAATATAAAATCTCCAGATCTATTTTAATTGCGGAAAAATATTCCCTTCAAAATGGTATATAATACAATATGATGCGATCCAATTGACAACGTGACTGTGTATTCCATATTTAGCAAACGCAATTCTTTGGGGATAGGGGTTATCTAAATCACGCAATAACTATTTTTCCTACCCTTTGTCAGACTTCATTCCCCAGCAAATCTATGTATGAGACGGGGACCTACTTTTATGAGCGTAAGTATAGTTACCCGATTACTAAAGATTCATCTTAATGTGTAAAAGATATAGTTACAGTTGTATCTGGAACTCAATCAACACATTATATTCATTAATTAGATTTTTAATGTGTTAAAAAGCATTCGAAATCACGTATATAAATTTGCAATGAAAACCTGAAGAGTTAAACAAGAAAAGTTACTTACTCGCCCGACCTACTAACGCTGCAACCCAAAATCAGCCAATTGAGAAATCTGGTTGCCCTTTCATTCAGGTCTGGATTGAGACCCCAAAACCGTGGTTTGGGTCTCGGTGGGTTCTGGGCATGACAGCGTGCCCAAAGTATCACGAGCATGAGAAAATGAACTAGTATCACGCAAGCCCTTCGAGAATCCATTGTTTTCCTGAAACGGAGGGAAAACTAGTTCAAATTCAAAAACATTTATTAACTTCAAAATTTGAAGATATCTGTCACCCTCTACGTTTCGATCGATGTTCCTATCCACCTTTCTTATATGTCTTAGTTAATGCTTTCGTTGCAAGGCATAGTTCAAACATCTTTGATCAGTAACCTTCTATCCTTTATATGACAAATAAACAACTCAAAACTCTCTGGCAGACTCCTACTGGCAACATGATGTGTTGTATTATTTGTATTAAGATGAGACCGTTCAATCTAAACTGAGAGGAATTTCGCTGAAGATACGATCGTTATGGTGAGAGTAATGTTTGATCTCTCATTGTTTTCTATGTGATTGATCAGATAATTAATCAAATCAGTTTTCTGGATCGATTTAGCAATTTCGCTAGGCTCACAGACTGACCTAAATTGCTTTCATTTTTATCGTAGAATTCGTACATAATACGAGGGGCGGTCAATAAGTTTTGCGAATCGGTAGGGCAAAACAGAAGAAGGGGGATGGATGTTTGTAGGGGTGTTAGGACAAGTTATGACAAGGCAGGATCTGCAGCCGCACGCTCCTGCCTCGTCTATTTAAGAAGCAGTAGCTGATCGCAGATCGTCAGTCACAAATTTTTCAACAATGGAGAAGGTTGAGCACCGCGCAGTGATCAAATTTTTGACCAAGGAAGGCAAGAATGCAAAAGAGATCCATGAACGCATGGTTGCAGTGTACACCGACACCGCATCTTCCTATGCAACCATTGCTCGCTGGAATAGAGAGTTTCGCCATGGTTATGAGTCCCTTGAAGATGACCCCCGTCCAGGACGCCCGTCAGACGTGACCAACAAGCACAATGTGGCCCATGTGGAGAGGATAATCCTCGAAAATCGCCTGGTAAAGGTCGAAGAAATCGAGCGAGAACTTGGAATACCACATGGAAGTGTTATCAACATCACCCACGACAATTTCGCCATGACCAAGGTCTCTGCCCGTTGGGTCCCTAGAAACCTCACGCCCCATGATCGACTTCAACGTCGTCAAAGTCCACAAGGCCAGAGTTGCACAAGCTGCCCTGCGCGAGTGCAGATTCGAGGAGCTCAACCATCCACCCTACAGTCCAGATCTGGCCCCTAGCGACTACTTTTTATTCCGTCAGTTCAAGGCTGCACTGCGTGGACGCCGGTTTGGGGACGATGAAGATGTCCAGCTCGCCGTCCAGGAGTGGATTGAACAGCAGTCGGGAGATTTCTGGTTGTCGGGAATTCGAAGCCTCAGGGACAAGTGGCGCAAGTGCATTGAAGTCGAGGGTAGTTATATTGAAAAATATTGAAACACTTTTCCCCATATCTCGTTTCCTTATATTCGAATTGCAAAATTTATTGACCGCCCGTCGTATGTACATGCAAATTTCCCGTCTAATTGATGAATGCCAAGTATACATCTATCACTTAACCTAAACAAGCGGTGTAGAATCCAGTAAAACCGAAAATAGAACCAATCTGACCAGTCTAGTGAATTCGCTAGCTATAAATCACGATAATAGAAGTAAAGTTAACACAAACCTGACCCAATGTTTAGATCGCACACGCCAAAAATTATCTCTATGACACGGTTGTATAAAAGATGCCCCCACTCGACAGACAAAAATGGAAAACTCTACCAGAGCTGAGGAAATAACCAAAGTAAGAACTTTGTTATGCATATCCCTTATCAAGCGAGGATATCCGAATCGTTCCACTGCCCATATCCACATGTCATAAAATGTAATAATACACAAAGCTTAACACTTATCAATTTAAATAATGAAATTAAATCATACATTTAACAACCTAATCCTAGATTTAATGAGGAAATATATTCATCATACTGGTATTTGTGGTAAGACCATCTGGTCTTCTATAATAAACAAATTTATGTATTTTGTGGTTGCGAATAGCGATTAAATTTCATCGTACCTCAAGATGACCGTCTCAAATTTCTAAAAAGGCGGGGCTTACTTAATTACCTTCTCAATTATTTCTTAATTAATTACTCAATTATTTATTTTCATAATTACTTAATTACTGTCTTAATTATTCATTTACTTTATTCATTACTGTCTTAACTAAGTACTGAATTACTTAATTACTTTGTTACTTAATTTTTCAATTATTTAATTTCTGTATTTATTAATTTCTCAATTACTTTATTCATTACTTCCTTAATTAATTGTTTAATTACTTCCTCAATTACTTATTACTGTCTAAATTAATTTATAAAATACTCTATTAATTAATTCCTCAATTAATTAATTCTCAATTACTTTCTTAATTACTTTCTTTCTTAATTAAGAAAGTAATTGAGAAATTACTTTGAGTGGACACGATCTTCGCTTAGAGACAACTATTTTTATTTTCCTTCGTCGGGACCTATTTTTATTTTCCTTAATCAGGCCTATTTAAAATTATACTTAATCGTCTTATTATAATTTTCGTTCATCGAGCCTATTTTTATTTTCCTTCGTCGGGACCTATATTAATTTTCCTTAATCAGGCCTATTGAAATTATACTTAATCGTCTTATTTTATTTTTCGTTCATCGAGCCTATTTTTATTTTCCTTCGTCGGGGCCTATTGTAATTTTCCTTCATCGATCCTATTTTAATTACCTTTATCGGTCCTATTTAATTGTCTTTCATCGGGTCAATTTTAATTGTCCTTCATACGGCCCATTTTAATTTCCCTTCATCGGGCCTATTTAATCTACTTTCATCGGGCTTATTTTAATTTTCCTTCTTAGTATCTATTTTAATTTTCATCCATCGTATGTATTTTAATTTTATTTCATCGCCCTATTTTAATTTTCCTTCACGGGGCCTATTTTAATTTTCCTAATCAGGCTTATTCAAATTATACTTAATCGTCTTATTTTATTTTTCATTCATCGAGCCTATTTTTATTTTCCTTCGTCGGGGCCTATTGTAATTTTCCTTCATCGATCCTATTTTAATTACCTTTATCGGTCCTATTTAATTGTCTTTCATCGGGTCAATTTTAATTGTCCTTCATACGGCCCATTTTAATTTCCCTTCATCGGGCCTATTTAATCTACTTTCATCGGGCTTATTTTAATTTTCCTTCTTAGTATCTATTTTAATTTTCATCCATCGTATGTATTTTAATTTTATTTCATCGCCCTATTTTAATTTTCCTTCACGGGGCCTATTTTAATTTTCCTTAATCAGGCTTATTCAAATTATACTTAATCGTCTTATTTTATTTTTCGTTCATCGAGCCTATTTTTATTTTCCTTCGTTGTGGCCTATTGTAATTTTCCTTCATCGATCCTATTTTAATTACCTTTATCGGTCCTATTTAATTGTCTTTCATCGGGTCAATTTTAATTGTCCTTCATAGGGCCCATTTGAATTTCCCTTCATCGGGCCTATTTAATCTACTTTCATCAGGCTTATTTTAATTTTCCTTCTTAGTATCTATTTTAATTTTCATCTATCGTATGTATTTTAATTTTATTTCATCGCCCTATTTTAATTTTCCTTCACGGGGCCTATTTTAATTTTCCTAATCAGGCTTATTCAAATTATACTTAATCGTCTTATTTTATTTTTCATTCATCGAGCCTATTTTTATTTTCCTTCGTCGGGGCCTATTGTAATTTTCCTTCATCGATCCTATTTTAATTATACTTAATCAGACCTATTTAATTGTCTTTCATCGGGTCAATTCTAATTGTCCTTCATAGGGCCCATTTGAATTTCCCTTCATCGGGCCTATTTAATCTTCTTTCATCGGGCTTATTTTAATTTTCCTTCTTAGTATCTATTTTAATTTTCATTCATCGTACCTATTTTAATTTTCATTCATCGTATGTATTTTAATTTTCTTTCATCGCCCTATTTTAATTTTCCTTCACGGGGCCTATTTTAATTTTCCTTCATCGCGACCTTTTCATTTTCCTTCATCTGCCCTTTTTGGTGAGGTTCGTAAATTCATTGTTTTGTATTGTATTATTCGAGATTGGACGAAGGGTCCGCTCTTTCGAAATGGTTTCCTATTTATTATCAAGTAAACAGGAAAGAAACATTTGATCTTAGATACCTAAAGTGCTGTATTAAGAATCATTATAAATCTAGAATCAACTTTTATTCACCATTTAATTCTAATAAAAAAGTACTTAATAATTATATTATCTTCAAATATTCGCCTTAATTAAGCACTTTTAAAAAAACATTCAGGGCAAAGAGGTATTAATGTTGTCTTTCAGTAGGAAAATACTATACATAATAATCTATCCAAAAAAGATCTGATAAAGAACAGGGCGTTTATTTTATCCCATGTAAAAGTGGCGATAGAATATAATATATTATATCGCCATTTTGCATTCATTGGCGAAAACAGTAGATTTTAAGGGAGCGTGTTATGTAATGGGTAGGCTACTGGCACAAAGTTGCAGGATTCAATAGGCCCAGCAAGAAATTCCACAAAATGGACGCGTGGTGGTCTCATTAAATCCTAACGCGGAGGAAATACAAAAAGGGCGAATGCGAGGAAAGTCAACAAGAGGAAACGAATTAACAAACAATTCACATCTCGGATAAAATTATCAGAAGACGCAAGTCTCCAAACACCTGAGTAAACACAAAGTCCAACAAAAGAAAATTGTAACACAGATCTGTAAAATCGAGATAAAATTAGCATTAGTGATACACAGCCGTTCAAAACTCCGCCCTTAGGGGGTGGAACTAATGAGCCCCGACGACAGATTTTCCGGAGTCGAATCTAACCCCCCTATCCCCCTTCCAGAAATGAAATTGTATATATAGGCGAGCAATGAGATGAATAGGAAGTTAAGAATTAAGCATTATAATTGTCATTAAGTATTGTCATACCGGTATTAGCGTTTACGAAACCCCTTTTAAATTCACCAAGTCTTGTCGCTCCGGAATTTAATACTTCGCGCTGAGTATATATAGACTGCTAGTCGTCCGCAAAGTAACTTTGTGACGTGCCGCTTACCCATTTATAGGCCAATATTAGAATAAAATATATATCTTTACCTCGATTACCCTAAACCTTCGGTAAGCCCAGCAAAATAAGGACATTCGAGACAGATAATTCATCATTGGAGATCATTCATTTAATTCACCTTCACTATAAATTGGTCATCCCCATAAACATTATCCCATAACGGGTAACCGCTTCATTTCAACCCACAAACTGGTGATTTTACCTCTTCAGATTCCCTTAGGGAGTGAAGGAACACAAATGAGAACATACGCAAGGGGACCCTATCTTCTAACTTGTTTTTACATATGTCTAGTTAAGACTATGCACTTATTTTTGATAATGCAAAAATAATTCATAATTCTAGTAATTATATCCATAGACGCTTTATTGAATCAGTTCTCATAAAGGAAATTCCCAACACTCATCCGACCTCTTATCAAAAATGTCTACCCGCACAACTCCTTGATTAAAATCCACCTTGTAAATTTGTGTGTTCCTAGGTTTGCCAAAGACTGAAATGACGGATATCTCCGTCGAAACCTGGTTTCTTCCATGCATATATGGCTTTAAATGCCGCAGTTTTCTCTCTCTTATATGTCCTCTTCCCTTACCCCATCACAATCCCACACAACCCTGCGCCTTGCTTTGCTCCCATAGTACTTGTTCGTCGTAGCCGTCTTTGTTTCATGGGTGAGCGTGCATTCTCTGCATTTGCCCCAAGAATGTGAAATGATCCCCATGTTGGAATACGATCACCCCTCCACTTTGGTGTCTCCAAGCGTGCCTCGAAGACCTTCCTCTTCTTTCTAGCTTTTCCTTAGCCGATAGACGGGTGCTCTGTGAAGGCCTTTAACCTTGAAGAGCGCCAGACAAAAATTTTTATTATTACACTAGGGAACACAATTTTCATTGAGTTAAGATCTGACACTGTTTTAGACTAACTTTTGACCTCTGAATAAAAAATTTACCACATCTTTTAGTGGCTTGCACACGACTTAGGTCTGTTGATCTTGTTTCTTTATCACATCTACTTTTTGAGCTATAGGTTACCCTCGCTTTGTATTTCCCCGCCCCCCGAAAAATACAGCATCTATCGAATTTGTGCTTATTTTATAGAATGTTTATGTTTTTATACGAGGTTTAGTTACACATTCGCATTTACCGTTCCAATTATTAGCACTAACGGATCAACTCATTCAGACGAAAACATCCCCGATACCATGAATCTGCCTCCTCCATGCTTGGCAGAATTTTAAACGCATTTAGGGTTACGTCTGTCACCTGCAGCACGTCTAACAAAGCGTCTGTAAACAGATCTAACTAAATTAAATTTACTATATCTGCCAATCTTCCTCCCTCAAAAACAACACGAGCTTCAGCATATTTGACTCTCACCTTCTGGTTCTTCTTACTAATGATTGGTTTGATTGCTGGAAAACGAGCTTTTAAACTAGATGCATCGAAGCTACGGAACATTGTGAAATGGCTCACTTCTTTGCCACTAATGGTCTTAATTCTTCAAGAAATTCTTGCTGCAGTCTCGAAGGGATCATTCATAGAGAAGCGCAAAATAGCTGTCTTCTCGGACGATGGCTATGCGGGGGCGATCGACTTTTGCAGAAAATTTATAGGTTTTGTTTTCATTGTATAACTTCAGAACGCGCGAAATCACACTCTTGGACCTCCCTACCTCGCTTGAGATCGCATAAAGTGTCCTCCCCGAAGTCTTCAGGTGACATGTCTCTAACGGAGGTCAAGAGTCACTTTAACCTGTGGTGGCATCTCAGCAAAGTGAGTACGACAACAGTGATGGTTGTACAGTTCTTATGAACTGAGCAAAATGTTGCCAGATGATTTAAAAAAAACTTCTAGAATGTTCCTGAAAAATCTTTCTCTTATTTTGCACATGTCATGGGTACTCTTAGTATAATTTCTTGAATATACTATTGTATCATATCATGAAATCTTCCTAAAATATATTCAATGCCCGCCTTTATGCCATGATTATTCATTTACTTACCCATCATATTTTTAAAAATATCTTGATAAAGGAAAATCATTCTCTTATTTTACTCGGTAGTGTAGTTTACGAAATTTGTAATTTGTTTTCGAATAAACTTGTTTTAAAATAAAACTATGATACGTTTCTTTAATTGGCGACTTTGTAATTAATACCTGTCCCTATAAATTACGCCCTTCGAAAATATAAGTACAATATTTGACGTATTTGTTCATCAGAACCTTCTTTCTTTCTTCTTCTTTTTTAAAGGGGTGGGTGGAATACGACTCGCAGAAAGTTTACGGATCAGTTAGCTTATATGGGTTTTCTCACTTGTGATTCTTAAATATTTGTATGCTCCATTTTAATTGTTTATGTTAGAAAATTAATTATAATGATGAAAATAAAAAAAGCCAAATATTTGTGCGCTTTTTTTTTAGATAACCATAATTAAAAATAAAATAAATATATAAAGCAAAATAAGCTAGGCAAAGGCAAAATTTTGTGAAATTTGGCAAAATAGTTTTAAAATAAAACTATGTCACAATTTTTCGAGAGTAATGCTTGAAATACCTCAATAACGTACAAAATTCACTGAATTTGATTTATTTTTATTGTAATGTGATATTTAATATATTTATAACTAAATATACCCCGAACATTTCATCTTCCAACCTATATAATAATAACACTGGCCAACACCAACTTTATTGTCTAAGTTTTTCGATGTTTAAGGACAATTTTGATGCGCTGAATCCAAAAATCACAATTGGTTTTGCTCAATCAGGTCAAAATTTTGATTCATCGCGACATAATGTTTTTTACGGTGTTTTTTTTTGCATGTAGAGGTATGCGTCGTGGAGACAATAATAACATTCCCGAGGTATTTAAACTCCAGTAGAGTCAGGAAGCCTAAATCTTGTATTTTGAAGTGCGTAGCGAATTGAGCCAATTTTAGAGGGGCAAGCTAATTAAATTAATTATTGTGTATTATAATATTCGGAGTATTTCTGTGCTTAATGCTTAGTTTTTATGTATTAAATTGTTAAAGTTAAAATATAAGTTTATTTTGGAAATTATTGTGCGTTTCTCTATATCCTTACGTGTTTGAGACGGCTCTTTTTTAAAATAACAATATTAGTACTCTTAGAACAAAGCCTACTTCATCAAAGAAGTATTTCAGGTTCCACAAAGTATACCACGACAAAAGTGGTGACTGGTGTGAAGTGATCAGAAAGGGCCATTCTACGACAATCAGGATCTTCAATCAGCACTCATCCTGTAGCTCATTCTAATGTAATTCCACTACTTGTCTTTGCAGAACTTCCGGACATTAGTGACGAAGATACGTCCAGTGTTTAAGAAAATGAGGAAGAAATGGTTTTTGACGATGATTCTTTACATCCTTATTCCTCAAAAGAACTAAATGATCAAGTTCACAATCTCAGCTTGTCAAAGTTCTCTGCCGAATGGTCGGCATTACCTTCTACAGCAAGAGACATCAGGAGTAGCTCCGTTTTTTTTCTGAAGAGAAAGACGTGGTGAACTGTACAGATATTGCGCCGCTTATACACAAGAATGAAATGCCACAGTACGAACCTGAAGATTGGAGACTGTTTATTGATAGCAGTAAGCGATCGCTGAAATGTGTTATAATACACATCGGAGAAGTATGATACGGTAAAGTACGTGCTGGAAAAAAATTGTTATTGTCAGCATGAGTGGTTGATTTGCGCTGACCTGAAGATGGTGAACTTTTTATTGAGACAACAGTCCGGGCTCACTAACTATCCGTGCTTTCTGTGCATGTGAGATAGTAGGGATCGAGCTCACTATTACACGAAAAAGGGCTGCTCTGTACGAGAGGAATTGGTGCCTTGCAAAGCAAGGAACGTTATAAGCAACCCTCAGGTGGACAGATGCAGGATACGCTTCCCACCACTGCCCATCAAGCTCGGGTTGATCACACAGTTTACTAAAGCTCTGAAGAAGGATGGTGGCTGCTTCACTTACTTGTACCACGCTTTTCCATGATTGGCTATGGAAAGGTTGAAAGCTGGTATCTTTGACGGTCCTCAACTCCGTGAGCTCATCAGAGATACAGAGTTTGAAAACTCAATGAAAGAATTGGGACCGGAAGCGTAGAAGGATTTTGTTCTGGTTCTTGAAGAATTTCTTAACAACAAGAAGGCCAGGAACTACACAGAACTTGCCAACAATATGCTGACTGCTTTCACAAACCTTGGGTGAAGCGTAAGCATCAAAATGCATTACTTATTCGCACATATGGATAAATTTTCCTGAGAATCTGGAATCAATGAGCGACAAGCAGGGGGAGAGATTCCATCAGGACATGAAAGAGATGGAGACCAGGGTGTTGAGAGTTAGTAAGTGGGTAATTCCAGTCCCACTTCCTTGGCATCTATTTTAATTCCGCACCAAGGTAAAGTGGGGGTGAAGTGCAGCCAATACACCTACCGTAACCACTTCCGGTGAATAAGAATAACCCCGGTGCTTCCCTTTTGATCAAAATTAAGATAATGATCCCCTGTGTGTGTTTTCACTCAGTAAAAAGCCAGTCATGGGTGGACTTATGTAATATTGAGAATTGAGCCGAGTGGATTGCTTATCAATTGCCAAAGGATCGTCCAAAATAGTTAAAACACACAGATACAAAAATAAACTTTAATATACATAAATTGGAAATATGAAATAGCATATATATGTATAAATAGGATTAATCTTCGCACTGAATTGGTAAGTCTATATAATGTGGGGATTACACTTAAAATCTACTTATTAGGATGCTTGCGTCTTAATTGCACCCGACAGAATGAATTGAATAATATCACAGAATTAAGCACCGATTTAATCTTTTGAGGCAGACATTTTCCTGTGTGGCTGGCTGCGAATTTGGTTATCTCAAAGGGCGTGAAAAGGGGTGAAGGGGATTCGATGCGAAAAGGCAAATTTGGTATAACGGAGGGGGGGGGGGGGAAGGCAAGCAACTGTGTCAGTGTATTTATGTATGTACTAATGCATGGATGTATTTAGACTTCTACGCAGGGTATCAGATACGCTGGGATGCAGTCATGATGGCTGATTACTGTTGAAATCTGAAGAGAGTCTTCCCTACCGCTGAGATGGAGTGTAGAAAATACGATGCAATAATTGTGATTAAATATATATCGGACAAACTGGGCCGTGTTTATCTCAAAAAGACAATGACATAAATATTCTGTACGCATAGGTAACGATTCTAATGCTATATTTCAACACGTGAGTTCCACAAACTGTGATATTAATAAGGAAAATCACGAATTAATTTATAGATCAAATGGCTGGCTAACACGACCGGTAGTGTGTAGTAGTAGTTGTTGTGGTTCGCAACCTGCCTTTATTCAGGCGGATCGCCGATCAGATAATGAAATAGACATAAAGGTCAGTATGACAATCGCTGGTGAGCCCGAAGGCACCAGGGCCCGGTCCTCTTTGGGGGAGAGGTGCCAAGAAGAATTATCTTTTGACACCAAACAGCGTTCAACTGGAACCTTCATCACCCCGGGGCAGAGGAATCTGTTCCGCGTCAGAGGTATGTGGATATAGATACTACCCATCGGCAAGATTCCTTGGAATAAAGAGCTTGTGTGTGTGTGCGTGTTGAGCTGCGAAGACGGTAAAGAAAAGAAAGCAATGTTGTAATTGCCAATGTGTGTGATGAGAAGTCTAAGATCTACCCACACGAATACAGGGGTGAGCAGAGTACGTCCACCAGTCGGTAACCAGATCTCGACCTGCGCTGACGTTTGTTAGTGTAATCTTCTTAAATCGATTTCTTCCCCAATTTAAATCTCTCGAAAGGGAATCGTAAGTTTAACTTAACTGTGCCATCATATCCTTAATCACATAAAAAAAAGGAATCACGTAACTGTAGTATTTTAGTTAATCATCCCGCTATGTAGACTGAATCTGCATGGCCATTAGAAATCATATATATATATATATATATATATATATATATATATATATATATATATATATATATATATATATATATATATATATATATATATATATATATATATATATATATATATATTGGGGGGGGTATTTATACTTTTCATCTAAATTAACGCTTTAGAGAAAGATGGAGCCTGATGCTCCGAAACATGTTATGTACCAATACAATTAAAAGCCGTTCTCTTAAAATTTTAGCTTTTTTCATTATTTTATTAAGATGTAAAATGCAGACGACTAAAAATATTTTAGGCGAGGTCAACCATTTGAGTCATAAATTCTTCGTTTTTGATAAAGGTTAATGGAGATAGATATTTTACTTAACTCACAAATTCGATTGGCAAAATTAGAGAAGTTAGTTGGTCCTCATAATGTAGTTTCATGATGACTATAGTAGAGAGTGAATTAAAAATAATATTCTAATTATCATTAACAGATTGGTCGGATGGCCCGTAGCACGGCAAGTCTTTATTTACACTTCATTTTTTCAAACTCTCCTAACTAATAATTCAAACGCTAGGAGAGTTAGAAAAATAATTTGTAAATCACCCATGCCTGTTCAGGTGCGCTTATCCCGTACGATATTTTTACCTGCGGCTAAGCGCCCGATAAAGGCCTCGCTTATTTTTCAAAATAAGTAAAGTTTATTGTACCCATTTAGAGCCATGAAAATGACCCATATGATCATGGGACAAAGGGGTTATTAACCCTTGAGATTTCAAATCTACCATCGAATTTGGCGCTTGGTGGCGCCACCTAGTGGCAGAAGCCTCATTTAGCCATTCAAAGGCACTTGTAAGTGATTTGAACCATGGGAAACCATCAATGAAATAACCATTTATCATCTTATCACAAAACAGCGCAGGTCATTGGAGGGACTTTCATCTTGTTAATCATAAGAGGCAGTTTCATAATTAGTGATTTTTATGTTATTTGCGTCTTTTATTACCAGGAAATTTCCTGTCTACTTACAGCCTTCCTTAAGCCAAGAATCTCGTGATAGAAAATTTATTTAAATTCACCATAGGCTAGGAAAAGTGCCTCATTTACTTCCATGTTTGCCTCAATGACCCGCTTGCACTTTAATTCATATATTACTTTAATTGTACGTGAGCTCGTGAAAATAAATGTACAAAATTTAACTGATGTTAAAAAAATGAGTAATAATAATTCCGGAGACGGCGATTCAAGAACTACGGAATAACAAAAATCTATTATCCTCCTTCTAAACAAAGAGTTCTGTTATCAAAGAAGAATAAATTACAAAACCACAGAATGAGGACCGGTAAAGACCATACGATTCGCTCAAGGCAGGTCCAAAACAGAATAGGTGGACAACTCTAGCAAAGCAAACTATCCTAGAGACAAACCAGATTTGGTATCTTGCAATAGTTGGATTCCCTTTACATATTAACTTTGTAAGATCGAGAACCTTTGATACAGACTTTCTTACATGCTTACTAAAAGTAAAAGTATTTCCTATTTTATTAAATTATATACACTAGGTTTGGGGCAACGATTGGAGGCAAAACTACGCGAGTATCTTTGATTCATATGTGTTTAATCTAATGGAACTCAAGGAAGAACTAGGCGAAAGAGAACAATGCCAACAACAGCAGCACCAGGAAGTTTATGCATGGAATTTGTGAGTTTTTTTCCTGTTTTGCGAACAAACACACGGGAACGCAGTTCTTTGTATTTTCCTTCCTTGCCACACCTCATGCGTGCGAGGAGGAGGATCATAGTGAGAGGTGAATCATGTCGATCCAAAATTAATTTAGTGTAGCAAAACTAATCAAATTAAAAGGTTTGTTTACAACGAAATCAAAAGTTAAAAAAGAGACGGAGTGTAGCGATCGTTAATTGTAATTTCCTAAGAATCTGATAAGAAATTATTTATAACAAAAACCAACGAGGTGGTCTCCATCAGCACGTTTTTGACAAGAGGTTTGTAAAGAAAATAATAAAGTCAAACGAAGTTTAGATGATAAAGACAGGAGAATACTTGGTGTTATAAGTAAGTTTGAGAGGGTAATATACTTGCAATTACATTAGTGGATTTCCTCAAGGGAAATTAGGATTACCACATATATACTACTGGGTTTAAATGGCACATACATCTTTACATTTCATATCATATTCACTTCACTGAGAGAGAGAGAGAGAGCTACAAGGAGCTACAAGGAAAAAGAAGAACCCTAGGAGAACTTACGGTCCATTCAAAGAGGGTATCTTTGGGCTAAGAGAGGAGGGGGATGAGGATGGGAAGGGTGGAGGAATAAATATATATATATATATATATATATATATATATATATATATATATATATATATACAGTAAGGTGGCAAGTATTTGCTAGCACAGTTAAATTTTCAAATTTTCTGAAATATTTCGTTCTTTCGTCTGCTTATAAAACTAACATAACACTCGGTAAACATATATTTGACATAAGAATTACACATAAGAACGATTTTTTTTGTATATAGCAACAATTGCCCCTAAGCAAAATTTAGCAGGTGACAAAAGTATTCAACCTCTAATAACATGCGAGGATATTTGTATTGAACAAAAGAAATCGGGCGAGTTGAAGCATCACATCTATGGAATCACCTCCAACTTGCCAAGATTAACGATCGGTCTCGACGTTACATGTTTTGAAAGCTAAGGAATTATCCACTGATTACTTATCATGGAAGATCTCCAAAGCGATATAGAAGTGTAAGGGATTAAAGTGAGCGAAAGAACTATTTGTAGAAAGTTCCATCGTAATGATCTACATTCCTTCACCTCCTGCAAAACTCCACTTTTTAATATAAATCACGTAACGAACTGTTTAAATTTGCCAGAGAGCATCTTGGAAAAGAAAGTGAATTCTGGAATAATGTTATATTATTGTCAGATGAGACTAAAATAGAACTTTTCGGCCAAAATGATGTTCGTCACGTTTGTAGAGCAAAAAGATCTACCTATGATCCTAATCACACGGAGTAGGGAGTCTCATGGTTAGGGGCTGCTTAACTGCACATGGCCCAGGCGCACTCTACATCATTGATAGGAAAATAGATGATACAACTTATCGAAAGATACACGAGGAAAAGCTGCTCCAAAGTGAAAAGATGCTACGGCCGACATCAAGGGATATTAGGACATGACAACGATTCTAAGCACGAGGCCGAATTAACTCAAGAATGGTTTGAGTAAAGAAAAATAAACTTCCATCCATGGCGAAGTCAATCGGCAGATCTGAATCCTATTGAGAATTTATGGCGAATACTGGAAGCTGCCCTGTGAAAGAGAACCCCATAAAACCTTTATTCTTTGAGGAAGATTTGCGTAGAAGAGTGGAACAAAATATTAAGAAACGATGGCAAAAAGCTAATATCAACCATCAGAATCGTCGTCGTGCTGTTATTGCAAACATCGTTATGACACGAAATATTAAATGACTGAAATTATCATTGGTTGAATAATTTTGACAACTGCAAAATTTTGCTTTTGTTTATTAGCAATTGTTGTTACATACAAAGAAAATCTTTCTTTTGTGTATTTCTTATGTTAAATATATGTTTACTGAGTTTCCTGTTAGTATTCTAACCAAAAGAAAGCATGGAATATTTTGAAAATATTAAAAAATTAAGTGTGCAAATAGTTGAGTCACCTCACTATATATATATATATATATATATATATATATATATATATATATATATATATATATATATATATATATATATATATATATATATATATATATATATATATATATTGCGAAACCAGGTTTCGACCGAGACATCAGTTATCTTCATTCGCTGGCTAAGGTCTCACAAATTTACAAGTTAGAATTTAATCAGGTGTCTGGTATGGAACATTTTTGAGCAAAGGTGGGATGAGTGTTCTGTTTATCAAGGGGTGAAGTGTTGAATTGCCCATCAGAAGAATTAAAGTTTGGAACTTCCTTTATGAGGGCTGATTTTATTAGGCGTCTATTAGACGCTCATGATATTTAACTCTATGATTATGATATTTAACTATACCTTGGAGAGCTAAGGTGTCAAGGCAAGAGTGAGCAAGCGTAAACACTTACAGGCCTATTAACAACCACTAAACTCATCTCACCTTTCAGTGATTCATAGACGGGATCAGTTATAATAAATTTGAAAGGGGCGAAGTGAAGAGCTACGACTAAAAAACAACAAGGGGGAGAGGAAAACAAAAATTATCTTTTTAATATATAATGTCGATATCTTTGCAAATTAAAAAAATATTACGAAAGTAAATGATTAGATGAATTTGTAAATTTCTTACCCCACAAATTGAAAATAATATTATTTTTATAAAATATACATTTTAAAATTTTAAAGGGAGTATGGAGAGTGGATACCCTAAATATTTTGATTTGTTACCGTTAGGCCAAATGCCATCACTAGACTAATCATGGCGCAGACCTCCTTTCACTCTCGAAACTTTAAGGAGACAAATATTATCAATACAATCGACGGCATTATTACTTCCAGCGGGATGGTTGCATTTTAAACCTTGCCTACTTTGGAGGGATGGGGGCGCTTTCTTTCTATGACTGTAAGCAAAATATTGTTTACACAAAATCAACATAAAAAGTAGTTACAGTAAAATGGTCTTCATGGTTGTTAACCTTGATGGAGACATGTATATATATTCTACCGTCTGAGTTTTAGTTCGAAGGGATTTGTGTTACAGTATTTTCTTTAGTATTTGAAAAAGGTAATTAAAAAGTGATGTATTAATTATTCATAAAATTGAAAAGATTTAAAGCAGTTTCAACGCTTAACTTCTGCTTTTTTTCATTCTCTACATTTTTTAAAAATCAAAATTAACAATTTCCTTTTGTGGGTAGAAGTAGTTGACCTTTTCAAACCTTTTTTTTTTCATTCTACCCTCATTTCGACCTTCAACAACTTTTGATTTTAATCCAAACTTTGGCTTCCCCATATTTTCGTTGGCCCTTGATTGTAGGGGATCTTTTTTGTTGAATAGGGGGGGGGGGGTAGAGACTTATTACTCGAGGCTTGGATCTCAGGGCATGTTCGGGTGTATTTACAACGGCCCCTCTCCTTTAGGGGGCGTGGGGAAAACCCTTGCTTTCAATTCAGAGGAAGAGATGTTTCCACTTCACGCCAGACGCCAGCAGGAGAAGACTACAAAAAATCCCCCTCCCTCCTTCCTTATTCCCGCATTTCTTTCAAAAGTTACTCTTTCAAACTTGCTTATCCATTCTTTCCATTCAAACTCCTCGTCTCCATCATTCACGATTTCGCCTAACTTAAATTTGTATCGGCTAATGTTTATTTGAGGTAGTGCTCAACCAACTTTCATATGTGAGGTAAGAAAGCTAAAATATATATATTTTTTTTTCGTCAAAGTCAACACCAAACTATAACTTAAAACTTCGACCCCTTTATTCGATTTTCAAAACACTAATTCAGACTACCGATGACTTGAGAGCATTAAACGTTTTCAGAAATTTCGTCTGAGAGAAGCAAAATATTTATCAAAATTTTCAAACTTCCAAATTCAAATTAATAAGTTAGTCCTGCTTTTTACTTCGGGGTATAGAGGACTAACAAATTTGAACAATTTTCTTCAAATTTTAACAAAAACGTAGGAAATAAAATGTTTGAATTTTACCAAGCTATAAACACACGAATAAATCGCTCTTCAAGTTTTACCTCAAACTCATAAGGTTTAGATTAATTCGAGAAAGTGTCTCTTTGCGTGTCATATTCACTAGTTGGTTTCCTATGGATTCTATCCAATTCTAAGATTTCTTTAACCCTTATTCTGGAGTATTTCATTTAATTCTCGTTCTCATTCAATATGGTTTGTGAGAATTCTGTTTCCATCCTTGAAGGTTGCGAACAGGCGCTGCGAGAGGTCATTAAAACCCAAGGCACGATGGTTAAACACCTTAAGATCACCTTAATCTCTAATAGAGTAAGCGTTCATGCTGAATCGGAGTCGACTTGTCAAGGGATGATTTGCAGGTGAAATTAAGAACTTTAAAGCTCTTTGTTTCTGTAGGCCAGCTTGATAACCAAATTATGAAAATTTATCAACTCTTTAAGATAGAAGAACTTGACGAATCTTGGCTCGATAAGGAGTTGTCTTCTAAAATTGATTACGACTTTTTCTAATTCTACCACATCTATTATCGTTAATCTTTTGGATCTCAAGAACCTCCTAAATCGATTAAATATAAAACTTTTTTCTGAACCCCCTCCTGCCCTTTGCCTTAAATTTCGTTCAAGGGTTTACTATTTGAAACCTCACATTTTAGTTAAAACTGTCAAAACTAACATTTCAAATCCTCAGGAATCAAACGTTCAAATTTCAAAGCTGAATATTTTAAAAAGTTAAAATTTAAAATAGTTTTTCAAAGCTTAAAAATTCTAAGATAAATTCCCCTTCCAATGAAGATTCAAACTACCCTTGAGTGTTGAGTCTTAAAAAGGTAGGAAAATATAAAGTGTATAGTTGAAGTTGAGTGGATAGAGATTGTAGAGTAAAGTAAGAAAGGGAAAAGGTTGAGTTGATTGTAGTTGCTGGGTGACCATCAACTATAACCAAACAGCAAATTGTGCGACGGAATTCTTAATATATTGAATTATCGCAAGTATTGTGGAATATAAACAATAGATTGTGGTGGCTCTAACTTACCGGTATTCTGTCGATCCAGCACGCCCGTCTAATGCACTACACAATCACACGTCGTAAAAAAGAAGAGATAAATGGAACAAAGACAAAAACAACAACTACAAACACCACAAGCAACACAGTAGGGAACAGTAACGAAGACAACACTAGTAACACAAATGCGTAGTAAAAAAAAAACGTGCATCGCCGGCGCCACCCACAAACTGAACTCACTTCTAACCACCTGCCCACCGAACTTATATAAACACACACACAAATACATATTCCGTATTCCTCCCCACAACCGTCATGCACATTCCCCTTTCACTCCTACAGCACGGCTCCACACACACCCTCGATCTCACCATCAGTGCTCGCAATCGCGAAGCCAGACTGGGAGTCGCCTGACTGGCTCCGACTGCTTCGGATCAACTAGAACCCGTTCTATCTGAGCCACATCCCCGCATCATCAGAACCATCATCCTCATCAATGACGCCATCCTCCCAATCAGATGATGCTTCATCAAGAAAAATTCGTCGGATGTCAAGTACATGACGCGGAACGCCATCAACTTCTACCGTGTTCTCTGATGTCAGATCAGTCACCACACCATCTCTCCACCGATAGGTAGAGCGACCACCGAATGCATGTTGGATGTCTCCACTGTTATCTGGAAAGCATAGAAGCAAGCGCGATCTCTCCATTCACACCCTCTTTCGTGGCCAAGTTACACCAAAACAGAATCCGCAGCGGACTCTTCCCTGCCTTGCCGCCATGCTCTTTATAGTACAATGCATCCGCTTAGCAATCCCATTTACCGATGGCCAGTATGCTGATAAAAGCCTCTGGGTCACATTCCACTCTCTGCAAACATCAACAAGCTGGACAGATCTAATAGCCCTGCTATTGTCGGCTAAAACCTCATCAGGAGGTCCTCTTTCCCGGAATATCTGCTCCAACTGTTGGCAGATTTCTCCAACATTTCTAGACCACACTCCCCGCCATACTGCAAACCTACTCGGTCCACAGTTCACCACAGTAAAAAATGTTTTGACCTGGTAATGTGTTACATCCAGCGCGAGCCTGCTCCATAAGACATCAACTCCTAACTCCCCAGATGCATGTCTAACTGGTGTAGGATCTATAACTTTGCATTGCTTACACGCTGTCACAACACACTCCACCCTCTTTTTTCTCTATTGTGGGATTGATCAGCCTGGCTAAGTACAAAGTTCGCTCCATGCCAAAATGGTATTGTGAGTGTAAACCTTCAATGTCAACATCAAGTGCCACTGCAGCTCTTGCTTCCCCAAGCCAGACCATGGGTACTCTGGTAAAGATATCTGCCTTGTTTGTTACAGACAAGTCGACATCCATCCCCAGCATCATGTCTCGCAGAATAGATAACCTACGTCCGACCAACATCTCTGACATACCATTTACCTTCACTCTACCCTCATCATGGAGTGCACTCTTTAACCACCAGAGGACAGTAATCTAATCAGTTATGATTTCAACATGTCTCAAATCCCTCTTGAGAGCTAGATTCAGCCCTTTGACAACCGCATCCAACTCAGCAATGTTGATATGAGCAAAGTCACCACTTTTGCATAACTAAGCATCCTCCTCCACAATCTGCCCCCGATTTTCAACTCAACCCCAAAAGCAAGACTGCTGGCCTCACACCTAAATGCGCCCCCGCCTGCAAAGCGCTACATGAAACAGCCCTCTCACTGGATCTTCCGAGTTTATCCGAGCGAGCAGATCTCTGATCAAGCTCTAGCTTGTTCTCCCACATCATCATCATCCCATAAATCTCCCTCACTTATCCTCTTTATGTAGTTGCAGGCAATCCTTAACTAGCCACACACATGGTAGTGGACCCACAATCCAATCACACACCAAGAAGAGCGCACGTCTAGATAACCGTCCAACATCCTTTTGGCCCGGCAACACATTACCCCTACTAAAAGCCAGCTCTCTGCTTCGGTTTCTCTGTAGAGCCAAGCCAAGCCCCCGACCATCCTCTCAATTTTCGGGCTCTTTGGTAACAAGCCCGTAACGTACAAGATGATTTACCACCTACTCTGCTGTTACTATCTCCTCATTCACAATCACATCATCTATATAATTGTCAGTCCCTCTCCGCACTCGCTCATCCTGCTCTAACACAAGGTTAAGAATCTTCGTCATTATCTTGGGAGCGCAGTTCAGACCAACGCCATTGCGACTCAGATGGTACAAAGACCCATTGTACATTACCTGCTGATAAGGCCACAGACTACGATCCACTCTAATTTGCAAATATGCAGATTTAAGGTCCACTAACCGTAGGCGCTGTGAAAGCTACCTCCATCTGCGCAAGGTTTCGCTGCAAACTGCAGCATCGGCTCCAGGGTTACTCTCTACATGCCTATTCAGCTCTTGGAAATCGAGCACAGGCGTAACCTTATTTTTATTGGCCTGCGTCTCTTCCATGAGAGGCAACAGCCAACTTTATCTGCACTCTGATCCTCACATTTCCTCAGCCATCCCTTATCATTCCAGGTTTCCATCTCTCCTTCAAATTTCTCCCTGGATTGCAAACTGTGCTCATTCTCTCGTCATTTAGGAACTTTTGACCTGCGTCTCGCTATTTCCTCTCTTATCAATGAAAGACCGTCAAAGCCAGAAATTACATTTCATCCCCTTTGCCCCATAGCAGTCTAAAGCTATGAAAATTTGTAACAATTTCAGAAGTATCTATGTAGATGGGATTCTCAGGTGGATTTAAAATCTGACTAAGGTTCTGGATCTTTGCTAAAACTTGACACATACTTACTAGGCCCTTCTTTCACCGTTGGTTTAGGATTTGGGAGTAAGTTCAGACCTGCACAGTGGCTAATTGATTTTGCTTCTGAAATGTCCTACATTTCTGAATCTCTTGTCGACTTGAGAAAGTGTACTTCCAATCACCCCTAGCACACCTCACAAACATCACTCTATATAAGTATCTCAAGGAAACCCTATTGGGAGCCAGCCCTACCGATCCTAAAGTCGAGGTAATGAACAAGGTAAAGATATCAGGTTAATTCACCTTAAAGGCTATTTAAATTTGTACCGGATATCGACCAATCATCCCAAATGATTATCAACTCTGCTCTGAACTTTTGCCTTCATATTTCAATCTTTTAAATTATTTTAAAGCTGAGTGATTTTGATTTAGAGATGAAAGACCTGTTCTTTTTTAGGTCGTTTGGTATCAAAGATATAGGCACAAGTAAATTCGAAATACTAAAAATTAAGTTTAATAATTCCGTCCAATTCCAAAACAGCAAATAGAATACCGATGTTTTTGTTCGAGGAAGTTTGATCAAAAGTTCTGTCCAATTTTAAAATGTTATGGAAACGACGATTTCCCCTAAACTAGCGGTTCCCAACCTGTTGCACATGGCTAAAATGGGCCATGGCAAATTTCAGGTGGGCCACAGAGATTTTATGATTTTTAGTGGGTCATAGGGCTAATAAAAGGACCACACTGTTTGAATGGGACATAAAACTTTTATTGACTCCTAGTCAGCAAGGAGTAACAACAAGTAAAGAAGGTACCGTAGGAGACCTTACGGTTTATTCAATAAGGGTACCTTTGGACTAGCAATCGAGCGGGCACATGGCTGCTCAATTGTTTTGCGTCCCTTAACGGCCACTTTTCAAGACCTTGTCTAGTCTTGACTTGAACTGGTCAACAGATTCACTGTTGACAACTTCCACTGGAAGTGCGTTCCACTTACCGCAAATACTGTAAGTGAAAAAATTTCCACACAGATTGCGGTTGTAACGCTTCAGTTCAAGTTTGAAGCCGTGATTGCGCGTTCTGTTCTCACTGAGTGTGAAAATATCCCGGTAGTCAACATTGTCGAACCCTCGAAGTATTTAAAAAACTTCGATGAGCTGACCACGCAGTCTACGAGTTTCCAGCGAGAACAGATCTAATTCCCTTAGTCTATCCTCATAACTTTTATGTCGGATAGAGGGAATCAGCTTGGTTGCGCTGGCTTGTACGCGTTCCAATCTCGCGATGTCCTTTCGCAATGAAGGACTCCAAAATTGTACGGCATACTCCAGGTGCGGTCAGACAAGTGAGTTATACAAGCATAGTACAATCTCCTGGTTCCGATATCCAAACTAGCGCTTAATATAGCCTAGCATCCTTCGGGCTTTCTTCTCTGCCTCGATGCACTGTTTCGAGAACTTGAGGTCGCTAGTGATAGTTACACCCAAGTCTTTCTCAGTGTCACTCGATTCAAGAGCAGTGCCCTTAAGGATATACTGAGATTGGGGGTTTCTGTGGCCGATATGCATTACTTTGCATTTCCCCACGTTAAAAGGCATATGCCACGTGTCCGACCACTCCCCAATCTTCCCAAGATCTTCCTGCAAGCGGGCAGTATTTCCATCCTTTGCAACGTTCTTACCAAGCTTAGTATCGTCGGCAAATTTGGAAATCTTGGCAACCATGTCACCGTCCATGTCGTTGACGTAGATAATGAATATTAGTGGTCCCAGAACAGAACCTTGAGGCACCCCGCTAGTAACGGGCACCCACTCAGAAGCCTGTCCATTCACCACCACCCGTTGCCGTCTGCCACTTAGCCAGTTCTCGATCCAGCCGGCTACTTTTCCGTCTATGCCCAGCGCTCGCACTTTCCGGAGAAGGCGGCGGTGTGGTACCTTATCAAAGGCTTTCTGAAAGTCTAAGTACACCACATCCACTGCCTTGTCTCGATCGTGCTCACTGCACTCGAAGTGGAAGAATTCCACAAGGTTCGTCAGGCATGACCGTTGCCTTCGGAAGCCGTGCTTGGAACTCCTCAGTAGCAGGGTTGACTCTAAATACAACGTCATTTTTTCCACCATGATTCTTTCCATGAGTTTACCGACTATCAAAGTCAGACTAATAGGTCGGTAGTTGGACAGATGGCTGGGGTCTCCTTTCTTGGAGATCGGAGTCACCTCCGCCTCACGCCAGTCTCTAGGAACGCATCTGGTCCGGATTGACATGTTAAAGATAGCGCACAGATGTCGTGATAAATCCATGTATATAATTAAAATATATTTAGATTATGGTGATTTACTAATTACTTATTGTCTTAATGATTTTTAATTAGTCAACCGTTGTGAATACCGTTTTCTTTGACTATTAAAATAAAATTTTCTAGTTATTTCTGCACATTTGAAAACATTGGGCTGCATCCCCCCAAAATTTCCTTGCAACAAAGACGTCATTACCATTTCCCATTAGAGTTTTGCATCCTGAATCCAGAAATCATACTCATTTTTTCAGGCAGGTTCTCATTTTTTTTGTAACAACCGACACTAAATTATTCAGGTTTATCGTGCAGAAATGCGTCTGAGTCAGGTCTATAAAATTCCTGTAAATTTATATAGGTAAGTAAAGGCAAACAGAGGTTGACAGGCCATTCTATTTTATTGAGAAGAAACAAAATCATGATAAATGTACGTTACAACATACAGGCATGTACATATCTGCTTACGAAAATCACCATTGTATCTGAATGTTGAGGCCAGCTATTCTCCCTCAAAGGCACACGTTCGAGACTTTCTCTTTTGTGTCGGTTGGATATATCTTGATGGAACCTCTTTCCCTGTTCCTCAATGAAGTCACCCAAGTTGGCAGGAAAGTAGTCAAGATGGCTATGGAGGAAATGCATTTTTATGCTCATCCGTATGCCAGCCGTCTCATATGCTTGAAGCATGTTCTCAACTCTTTCCTTGTAGTCATCGGCTTTTGTGTTCCCCAAGAAGCCTGTTAAAACTAACTTGAAACTATTCCAAGCACTTCTTTCATGGGGTGTTAATGCTTCAGTAAAGCCGGTATCTGAAAGAAGCTCACGAATCTGTGGTCCAAAAAAATATGCCGGCTTTCCTTTTAGCATCACTTACAGAAGGGAATTTGTGGGACAGGTACTTAAACCCTTCTCCATCTTTCGGAAGTGCTTTTACAAAGTTCTTCATCAATCCCAGCTTTATGTGAAGTGGAGGTAGAAGCACTCTCTCCGCTGGTACAAGTGGTAGAGCTTTGACGTTATGGCGGCCAGGTAAAAATTCCGTCCGTTGTGGCCATTGCACTTGTCGGTAGTGTACATAATGCACGGCTGTCCCACAAGCATAAAAAGCATGGATGTTTTGTGTAGCCTCCCTGCAGCCCTAACAAAATACTTAGGACCTTCAGGTCACCACAAAGAAGCCAGTTGTGATCCTGATATTGCATGTTGTTAAGAAGAAGTGACATGGTAGCGTAGGTTTCTTTCAGGGTGACGGAATGCGCAATGGGCAATGATGCTACTTTTTTGCCATTAAAAAGTAGCACGGCTTTCAGACTCCTTGTAGAGGAATCGATAAAGAGCCTCCATTCTTCAAGATGGTATTCCTTGCCAAAGTGTCCCACAAGACCTGAAACATCATGGCAATACACCATGTCATCTTTCTTAATACAGTACTGCACAAATTCCTGCTCTCGATGCCTATACCATGCAAAGTGTGTGCTGCTTCCCAAAAGATTTTTCTCTGCTAACCTTGAGCCTAGCAATTGTGCAGATTCTTTTGTCAGCCAAAGATCTCGAACAAGGTCATTTAGCTCACTTTGACAAACAACTGAGGGCTTTTCCCACCGATTCCGGTAGGGTTAAACTCTTCATCCACATCTGCATCTTCACGGTCACTACTTGAAGAGTTACTAGAACTGCAACGGTGCACATTCTTAGGACATATTGGTACTGGGACGTCATCACTGTGTGATACAGGTCGCATAGCTGATGGAATGTTTGAATATTTAATGTGTTTCATGCTTTTAGCATTCCTTCCCAGCGGTTTCACCATACAAAAATAGCAGTCATCAATGGTGATTTTTCGGTTCCCGCCAAACCATTGGTATAACAAATGGCTTTGACTTACGTTTCCCTTTAATCCAATGGCTGAACCCAGAAATACAGTTCACACAGGCAAAGTGAGGAGCCCATGGCTTGTCCTGATCTCCTAGTTCAATGGCAAAGTAGGCACGATACAGACGTTTTACTGAAGATGTGATAGTGCGCTTCTGTGTTGAGGGTGTGTACTTTCCGCATATGTAGCAGAACGAGTCAGGATGGTTCTTGCAAGTCTGCGGCATCCTTAAGTTAATCTGCAACAAAATAAATAAACATAAGACACAGTCAATGATCACACGCGGACATTACACAGTAATAATTCATACATAGCTGCCTATGCGCCTAGCTCTATAGCACATGCTGTGCAACACAAAAACTAGAACCTCAGGAGCAAAGCGAATACTACCACAGTGTTCAGCACGCAAAATTGGTCTGAAAAATAATATTGTCATTTATGTTGCATTTTTGATGCAGTCCATCGTAATTGATTACACCACCATTGCAATTTTGTGACAATCTTGTTTATTACAGTTATAACTGTTCTACACTCCTTTGTTATTATATTAGATGAGCAACCCTTATTTCAACTGTTTTTCTCAGTTGTAATATGAATTATAGTTATCTTGTATAACAAATCGTAAATTATAGTTTTCAGTGGCGTACCGTGAGTTCTGCAATAGGTTGTTTTTATACCAGAAGGACCATAAAATTTAAATTGAAAATAATTGGTTAATCCAAAAATATTATTGGATGAATTTAATTTTTAATAATAATAATTAAAATTTCATTTTGCTTCCTGTGCCGTACACAGGTAGCACATACTGAATATACATCCCTGATAGTTTTGTGTATTTGTTTCATTAAGTTTATTACTTCGTTAAATGATTTTTCGTCATTCCTGAATAACTGTTACTTAAAATAGGCAGTTTAATCCTTAATTATATTAAGTCAATTTTCCAATCTTATAACAATATATTTGTATTTAGATTCTTTGGTAGTTATCAATCTATTTTCTCCTCACAGACAACCCATGGTTGATAAGAAGAAACCATGCGGACAATACTCAAGCGTGTGTTTAGCCTACGGCTTTATACAATCTCCAAGCAATATAACAAAGCCAATGCGTCTCGTATGTATGGCAGAACCCTCTAACGATTGTATGCGCTCACGTAAACTTAAATATCATCTGGAGGGTAAACACAAGGAAAAGAAAGACGAATCCTTAGATTATTTCCAAAAAACTTCGTGATGATTTCCAAAGACAGATCCGCAAGTATCAGAACTAAATTTGAAATTTCCAAGCTAATAACAAAAACCGGAAAACCTCAATATCTGTGGCGGTTTCTACTGTTATACAACAGAGTCGCCAAGAAATTACTGATTATATTCCGTTAACAACGATGCAGTATCAAGACCGATCAAGTAAAGAATTCTGCGTTACAGATCGATGAAACACTTTTACCTAATAATCAAGCCATTCTTATAGCGTATGTTAGTTTTTTAATGATAAAAGTGAACTCAAAGAAGAAATGCTTTTTTTCTCAGTCTTGTGACAGATACCAAAGTAGCAACAATTTTTAAAGAAGTATTGGACTATTTTACCCCCAAAATATTCCAATGGGGCAACATCCTAGCATGTGCAACTGATGATGCTGCTCATCAACAAACATGGTATTTCTGCTGCTATTTCGACATTACGATTTGCCTATTTTGATACGGGCGAATAACCGCGAGTCCGCATGCAAAAACATTTTCTACAAAGTCTGAAAGTTAGACCGGCTAGAATACGAGAACCCAATAGAGAGAACCAGAGCGTTGTGTTGCAGTTGGTGCTTATTTGATTGACGAGCTAGTAACCTGCACAGCAGAGCGAGGGTACGTTACCAGCAGTCATCATGGCCCAGAGACCAGCTGGTAGATGATTGAGCTATAGTTCTCAATTCCACGGGTGGAATGACCAGCATACCGACCTCTGATTTTGTTTATTCTCTTCCACACCTGAGCTGAGGTGGTAATGGTCACCATGACCAAGAGACCAGCAAGGCAAGAGTCAGAAACAAAGAGAACAAAAAGCATGACGATGAGAATCTTGTAAAACTTCTTTGAGATGAGCCATTGATGATCTGTATACTTTTTCATATTAATGTTTGTAAGTAATTTCAATTAGTATTTGATGACCTGTTAAACAGCCATTGACAAGACTGATCCTCTTTTGTACTATCTGTACTGTATATACTTGAAATATATTAATATTTGTAAGCAGTTTCAAATAGCATTTGATGACCTATTCAAAGACAAACTTGGGGAATGGAAACATACTTGAACTGCAATAAAATGATAAATTAATATTTTATTTCTCATTCTTCTATTCTTTCATAAAGGGTTTTTGTTTTACATAATGATTTAATTAATCACAATTAAAACAAACCATTTAAATTTAACAAGTTTAATTATTATAACTTATAAGTATCATCAACTGATCCATCTGAATAAGGAACTACAAGATTGATTTTTTTTTGTATAACGTTGGATTGCAATCCAACAAAGAGGTACGAGTACCTTGGGACTTCCATTACAGCTGCATATGACCCTAAATATAAAAAAAACAGTGGTGCCGTGGCAGCCCAGGCATGGACAAAATCCAAATTCTAATGTTCGTTGGTCAAGTCAATGACAGACAAGAGTACCTGACACCTAACATTTATAGCATGTACCGGTATGTATGTTGTTTTAGAAAAAAAAAATACGGTACACTGTTGATCCTCTGTGCTGTTATCAGCACAAATTTGGTCCCCATATGATAAAATCCAGAATCCCCCCTAATTTTTTTCACAACTTGAGAACTGGATACAGCAGCTTCATTGCATATTTAAAAGAGACTGTCCCTAATAGGTTTTGCAAACACTGCGTCGTTCATAACCAACATTTAATTGCCAAAAAATTGGGAGGACGTTTGAAAGATGTTTTAGATAATGTAATAAAGGCTGTCAATCTTATCAAGTCATATCCATTTTCAAGATCGTCTTTTCCGCCAACTTTGTGCTAATAATGAAGTTAGAAAACTAATTTTGCATACAGAGGTGAGATGGCTCTCTAAAGGCAATTATCTGCGTTGCTTCGTTGAACTATGGGAAAGTGTTGAAATATTCCTGAATGGCACAGAGCTTGGAGAAGAAATCATAGCTGCAAAATCTAACATTTTCTACCTTTCATATATATTTGAAAAGCTAAATATGCTTAACAAACAGCTACAAGGAAAAAGTACGGATCTTTTAATGTGCAAAAAGGCAATCAGTGCTTTTCTTGGAAAGCTTCGTTTGGTCAAGATTAATATCGGGCGTATGAAGTCGCTACATTTTCCAACTCTTGTCACTCTTGAGGAGCTGCCTGAAGATGATATTTTCATTTACATCAATCATATGAAAAAAACGCACGATGATATGAAAATCAGGTGCAAAGATCTCCTAGAAATGAAGATTCCAAGTTGGGTGGTAGGCCCATTTGAGGCAAATGCAGCTGATGTTGACATCATACTACAAGAAAACCTTGTTGAGTTGCTCGAACTAAATTTAAACAGACTCCATAACTTGTGGACAAGTAATGAAATTGCAGCCAAATTTCTATTGCTCTGGGAGAATGATATATTATATATTATTGCCTTTCCAACCTCTTACTTAGCAGAATCAGGTTTTCTTAGTCTCTCAGTTATTATCAAATGAACGAAACCGCTTAGAAATTGTAAGTCGAGGTGATCTTCGTCTGTAATTAACAAGCATACATTAGCCTCAAGGATCTCATTGAATAAATGCACTTGAAACTCTATTTTGTTATAGTTTTTCATATTTTGAAAAGGGTTTTATATTTTGAAACCAAAGAATTTTATCTTTGTCTTTATTTTTTATTTTTTTATTCGCCACTGAAATTTTTTTTGTTATTTATTAAATTATAAAAATTGCGAAAATATGTATACAATGGTTATAAATGGTTGTTTCATTGGAGAAGAAAAATATTTTTGATGTTTGTGGAATTTAGTATGCGCAATAAATATACATGACTGTTATCTCTATTGAATATATTGTGAATATGTAAAATTGCCCTAAACAACATATCGGTCTTTCATAGAACAACCTTTATTGTTAAATTCATAATAAATGATTTTAGGTTGATAGCTTCGTTTATACGATTTCGGACTCCTATCTCCTCTTTTGCGGTGTTGAAGTCCGTTTAAAACAGTCCCTCCGCTCCACTTCTCGGGGGCGTTGGGAGGCCCTTCCCTCAATTTGGAGCAAAAGCTGATCACACTTCACGAAGAAAGATCGTCATCAGGAGACAACGGAACTAGAGGCACATGATCTGGTAGACCTGCGGCGAAAATAGCCGATTTAGCACCTCTAGCCACTATGTGACGCCACCTGGTGATCAAATTATATCTTATTTGAACTCAGTGACCTCACTTACCTTTGGTAACATTGGTTTTAGCTGGCTACATTGAGCCAGCGACTCGGTGCAGACAGAAGATGAACACAACACGAGATTTGCATGACCCATAGACCTGGTTGCTTCGCCGCGGGTGAAAACAGTCAAAACCCTTCTCTTACCTTCCTTATTATCTCATTTCTTTCAAAAATTACTCTTTCAAGCATTCTTATCCACCCTTTACATTAAAACTATTCGTCTCCATCATTCAGGTATTGTTTGTTTGATGTAGTGTTCAACCCTCCCCACGCGTGGCCGTTTTCAGTAAGGCGAAACAGCCACGCAGTTCCACCGAGTCGTTAGAATCACGGGAGGCAAACCCTGCAAAGGTGTTCGTGAGGCCGTTCAGTTCTTCTCTAGTAGCGTCATCCTCGTGTACCTAACTATTATTCCTAGCACGTCTGGCCGTTTTGGATGCCGTCCGCTTCCTTGGTGGTCACTCGAGTGTAATACCGCAACAGACAGAAGGTATTCGCTTACATATGTGTCTTCACTTAACGGGAAGGGCCCTTTTGCAGAGGTGTAGAAGCGAGTCAAAAGGATTCGGGGTAAGTTCTACCGGGAGCAATCTCACCCTCATCAGCAGAACGAACCGCACTCTCGGACCCTACTTTCTCTGTTTCCGCGGTGGAGTCTTTCGCGCCCTGTTTCTCCATATGCTCTAGTAGGGATAGTTTTCCACAAACATTCAATCCACATAGTGAGGTCGCTGAAGGCCACCGACTGAACTTTACCTACAGAGTCGGAGGATCCTTCAACGACAGGTGTTTTGTCTTTCACTGTTGTTTCGTGCACGGAAATCGCCCCAGGTTTGGACGATGTCCCGTATGCCACGTTTCGATAAGGTAAGTGAGGTTTGGTCTTTTTGCTAGAAAGGTTGTAACAGGATCTGGACCAAGGCTCTCCTCCCAGGCTTCTGGTCAATGGCTACTGTGCTCGCTTTTCCCGCCCAATTTCTCTAAACCTCTGAGTATACATGTTAATGGAATGTGGAAGCGATCGACCACATCTTCCACCGTTTGGAGACCGGTACCTACTGCATGCCCTCTATTGAAAGATTGCTTTCGATGCCGGGAGAGGCCACTTGCCCTGTGCCATGCAAAGTGCATTTTGCGCTTGTGCGCCCGAGTCCGTCACCTCCTTCAGTCACCAATGATTCTCCTTGCATCTGCTGTCGATCTCGGCGGTGCCTATGCCGCCGAGAGACGCCAGTCTCCTTTGAGAGCTCAGAGTATCTTTAGGGGGGGGGAGGCTCTGGTTCTACCCAGGACGCCACCCAGGACGATATCACCTTTGACTATTTTTCGCCAAGGCTCTTATCCCAAAGCTTTCACAGCACCTGGAGTATTGCGTTTGGCCTTTTTGGAGCACACTTCGCATCACACAGGATCCGTGCCAGTGTACACGGATGGATCCAAGTCCCAGTGGATGGGTTTCCACTCCATATCCCTTCTACTTGAGGTCAGCGGGGCTCTACGAAGCACTTCGACCGGTCTTCCCTGCTAAGTTGGTTACAATACACAGCTTTGTACGCGAGATAATGAGTTGTGCCAGGTTGGGAGACGAACTCGTGATCTATAGCGACTCACAAAGCGCTCTGGGGCCTCTTCGTGAATCGGAATCGTCACAGATGTTAGCTACAACATAGTTATTCCCCAACCTTTATTTTGAAAGTTTCTGGGGAGGTGCGCGTCTACCCAGGCCAGAGTTCCGCAGGTAGTCTTCTCTTCAGATATCTTCCACACATCTCACTTCCCATAACTAACCCGCTCGGCAGACTCCTCACAAACCCATGCCCTTGTTGGTTTTCGCTTCTTAATTTGTAAAATTATAATTAAACTGGAACTTACCAGAGCGTCATTTTGACTCTCCCTAATTTCACCACCTAGTACACCTTACCCTCCTACCCTCCTGATAAATTCATTCCATCGTTGGTTATTGCTTCTTATATATAAAAAAATAATAATAAAATAGGGCCTTGCTAAATGCCAAAAAATACAAGCAAAATATATTCCTACAAACTACTCCTTCTTAACATTGAATGATGGAAATGACTTAGATATAAGAACAACACCGCCTTCTTTTTACATCGTTGCCAGAAAAGGCATTACATGTATCTCTTAGGGAAAAAGTGTTAAACGAGGGACGATGTCAATTTTACAGGGTGGTCCCAAAGTCTTGTCACACCTTACCAAAAAGTAACAAGAATAATAGAGGAACAAAATAATAATATTAATAGAAGAAGATTTTAATAATATCATATACATTTGAAATACAAAATTAAAACAATATTTACAGGAGAGACAAGACTTTCGGACCACCCTGTACATAATCCGATTAGAATATTTAGAACATTATGAGCTGAATATGCGCAACTCTCCTATTCATACCCCTCCTCGTTCCGTAATTAAGGTAGGAGGTACTTTTGCGTTTTTACTGATGGCTGTAAATATATATTCTTAATTAATTTGCAACTCAGTTATGATCAATATTCTTCAGGTTTCTTCTAAAATGATGGAATGTCGTCTATTTAGGAAGAAGTGGGCGCCTAATCCAGCCTTCACCCTCACTTCCGCGGTCTCCAAATGGCCCTACGCCATTCTTTTGGTCACCTTTGTATTTTCTATATTGGCAATACCAAGCAAAATGCATTTTAGAGGTAAAAAAAAAAAAGTTATTTCTTTTTGTATATGAATGATTATTCTGTGAGATAGTGACAAAAAATGTTCACCTGGTTTTTAAATAAATTGCCATTATTTTCTCTCATTATCAATTGAATCTTGCAATTAAAATCTGCTTGATTATGAGGACGCTTCTTAGACTCGTTTTCTAATTAGTGTCATTTGCATAAGAAACTTTAATTTCTCTCCTTCTCATCTCTTCTTCACGATTTTTTCTCACGCTGATTTTTCTTACTATCAATATTTTGTGCACCGATTCTCTCCGGTCCATGTTTTCTCTGTTCTTCATCCAACACCATATTTTCATCCACTCCAATCACGGTAATATTTTGTATTTTGTGTGGCCAATGGTTTCCAAGGTATCTTACCCAGGCACACTGATCCCGTTTACTAGCCAATGGCCAAGCCGAGTCAAAGCCGCATTAGGTGTGTTTAATTGACAGATGGGGTCTTGATTTATGTCAAATTTACAAAGGCTGCCATATGTTGCCGTGAGCCGCCGTTCGGATCTCACATTAAGCTGTAGGTCTCCATTGAGAAAGGTTTAAAAAAATAGTGTAAATTGGTGGTAAACCTCGTATCAAAAGAAATCCCATTTTCCACCCGACCTACAAGTACTACTATTTAATACTAAGGATTCAGCCCTTGCCCGTGCTACTAATCAGCTTCTTCACTTTTTGAATAGTTCCTGCTCTCTTAACTCATTTTCTTTGAACGTGACTCTTTACTCGTAATTGGTCTATATATTCCATTGTTTCCCACCTCTCAAAAGCTTACTTTTGAATGTCTGACCTCTGGATATTCTTCACATGTCTCTCCTGGTCTAGTATTTACAGTTGACAAGATTTGATATTGCTGTCTTTTTTCATTCTTAATTTTTTCATTATTTCTATTTTTCTCTTTATTTATATCTTCCCTTGATTTGTATCGACTTATTCTTTTCCACTGAGTGTAAATCTCCTATACTTACTCGATTTCTTTCTTTTCTGAACTAAAAATCGCAGGTTGTATGAATTTTTGTCGAGTATTCTTCTGCGAATAGGTGCGGCGAATGCTTTCTAGGGAAGTTTATACATGAACGACTTCCTTAGCGTTCTCTGCCAAGCAGAATGGGAGCATTTAATCATTCTATAGGACAAGTTCTACCAGCGCAGTGAGCAATTCTGGAGAAACTGGTTACGCATGAATTAGGGTAGGCTCGACGAAACTGGAAATACTTTTACGTATATAATGCTTGGATGGATTTCCTACAGGACTACATCAGAGAGTGTTGTCTGCAACGACGTAACATAATCAAAGTTATGGAAATCTGACACACGAAATTTGTCATGTTTTGACACAAAGCGTGTAGTTTGAGAAACAAGATGGAAGGTTTTAGTTGCGTCGCAAGATTTTAGTATTATATCAATTACGGAGACGAGTAAAAAGTTCTAAAACGGACATTATTGGAGAATTTCACTTAACAGCCTATAAGACTTTTAATAGAGGTAATTCAAGAGTAAAAAGTGAAGGCATTAGTTTATGCATAAAATACAAAATAGTCGCAATGATGAAAGAAATTATTCTAAATATTACGACCGAGATTTCGTCGGTCGAGTTCGTAATAAATAGAATAAAATAAATTTCCACGTGGTCTAGAGGCTACCAAGGTAAAAGGAAGAGTACAATATTATTCTCCTGTTTTAAAGCTTTCGGCCTGAATTCAACAAAAAGTTAGGGCTATATGCGATGACTGCGATTTTCAGAACGTAAATTTTCTCATGATGCGGCGGAAAATACAGGAAATCAATTTCTAGAATTTATAAAAGATAAAATCCTACATAAAATAATAGATGAATCGGCACGCTAACAGAATATCCTAGACCTTATCTTGAGAAATGGAGAAAAATTAGCACTGAAGTAAATATTTGTAAAAAGAGAATCGATAAACATTAAGTTAAATTTACAGAAATGCGAGTTATGAAACTAATCCTTTATCTATCAACCATCTTCATTTTTTTTACCTGTTCTTCATTCATCTCTTCCTTCCACCTTTTCCTCTCTTTTTTTAACTAGCTCTGAGTTGAGCTTGGGGTCTTCGCTTGTTCAAATTCTGCCTTCTAATATATATTTCCGAAAGTCTGTTTGTATATATTATATATATATATATATATATATATATATATATATATATATATATATATATATATATATATATATATATATATATATATATATATATATATATATATATATGTATGTGTGTGTGTGTGTGTTTGACCGCTATAGAAGGCCACTTAGAGCGACCTTGAAGGCCAACAATAACTTGACCCGGAGAGTAACATAGGCTAATCAGATTTGGCAAAAGTGGCGCCACTTGGTTGTTAGGTAAGGTTCGAATTTTTACTTTCTAGCTCTTGAAGGGAAGGACAAGTAATCGCGGCAATGAGTTGCAATTTAAACATCAACATTGCCCGTAGAAAAAATAAGGTTTGCCAGACCAATTATGCGACTGCAATGTTTAAAAAACGCGATAATACCTATTATCAGTATGACTGAGACTCGAATAATTTAGATATTTAGTTAAAACTCGCACCCATCTGTTTGAGGCGCTCTTTAAAGTCTGTGGCTGCCACTTACGTACTCACGTTTGCTTGCCCGCTCGCCTACCCGCACCCCAGCTTGCTAGCCCTGCCACACTACTGTAATGTGAAAATCGTTCTCTGTTAGTCTTTCATGGTCAAAATTAAAATAAACTTTATATTTTATACCTACCAACTTTTAATTGCGTATTTTAACTCAGCAGAGAATTAAATTTGTTCAAGATAGTTTTTTATGCCTGTACAACGCCGGGTATCTTTGCTAGTTCTGAATAAAAGCAGATTTCATGTAATTAATGACGTTTCTTGCCTACGAAAAATCAGTTGATTTATTTAATATTAAGTTATAAAGAAATAAATGTTGTTTTTAGAAGACAAAAAATATTTCTTAGAGTTATTAAAATTTTCCAAATTTGTTGTAAGCTATTAAAATATACATGGGCATTTTTTAAGCTGTATTAATTCCTAATCATTTATTTGGGCTACAAAACAGTGCTGGGGTGCAACTTGAACTTTCTGAAGGACAAAGTTTACATAGTGTGAATATTGTTTCATCTCTGACTTCCTTAACCTACAATGCAATCCAAAACTAGAGAACATAATACCAAAATCTACACTTGCTTAAAACTGCTCGTTTAATTTACATGAAATCCACATAATATTCTTTGAAATTTACCTCCGATAGTGTCCAAGTTTCATTTTATAAAACAATGGATTATTAAAAATACTATGAAGTAAATAATATGTATTTAAAGCAAAGATGCGTCCAAAACGAGTGAACGACAAGTAAAAATTGCAGCTCTAAACCACTTGGATGCATTTGGGGGACGTGATTTTATTTATTCTTCTTCCAATCATTTGCGAGAGATCTTCAACATCCCTCGGTTTCCAAGCCATAACTTTATCACCTTAAATCTTCCATAGATTTCCTCTGGGTTTAAAATCCGGGCTATGTGCAAGCCAGTTCATCACGTCAATATTTTCAGCATTCAAGAACTGCTTCACCGTCTTTGCTGTGTCCATGGAGCCTTGTCCTGCATATAAACAGGCTCACATATTCCCAATATTCTGAGAGAAGGGATCACACGTTCCTGAAGCAAATTCGTTCTACCGCAACGTTTACTTTACTGTGTAAACGGACGAACGGACAGACTCCAGTGCTTGTAAACATCTCCCGCACCATAACGGTGACACCTCCTCATTTTATTGTCCTTTTCGTCTATGTGGGATTCAATCTTTCACCTGTACCACGCCTTACATGCTGCTTCCCAACCAATCCGAAGGATTTGTCGACCTTATCTCGTCTCGCTATTCGGATAAATGAGTAATTCCATAATCAAGAGTTCATAATACACGTGGGATACTGTTGCCTTACGATATGAATTTTGACATGTAAACTCAAAGGTATCGTTCTCTAGTTTTGGCCATATATTTCTTCAAATACACATTACCTTATTTATAGGGGGGTTTTTATATGTTGTTCTATGAAGTGAAATTTGAACATTATCAAAGACAAATTTCAAAGAATATTCTCCGCAGTTTTCATGGAAACTGAACGATATTTCCAATAAAATGTAGATTTTAGTATTTTCTTCTCTAGTTATGGACGGTACAGTAGATTTTAAACAATTGCAACCTTTAAATGAAACTCTTGAACAAAATTCTCCTTCACTGGTCGACCGAAAAGGTGTCCTCCCCTTTATGACAATGCTCGCCCTCTCTTGGCACGTTTGATCCAAGAAACCATTCTTGCGCTTGGTTGGGAAGTTCTTCATCCCCAATATTCCTCGGACATTGTACCATCTAATTACTATTAAGTTAAGTCATTACAACATCACCTAAATGAGATTTACTCTGATGTGAAGGAGGTAGAAAAAGATATGAATTCATTTATTTCATCAAAATCGAATAAATTATTCAAGAAAAGTATCCTCTGCTTAGTTAAACGATAGGAGAGTATTTTCAATAATGTTGAAAGCTGAATATTTGGGGGGTATATTAAAATTTATTTCCATTTTCTTAATAAAAAAACGACATTAATTTCATGACCACCGAATATGTTCGTAGAAAAATGGGAAAAAAATTCAAACAAAAAGAAGTATACATTTTATTTTGTAACATAAGCTTTATTGAGGTCCAAACACTTTGGCAAGCGATAATACCATCCATTTTTACAATTTCTATAAAGAGTCTTTTAACATCACCACCAGAATAAAACGAGTGTCATTGATATTTTTTTAAGATTTAGAAACAAAAATAATCGAATGGGGTTAGGTCAGGACTGAACGGTGATTTGAGATCAACTTTCAACGAAGTTCTTGCAAAGTTGACTTTGTAAAAAAAGCGGAATGAGAGGGGACATTATTGTGTGAAGAAAGAGGACTCTTCTGTGACTTTTTCCGGGCGTTTCTCCCCCTCAGCTTTGTGGTTTTCTCAAAACACTTTCCTAATATAAATATTGATGGTTCTTCGACCTTCGAGAAAGTCAACAAGTATCACACCTGCATCCCCCAAAACAGTGGGCATTACTTTTCCTCGTGATCGTTCAAATGTTGATTTGATGGGCCCTCTTCCATATCATGATAACCATTGTTTAAACTGTGCTTTGTCTTCCTAATCGTATTGGTAAATTCAAGTATCATCCACGTTTACAGTTCTTTGCAAAGAAATCCTCGAAATCTTCATCCCACTTGTTCAAAATTTGCAGTGAAAGAGTAGTTCTCTTCTCCAGCTGATCTTCGCGCAACAATTTTGGCACCCAACAAACAAAAAGCTTACTGAGCTTCAGTACTTCGGTCAAGATGCAATAAAGTGAAGTTGCCTATATGATCGATGTGCCTGCTATCATTTTCATTGTTAATTGACGGTCATCTTCAATCGATGTTTTCTTCCTTTACCGATGTTGACGGTCGGTCACTGTTAATGTTGTCTTTAACCTCCTATCTTCCACCCGCAAAGCGATGTATTTATCCATTTATAATCAGTAGGCTTCTGGGGGGCAGTGTCTATATAAATTTTGATAAATGTATCAATAATCACACTCTTCTGCCAATCAAACATGACTCAAAATTTTATCTCTGTCCTTGTTTCAACTTTGATTGAATCCATGGTATCACTGTGGAGTCCAAATTTAAAGTGCTGCCATGTCATTCAAAAGGAAGCAAACTAATTTATGTGTACGTGACTAATAACCATAGGTAGAAGTTTAAACCAGTGTGATTAGAATTTTCACTGGCTATCCTAATTTTCTTGTAATATTCGTTTTCTACGGACTCTTTGAAGACCCCTGGTAAATAACGCTCTGCTTAGGTTATGTGGTATCTATGGCTACAAATATTTGGTTGATTTATTTAACGCTATGCGTAAGCTAGACACCGCATATAAGGACTTTCTACAACCGCTGATTAATTATGTTTTTTTTCTGAATATTAAATGCTGTTTTCGATCCTACTTTGTATACAATTCTGTAGTACCTCATTCGCCTACGCCCTCAACCTCTCGTTTCATCTCTGCCTTTGAGTTGAAGCTAGGGTAGAGCTCATATATGCCATATTTTCTAGTTGTTTTCCTCAGATCCCTCCATACTCAGAAATTTCCATTATTGCTTAAACGCCATAGGCAAATATTCTACCCTATCACTTTAATTTGAGTATGGAATTGTGCTTCATATTCATCACTATTCGTACCGACTGCACCTCATCTTTCCTCTCAAAGAATCTATGAGTAAATCCAGAAAACTGTTTTGCCCCCGACATATTTGTTTGGAGGTTTCTTAATCAACTCAAGTTTCTTATTTAATATTAACAAAATTTATATCTACAGAAATCTTTTCCATAAATTCCTTATCAGTCTATTGTTATTTTTATGTTTTTTGGCCGGTCCTATAACTTTATCCTTCCTTCAGTCATTCATCCTAGTCACACATGTCTTCTTTTTCTTCGGATCATATCCGAATAAAGCACCCACCACTTCTTATATCTAATTTTATTCTGCCATTTCTTCTTCATTTTCTTCATAGGAGCTTCATCGTATAGGCTAGTGATTAGCCTTTTGCAGACGCCTCCTTTGCCATTCAGAAATACGTGGTGCTCCGGATTTATTTACCAAAATTTTTAAGCTAATCCTTTAATATTGCGTCATTTTTATTCAGTAGGGTTTACATATATTCCTTAAACATTCAATAGTTACCACCAATTCTGACTCCCCAACGAGGCCTCAGAATAACACCGAAATAAAACAGAAATGTTGACAGCTTTCACAAATTGATATTTTTTTTTGTGATATTGTGGAAAATCGGTTTAAAATTCTTCCTTTTCTTTCATTAATTATTTTGAATGCTAACGAATTACTACAGTTTGCATCATAAGTTTAAATACATGTAGCAGTATTGCCCAATTCATTGTTTTGTATGTAATGTATCTCTCATCATAAAATTGCTAACACAAAGGTTTATATTTTTTAAGACATTTTCTCTAATTCTTTCTAATCTCCGTCCTCATTTCATTAGAAATTTGTACTTCAAACGCTTGATTGAGCAAACAAAAACGGCTGATTCTATTATCATTATCGCTAATTGGAACGCAATTCCCTTGTTAATGAAAGGCTTTAAATGAAACATTAATACTTAATCACAACCTTCCCTCGGAAATGTTGTGACAACGTATCCCGTCTCTTTGACCACGCGGCTACTATTTTAAAACAAGCTTGATATATTTCTCTAACTAATAATGGATAAGAAAATCGAATTTAGATACTGATAATTATCACACGACAATTAAAGTTTTCCGTAAACACAAAAGATACGTTAGAATATCGCAATAGGGAACTTTTTCAGGAAAGCAGTAGTCTCATGTCTTATCAGGAGAGGGGCTGAGCATGGAATGATAAAGTATTTTGGAAAAATATATTATGAAAGCACGAAACGAAAATGGAATTATTTTGTCCTAATTGCAAAGGACGTTTGGCGCAAAGGACCCGCTCACCACCCGTAAAGCAGGGTAGAGAATTCAGAGAAACTTGTGTTCCAAAGTGTATGCAAATCAAAAGGTCGTATTTTATTATCAGAAATAATTTTATTGTATTTTATAAGTATTTATTCCATTTTGTTAATATTGTTTCAATCAATTTGATGACATCAAGGTTTATCTAATTTAATTAGCTAACTCATTTTTTTTTTCTCTCAAATTTGTTTGCTGTTGTTTAGCAAATCTTTACTGCATGCTTTTTCTATTTCTTAAACTTTGAATTACTCAAAATTATAAATGAATAAAATCTACATGATACAATACTAATCAGATTAACATTTGAACTCTATTACAGATTACATTGAGTTATCAATAAAAGGACCAATAAAGCCTGATTATGACGAACTTCTTAATTACATCCGCAAAGAGGTAGGCAAAACGGAATAAAAATATAATTAATTATAAAGCCACTCTTGAGTCTGCCTCATAAAAAAAAACAAAGCGAATTTGAATCAGTGACTAACGCATGCTGGTTTCAGATACTTATTGCCCCATCTTCTCAGCCTTACAATTTACTCGAAGAAGCCAATCCAGCGCGGTTGCGCTTGGAGAGAAGTGAGCACTTTTACACCAATGCATCAAAAGTTCTTTTCAAAAATAAGGTACGCTTGAAAAACAAAAGAAGTGCATTAGCAAAAAGATATATATACATTATAATTTATGATTATATCTACGATTTAAAAAAAAGAAAAGTTGAATAGATGTTATTTGGGATTTCTTAGCCTTTGTTTAACAGGCAATGAAGTATACAAAAAACTGGTTCAGAATCAAAATCCTCAACACCTTTTCTATCAGGTTGTTTTGCATCATATCTATCTGCTCAGTATGTTATTAGAGTAGGCGTTGCTAGGACGTGAGGTTTCTGAGTGGAGAACCTTAGTTTGGTTCTTATTAGCCAAGGATATTTTAACCAAGATAAAAAGTTAATTTCCTTCATAAAATCCGACAAGGCCACTTTCGATTTCGATATAAAAACGAATACTCAGCCTTCATCGCCTGCGTCAGTATGTTAAAATTATAATTTTTATAATATCATACGTACTGCCGTTAGTGCAAAAAGTATATTATCAGTTTAATTAAGGACGAATTCCCTACTTATATTTTATAGTCCCTCAACAACTCGACCCAAATCACTATTCATTATCTCAGGTTAGGTTTATATTAACTCATCCCTATTTTTCTAATTCGCCAACTTTCTACTTTCTCTAACTGACGTCACATTCAAAACACTGAAACTGTTAAGACACAGACTTAGTTTTCAAAGTGCTATTTTATCGCTTAGGAAAGAGAAATGTGGTAAAAAAAAGCAAAATAAGGAACATTCTACTTACATCATTTTTTCGATCTAATCTTATGATGTGAAATTGAATAAACTTTTTTTCAAGCGATTAATAATATGTGATCAAATTTTAAATAGATTTGTGACTGGGGCTGAGCAAACATAGTACCCGATATTTATGTTTGTTATTTTACATCTCCGATTTGCCCAGTAGGACCAACCCCCGCGTTCGATGAGTTTGAGATCAAACCGAAAAGACGGTTGAATAATGAGTGAATTTCCGCGATTTTCTTTGCAGATGGATGGATTTTTTGTAGAAGCAGGAGCTCTCGACGGCGAATCTATGTCAAACACTCTGTTGCTAGAGTCGAAACACAATTGGAAAGGACTCTTGGTCGAAGCGGACTCAACAGCATTCCAGTCCATGGTTGGCAAACACAGAAAGGCTTGGTTGGCTAATGCTTGCCTCTCGCCCCATTCTTATCCCGAGAAGGTGAAATTGATCCACGAATTTAATTTTACCTAAATATTTTTAATATAAGTTAATAAGGATAATAAGGAGAACGCCATCGTCGTGTTATTTGGCCGCCGAAGAAGGCGACGGACTGTGACTTTATAGGGTCTAGATTACGAATTCTCTCTCTTGTAGTTTCGTAGGCTGGGTTAAGTGATCAAACGCTTCCTTATGGGATGAAGGAAATATATATATATATATATATATATATATATATATATATATATATATATATATGGATTCTTTATTCCTAGGTAAATAGCTGGAATAAGCTTCAAAATGGCGAACAGTAATGACAACTTTTCTTCTTGAATAATAATAACTTTTTCTGAGTATCTTTCACAAAGTAAAGTAAAGTAGAAAAGGTGTGGAAGGTGAGATAGAATAGATCACCAAGCCTCTCCCCCCTCCCCTTCCGGTCATCCTAAGTTGACCAAAGGGAAGAGGGAGGGCACTAGGCCCTCCCAGTCTCTCCTCTCCCTCCGGAGTCCTTTTGGACTTCTGGATAGGAGAGAGGGAGACAGGGAGAAGGACAGGGAGAGGAAGAGAAATGGGAAAAGGGGATAGCAAAGTTTGAAGTAGTGTGGAAGATTAAAAAGAGATCAAGGTGGTCGGCGGACCTACAGCTTTACGTGGAATCCGAACTACGGTGTGTACTATATCCTGTCTATTCATTCAATCTCTAGTGGCCCTGTCCCATGCATGCTGTGTTAAGCCCAGTGTGAAGGATAGATGGAAAAAGAAGGAAGTAGAAGATGTGCAGTTGAATGCAAAGTATACGCGGAGGTCACGCTATTCTCTGGCATTTAGAAATGTTATAGTTTAGAATTCAAATGAATAGAAATAGTTGCCTGAGTATCAGGTTTATCCTTTTATGTTCGTTTTATGTCATGTTTTTAAATCTGTGTTATTGTTGCTGTGATGTGGCGTTAAAACCGTTGTTTTAGTTGTTTTCCTTCACTGGTATAAAGTTTTTTCCTTTCTATTTTATTATACCTGTTTCTTGTTTATCCTTTTATGTTTTTTTATATTATTTCTAGCTTTTTCTAACTTTGTTTACTTACTCCATCTGTTTGTTCTTATCATGTGAACACTTCGTCCTCTTCTTCGTTGATCTTTGAAGTATAGGTGGGGAAGTCTCTATGTGCTTCCCCTTCTTGTCTTTGGGTTGATCATGGCCATTACTTCCTCTTTTATTTCGCGTTACGTGGTTTGGATGAGTTTCTTGGCCCTTTTCTCTATAATCTTGTTGATTGGCTGAATTCTTGCTTCGCGATGCAAATCTTGCTGTCTTCTTCTGCCTTGTTCTGTATTCGTTGCAGTACGATAATATTACTTTTTGAGATTGTATACAATGGTATCACCGGGTATACCAATGTTGACTGGATTAAGGGTTGATAAAATGTCTTCTTGTTTTTTTCTTTTAAGTGCTCTGAGCCTAAATAGTAGCCCGAGTCTCTTTCTTCCTTTTTCTACTCTTTCTCTCGCATGCTTCGTAATCGTCAATCCTAGCACTGTAGCTTCGTTTGTGTATTCGTATCTGTTTCCTTCGATCACAATGTTGCGAACTGTAAATTTAGGCACTCGTATGTAGCTGGCGGAGGAATTTCCGAGGTATATACATAGTATAGTGTTGGACTCAGACATCCTCCTTGCGAAAGGCCAGCCTCCATCTTGAATTTATCTTCATAGGAGTTTCACATTTTAATAAATGCGTTTCGTTCGGTTATGTAATTGCAAAGTAGTCTTTCAATCTTGCTCTCTAGACGTAACTGCAATATCTTATATTGCATTCTTTTCGTCCATACTATGTCAAGAGCTTTGGACACATCCCTGCAGACTATATCAACGCTAGCCTTTTCTCTTTTTGCTTTGGCTATTTTTTCTGTTATGACCGTGAGGGCCATTTCCGTGCTTATTTTCTTTCTGAAGCCGAATTGAAATTTATTTAGAAGGTCATTAGCTTCCATGTGCTCATTTAGGCGAGTGTTCATAATTTTCTTGAACATCTTCCCGATGAAGTCGAGTAGAGATATAGGTCTGTAATTCTCCACTCGTGTAGTAGGCTTGCCAGCTTTGGGTATGAAAACCATATTGGAAACTTTAAGTTCTTTCGGGAAGTAGCCGGTGTTAAGGCTGGCATTAAATACTGAAGTAATTCCCTGCAGTATTTTTTCAGTCGCTTGTTCGTAGTGCATCTTAGTTAGCTCTGATCTACTTGGTGCCTTCTGCTTAAACTGACCTATTGTGTTTTTCAATTCTTGGACGGTAATTCTTGCGTCGTTACCATCCAAGGTGTCTCTTGCTGTAAGGGATTATCCTGTCCGCTTCTAGTTCGAGTGGTCTTGTGATGTTTCGTTCGAAGTCCCTGTCAAAGTCTTGATAGTCCTCTTCACTAACGTTAAAAATGTTCTTCCAGTGTTCTTTAAATAATTGTTCTATTGCGTCAATATCTTTTATCTTATTGCCTTGATTATCCTTCAGGGTCATCTTCTTGTCCCCTTATTTTCCTTACATTTGTTTTATTGTTTTCCAAAATTCTCTTGCGGGTGCGTTATCGTCAATCTTCTGGATTGTTTCATTCCAATGCTGATTTTGTTTTTCTATTATTTCCGTATTAAGAATCCTCTTTATCATCTTCATTGCGTTGAGTAGCTCCCTCGTTGGTCCATTTCTCCTTATGTTGTCTGAAATTTCCCTTAGTTGTCTATAGTTTCATATCATCTCTGGAGACTAGGTAAAGGTCTTAATTGTCGAGTAGCTGTTTCTTGGGATGGCTTTTTTATCCACCTTTTTTATCAAATTCCTAATAGTTTCTAGTTCTTAATCTATCTCTTCTTGCGATGCGCCGTCTAGTTATTTCGGCTGATATGTGCCTAATTCTCTCTTGTATGTCTCACAGTCTGCTCTATAAAAGGCTTTTGTTACCTTCCCTGGGATCTGAATTGGTCTTTGATTAAGGGTGAGCAGAGTCGCTGTGTGGTCCGTACATCGGGTATCTTCTGGCCTCATATAGTAATTATATGGAAGATAGTTAGTGGCTGACAGATACTTCTAGCGAACAGAGTTCCGAGGTCTCTGCCTATCCCGTTTCTTCGTCTATATCCGCTCTTTTGACAGTGTGCGCTCAGGTCAGCCAAAAATAACACTGGTAACCTATTATTAAAAATTCTGATGAAGTTCTGAATGGGCAGTTGGTTTCTCCTCGGCGCTTGGTATCCCGTTGCTATAATGATGTTCGTTAATTCCACTTTGATCTTCACTGCGATGTAGGCTACGTCCAATTTGTTGCAAGTTCCATATTCAATATCCTTCCTGATTGCTATAGCTGCCCCATCTTGTAGTTCTCCCGTCGAGTTGGCCGCTATAACATAGTAATTCCAGATTTTTATCTCGTCTTCTTGAAGATTTACGCCGTGTGCCGAAATTAGAATTATGTCCGGGTCTAGTTTTCTAAAAATGTTTCCATACATTATCCTTTTGCTTTTCCATCCGTTAACGTTGAGCTGTAGAATCTTAAGATCTGTTTTATCCATTGTAGTTTATAAAGTCCTAAAATCGATTCCGTTTCCAAAGTCCTTTAACCGTTTCCGTTCGTTGATCGAGTATCTGTTCTGGAGACTAAGTAAAAACTTATTTCTGTCTTCCTGCTAGTTTACGGGAGCCCTTAGCTTTCGAGTGGTGACCCGTGTTTGTTGGATGTGGGCTTGGTGAGTTTTGTCTACTTAGTAGAGCTGGGCTCTTTCTCGTCTTGGATTTTGTTTTCTTCTGGGTTTTCCTTGTTATTCTTCTAGTCTCTCCTTCTGCCGATTCGGAGCTGGTGTCTTCTGTGTCTGTTTTCGTTTCGCTGTTTTCTTCCTGAGCATCTCCTTGTTTTTCAGTCTCTGCGTTATCTACTTTGAGAATGGCCCCTGAATTAATATCTTGTGGCACGACGATGGGTTCTAGTCCATTAGCTTTCAATATGGAGTTGAGTGTTTTCACATATGTTCCAGGATTAAGTGCATTCTGGACATGTGCATGAATCACGCAAGTATAGATCTTACCAAACATTTCCTTCGTGATGTTTGGCAGCGCTGGGGTGGTTGAGCATTGGCTTTTGGCTACGTTAGCGTAGGATGTGGTGTTTTCTGCAGATTTCTTTGTCTGTAGGTCTCTCGCCTTCTTCTTAATGATGTCTTTTCTATCTGGGCATGACATAGCCATGGTACGATTGCTACCGCCGCAGTTTACACAATTTTTGTACGTGTTTCTGCAGTTGCGGTAGTCGTGTCCCTCTTCGGCGTATTCGGAACATGTGACTGTTCCTCTCTTGGGGCAGTTGGCTGAACTATGTTTCTCCATGTCATAGTAATTAAAGCACAATTGAATGTTGACAAATATGTCTCTTTGTATATTCTGCGGAGGAATACACATGCTAAAGGCCAAGAATCCCTTTTCTTGGGCTTTGGCCGCCATTTCAGTTGTCTCGCATATAACTTTAATTCTTG